>SJYT01072248.1:0-11073 GCA_006410635.1 Cephalophus harveyi | reverse complement strand
TGAGTCTGAGTGAACTCCGGGAGATGGTGATGGACAGGGAGGCCTGGCGTGCTGCGATTCATGGGGTCGCAAAGAGTCAGACACGACTAAGCGACTGAACTGAACTGAACTGAATGTTAGGGTTTACTTATGGTCTTTCAATTTTATTCCATTGCGCTAGTCAATTATCTTTTAAAGAGATTTAACTAATAAGAAAAAAAATAAGTTACTGTTTCTGGTCCTCTTCTTTCCTTTGTTTAGATCCAGGTTTTCATCTGGTTCCATTTTCTTTGTCCTTGAAAGACTTAACTTTTTTTTTTTTGGTAGCGCTGATCTGCCTGTAAAGAATTCTTTCAGCTTTTGAATGTCTTAATTCATTCTTACTTCACACTGGTTTTAAAAGATATAATATTATAAAAGATATAATGCCTTTATAATTAGATAAAGGCATTATCTGGTTATAAAAGATATACGTTGTCCTAAAATATATAAATATATATATATATATTTGCTGGGTATATAATTCGAGGTCGATAGCTTTTTATTTCATCTTTAAAGATGTTTCACTGTCTTCTTGCTTGTCTTGTTTTCAATGAGAAATCCAATGTGATCTTTGTCTTTTCGAATGTGACGTATTTTTCCTTTGATTAAGGTTTTCTCTTTGTCATTGATTTTGTGAAATTTGATCATGATGTCCCTGCTGTACTTTCATGCTTCCTATGCTTGACATTTGCTGAACTTCTTGTATCTGTGACTTTATAGTCTTCATCCAATTTGGAGTATTTTTGGTCATCATTTCTTCAAATTTTCTGCCATTCTCCCCTCGAGCCTCCACTTGAGGGACTCAATGGTCCCTTGGTTTGGCATATATATATATAATTATTTTTTCCCCCACGCTCTAGCTTGCAGTCTTAATTCCACACCAGGGGTTGAACCAACGCCCTCGGCAGTGAAAGCACCGCGTCCTAACTGCTAGGCTGCCGAGGAATTCCCATTTTGGCCCCTAGAAGTTGTCCCAGGGCTCACTTCACGGCTTTTTCATTTCTCAAATTCTTTTCCTCTCTGTTGCATTTCGGACAATTGCTTGCCTTTAATGTCATAGATTTTATCTCTTGCAATGTGCAATCTGTGTTTAATCCCATTCAATGTCTCTTTCATCTCTGACATACTTTTCATCTCTAGCAGTTCCGTCTGGGCCTCTTAATATCTTCTGGGTCGCTGGTTAACTTTGGGGGCAAAGTTATTTACTGTTACATGGAATAGAACAACAGTAACTTGTCCTTCTTTACTAATTCTAATGTCTGTGTCAGACCTGGGTTGATTTCCACAGATGGATTATTTTCTTCATTATGGGATGTGTTTTCTTGCTTCTTTGCCTACCGGATCATCTTTGACTGGAAGCCACGCATTGTGAACCATACCTTATTGAGTCCTGGGTGTTTTTACATTCTATTAAAACTTCTTGAGCAGTTAAATCTTCTGGGGTGCAGATAAGTTACTTGGAAACAGTGATCCTTTCCAGGGTGGTTTTTATGATTTGCTAAGTGAGTTTATAGCAGACCTCAGTTCAGTTCAGCCACTCAGTCGTGTCTGACTCTTTGCGACCCCATGGACTGCAGCACCCCAGGCCTCCCTGTCCATCACCAACTCCCAGAGTTTACTCAAACTCATGTCCATTGAGTCGGTGATGCCATCCAACCATCTCATTCTCTGTCACCCTTTCTCCTCTTGTCTTAAATCTTTCCCAGCATCAGGGTCTTTTCAAATGAGTCAGTTCTTCACATCAGGTGGCCAAAGTATTAGAGCTTCAGCATCAGTCCTTCCAATGAACACCCAGGACTGATCTCCTTTAAGATGGACTGGTTGGATCTCCTTGCAGTCCAATGGACTCTCAAGAGTCTTCTCCAACACCACAGTTCAAAAGCATCAATTCTTCGGCGCTCAGCTTTCTTTATACAGCAGACCTCAGTCTAGGGTTAACTATTTCCTCCAACACAGGGCACAGCCTTACTCAGCGTCGCCTGGATTATTATGCATCCTCCCAGTCTGTCTGCTGGGAATAGACCGTTTCCGGCCCTTGTGAACATCAGGCACTGTTCTCTCTCATCCTTCTGGATGTCTTTTGGCCCCAGCTGTGGTTATTTTTTTCACATGCCTGTGCTGATCTGTGCTCTGCTAAATCCTCCAAGGAGACCCTCTGCGAAGCTCCGGGATTTTTTTTTTTTTTTTCTGTGCAGCGTTCTCTTCCCTGACCCAGATGATGATGGTCTGGGAGAATGGACGTGGAAAACAAGAAGAGAATGGATTTGTAAAACTGTAAGAAAAAAAAAAGACTCCAGAGCGGCGATTTAGAAGAGGATTGGAGTGTGGAGTGGGCTGCTCAAGAGTGTGGTCCTCAACCAGTGCTGGCCAGTAGGCAGAAGCACAGACATGGAGGCTTTTCCTAACACTTCAACAGACACTGAACACTTTCATAACAGCCTGACAAAGCAAATTGGGGCTTGGGTTTCATATGTTTTCATTTCCCCACGTTATTGTATTTTATGAGAAAATAAGTCTGGCAGATGGAAATGAAAAACAAAACCCGTGAGACTTGGCCCTTGACCACAGAAAAACTGAGAAAGCAGCAGTGATCTGGAGGTTTTGGACAAAGAGGGAGACGGAGGTGGAGGTGAGTTTTTTGCTTCAGAAACGGAAGGTTTTCAGTGGGTTCCTGGCAGCAGTGTCTTCCGGCTCATGCTTAGTACGCGCTGGTGCTGTGCTGGGCCCTCGGTCGTCCCTCATCTTGTCCTCTCCACGATACCGGCTATGAAGGGACCCAGGGGTGTAGGTGACCGGCCGCCTCTCACTGCTGGGAAGGAGAATCAAGGACCCCAGCCTGAGCGCTTTTCCACTTTTCTCTTGCCGCTCTATTGCTCGTCCCACTGGGCCGGCGTGAGCCTATGGAATCCGGGGGGACTGTTCATCGGAACCCGGCCAGTCTGCTTGGTTTCTTTCTGTTGCTTTGTTACTAGCAACGCCGTCTAACAGTTCGCCTGTTCTGGAAAGGCTGTTTGAAGAAGTAGATCAGGCAGACCTCTGTGAATGACGCGGCTGTTCCCTAGCTGCCCTGGTCACAGTGGCCTAGGTTCCAAGACAACATCTAATTCTAGCTATATGTGGCAACAGCTGTTAGGGCCGTGAATCCAGACGTTTACACAGGAACGGAACTAAGGCTCATCCTTGCCTCGGCATAAGAAATAGCTTCCTTTTTGCCGGATTTCTTAATTCCACAGGTGGCGGGGGGCGGTGCGGGGGGGGGTAAGGCCTTCCCTGAGGCCTTTGCCCTTTGCTTTTAGCTCCTCGAGTTTCTTCTGCTCCTCCTCCTGTTTGTGCTGGAATGCCTCATCTTCCTCGTCCACCCTCGAAGCCTGACGTGACGCCTGCCGCTCCTTCCCCAGACCCTTCTTGAGGAAGCTTGAACTCCTTTTTTTTTTTTGAGCAGACATTTTATTTTATTATGCATTGAGACGTTGTTCTCATTTGCCGGAGTCGTGTCCGACTCTTTCGCGACCCCATGGACTGTAGCCCGCCAAGCTCCCCTGTCGATGGGGTTTCCCAGGCAAAAATACTCGTAGGTTGCCATTTCCTCCTCCTGAACTGATTAAAAAAAAAGAATTTGTTTGTTTCACTGTGCTGGGTCCGCACTGGTGCGCGGGTTTTCTCGAGTTGCGTGGAGCGGGGCTGCTCCCTCGTGGGGCACGGGTTTTCTCGAGTTGCGTGGAGCGGGGCTGCTCCCTCGTGGGGCACGGGTTTTCTCGAGTTGCGTGGAGCGGGGCTGCTCCCTCGTGGGGCACGGGTTTTCTCGAGTTGCGTGGAGCGGGGCTGCTCCCTCGTGGGGCACGGGTTTTCTCGAGTTGCGTGGAGCGGGGCTGCTCCCTCGTGGGGCACGGGTTTTCTCGAGTTGCGTGGAGCGGGGCTGCTCCCTCGTGGGGCACGGGTTTTCTCGAGTTGCGTGGAGCGGGGCTGCTCCCTCGTGGGGCACGGGTTTTTCACTGCACGCTTCTCTTGTGGAGCATGAGCTCCAGGGTGCACAGGCCTCCGTGCTGGCACACGGGCTTAGTTGCTCTGCGGCACGTGGGATCTTCCCGCATCAGGGATCGAACCCACGTCCCCAGCATTGGCAGGGGGATTCTTTACTGTTGAGTCACTAGGGAAGCCCTTGAACGGAATTTTTTTATGTTGTTTTGAATAATAGAGAATTACACATCAATGGCCACACATGTGGATGGCACAGGTAGAAGTTACCAGCTGGAACAGTACAATAAAAACATACCTGAAGGATTGCTGCTTTTTACTTCTCTCAGGAGGTATCTTCATTGTCGGGAAAACTTTGCATTGTTACTTTTCAGGGAGATATTTTGGAAACAAATTTGCGGTAAGGCCTTAACGCTAAGGGCCAATTAGTTTTCCAGAATAGTTGAGCTGTTTCTATTTCTAGAAGTCAGGAAGAATGGTGAGTATTGCACGTCTAGTTTTATTTGTCACACTAAGTGGCTGACCTCTCTTGTGTCATCCTCAGCTGCTCTTTCCTTCACTAAACTACACTGACTTTATCCACATTTTTCATCTGAAGATGCCCCTGTAGACGTATATAAAATATTCATTCACTGCATCTATGGGAAGTGGCTTTTTGGAGTGGATTCTTGCTGAGTCTGTACATTTATTAGTCAATATTTTATGAGCTATTGTTGTGATCAGAAAATAAAGAGCGATTTTGACTACTATATTCCATAGCTCTGGAAAAACTCTTCATTTGGAATATTTTTCGTGTGCATATCACCAGCTGTTTCCCGTTTCAGGGACTTCCTCTGCTTGAAGCAGGATGATTCTGAAACTAGAGTTGCAAAGATGTAACCCGACACACCTTCTTCCTTCTCAACAGCTTGGGATGCTAATTGTTACAGGAATGGCCTGGGTCTTCGGTTTTTGCTGCACTGGGTCTCACCTGCCGCTCACAGGCTCTTTCTTGCTGCTTGGACCTCCCCTAGTTGCGAAACTCGGCTCTCGGTGGCTACTCTCTAGCTGCAGTGTGCGGGCTTCTTGTTCCGGTGGCTTCTCTAGAGCGGGGCAGGCTCTAGGGAAGGCGGGCCCAGTAGTTGTGGCAGACGGGTTTAGTTGCACCATGACGTGTGAGATCTTAGTTCCCGGACCGGAGATGGAACTCACATGCCCTGCACCGGCAGGTGGATTCTCAACCCCTGGACCACCAGGGAAGTCCCGGTCCAGGGCCTAGCACTTTTTATACGTCTCTTCAAGTGGAGATGCTGGTTCAGAGACAGGCCCGAGGCGCAGCCCAAGTCGGTGGTTCTCCACGCGTGGTCCCTGGACCGGCACGGTCAGCAGCACCGGAGAAGTCGTCCGACAGACGGATCCTCAGGCCCTTCCCCGACCTACTGAGTCAGAATCTCTGAGGAGGGGCCGTAGAAACCTTGTGTGTTAGCACACCTGACAGGTGGTCTGAAGCACGCTCAAGCTGGGAACCGCAGGCCTGTTTTCTCGTGTTCACGCCTTGGCCCTTCTGCTTTATCTCCTGGTCTGTGTGATTTCTGGCACGGCTCTGCTGCCACCGTCGGAAGTGTGAGACTGGGGCTTGTCACCACCACGCAGGGGAGTCACATGGGGAAGAAGTGTCGTTGGGAAGGTCTGGAAGTCCACCGTCTTCCCCTCCCACAGCCTGTTCCAGGGCAAAGGGAGAGCATAGTGCGATGGAGAGAGTGTTCACCTGGCACCAGTGAGCTGTGTAGTCGCTCAGTCGTGTCCGACTCTTTGTGACCCCGTGGCTCCTCTGGCCATGGAGTTTCCCAGGCAAGAATCCTGGAGAGGGTTTCTTGTGAGGCCTGGGTTCAAACCCCAGCTCTTGTACTTGGCCTTGGTCAGACAGCCAAATTTGCTTGACCTCTTTAGCTTTTGTTTCCTCATCTGCAACATGAAGACTCAGTGAAACTGCAAACAGTGCCATAAGTGGAGTTAAACTGCTTAAAGTCTGGGGTCACATTATTGCCGGGTTTAATGAGATGACCCCAGCCAACCTCCAACGCCCACCAGCCTGGAGTTCTCAGCCCTGCTGGGTGGTTCCTGCCTGTCCCGTCTTGGCTGTGGTGTGGCGCCACCTGGTGGCGCTCGGCTGCTCTGGCTTATTTGTCAGTGAGGATGGTTCGGGGTCCTGCACTTGCCTGGCACTTTAAGGACAGCGGCTGTGATTCCAGGGATTTCCCAGTTCATCGGTGTCTGTTTCACTTTACAGAGCCATAAGTGGAGTTAAACTGCTTAAAGTCTGGGGTCACACTATTGCCGGGTTTAATGAGATGACCCCAGCCAACCTCCAACGCCCACCAGCCTGGAGTTCTCAGCCCTGGTGGGTGGTTCCTGCCTGTCCCGTCTTGGCTGTGGTGTGGCGCCACCTGGTGGCGCTCGACTGCCTTAGCTTATTTGTCAGTGAGGATGGTTCAGGGTCCTGCACTTGCCTGGCACTTTAAGGACAGCGGCTGTGATTCCAGGGATTTCCCAGTTCATCGGTGTCTGTTTCACTGGCTGGATCTAGAGTGATTCAGCTTGGAGGATACCTTCTTTCTGCCTCCCTGCTTTTCAAGATGAGTTTGCTTGCTGTTTTCTGCATGGCCTTACCTTCCTTCGGTGTGCCTAGGGTAGAAGATGGGGGTCATCACCGGTCAAGTTATATCCCACATGGATGCCATCACAAGGGATTTTTACAGAGTTGTCAAGACAGTTAAAGGGATACAGGGTAGGTAAAGTGCCCGGTACACAGAAAGAACTAAAAAATGGAAACGCCCTTCCCCATTCCCTAGTAGGGAGAGAGAGACTGGATTCCACATGGCGGTGTGCACTCAGCGAATGTTAAACCGTGCAGGTGGGCTCATGGTACAGTGGAACAAGCACGCACGTCAGCGTCAGACAGCCTGGCTTCCAACCTGCCCATTTATTACCTGGGCGAGCCTCGCTGAGCCTTCCTAATGTATGAAGTGGAGATGATATTGTTTGACCTGTAAGTACCCTGGTGGCTCAGATGGTAAAGAATCCACCAGCAATGCAGGAGACCTGGGTTCAGTCCCTGGGTCGGGAAGATCCCCTGGAGAAGGAAATGGCTACCCACTGCAGTATTCTCGCCTGGAGAATCCCATGGACAGAGGAACCTGGCAGGCTACAGTCCATGGGTCACAAAGAGCTGGACATAACTGAGCAACTAACATTCACTTTCCATGTTGCGTTAGGGCTTCCCTGCTGGCTCAGGGGAAGAATCCGCCTGCCAGTGCAGGAGATGGGGGTTTGATCCCTGGCTTGGGAAGATCCCCTGGAGAAGGAAGTGCAACCCACTCCAGTATTCTTTCCTGGGAAATCCCACGGACAGAGGAGCCTGGTGGGCTGCAGTCCATGGGGTCGCAAAGAGTCAGACACGACAGAGCGAGTGGACAGCAACACACGGCGTCTTCATGAAAGAGAAGAGGAAACCCAGACTGCCGACCACAGGTCACTGGCTGTGATGTCCAGTGATCCCCAGTTCCTGCATCCCCACACTGCTCCGTGATGTTGACACGTGATGGGTCCTATTTCTGCCTAATTCTTTGGTGAATTCTTTCCCCACTGAGTGCATCCTAGAGTAGGAGGCAGGGAGTGGTTTGTGAAATGTCTCTGTGAAAGGAACGTGGAAGGTGGGAACGGCAGGGGGCTAATGATGTGATAACATGTGTGGCAGTGTATTCAGACACTTTAAAAACCTTTTTTAGTGTATGAAACTTCTAAATACGGTGCTTGAAACAACAGGAGGCCATCAGCAGATGTTAGTTGCTTTCTCTCACTTTGACAGAATGCAAACTAACTATGGGTGTGGAAGTCAGTTTCTAAACTCGGGGTTGTGGGGGGAGCGGATGTTTTAAAACTTTCGTGAAAACTAGAGTTTGAGTCCTTCAGAGCAGAGGAAGGCCCACCTTCCTGGGTCAGTGGGGGAAGTCCTTGTTGCTTTACATTTTTCTGGTAATAAAGGAAGTAGAGAGGCACCCTTGGCCTGCTGCCCCCGCCTCTGGGGTCTGGACGTGGGACTCCTCGGCTCTGGGACCTGGCAGGGAGAGGATTCGTCTGGCCAGCTGGGCACTTTTTAGAATGATCATCACACTGACACCTGCTCGTTACTAAGTTTGGGGAGGTTTAGGAGAGTGTAAAGAAGCGAACAACTAGTGACTTGCTGCCTCACCCTCCACAGTCATTCAGACACCACGTGTGTCTACCAGGAGACACTGTCATTCTTGGACAGATTTCCTTTCCAGCCTTTTTTCTTTAAATTTCTTCATTACGTAATTGAATCTTACTTTTTTTTTTTTTTTAAACTTTTCACATTATTACATGAGTTTTATTTGAAAATTAAGAAGAAAGTATTGTTTCTCAGATTATGAATATATGATTCGAGAAAAATTTTAAATGTGTGAAGCAGAAGGTGAAATTTCTCTTATACCATCTTCTACTGTATTTATTCATAGAAAAAATTTGTAAATATTGAAAAGTATAAAGTGGTAAGTGAAATTTCCCTTGAATAAGCCTTTCAGTGCTATATAACATTAGATAAGTTTTTGAAAGAAAAATATAAAATAGACAGTGAAATTTTCCTGTAGTACTATCAACCAGTGCTAAAAACTATTTGTTTTAGTATGCAGTCTCCCATTTTTTTTTTTTTTAACATCAATGGTTACCAAAATGGAATTGTGCTGTAAATGCACGGGCAGGTATCTAGCTTGCGTTTTTCCCTTACTAACATAATTTGAGTATCCTCCTATAGTAAAGCATTTTCTCATACCACTGAAACACTTATTTGAAGGGTATTTTAAATGGCTACATGTTACATTTAAATGTACTCTGCTTTATGTGATCATTTCCTCTAAGGCTGCCAGTTCGGATCCAAGTAAACATTTATTCATATTTCTGATTCATTCCCTAAGCTAAGTCCCAGACAGCCCCACTGAGTCAGAGATAAATAATTTAAGAGTTTCCTCTCCAGGGTGAGCTTATCATTTTACAGTCTTCTCTGTAGCTTACAGAAATATGCAGTGACGGCCATCACAAACAAATGTGATTGCTTTTAAAAAATCTTTGTTATCATATGTGAAAAAGCTCTCATTTATCTTTCTTAGAATGCTACAGGGTTTGAGTTTGGCGTGTGTGATCCTTTTCCTCTGTGATTTTTGGAAGAGAGGTGATCTGTTCTCTATTAAATCAAAAAGCTAATTCCTGCCGAGATTCCTTAGAACATCCCGGATTCCATTCCAAGAGAAGAGCTGGGTGTTCGCCACACCTTGGCTCAGAAGCTTTTCTCTGGGAAGTCCTGTGCGTTTCCAGGCACCCTCCTGGCTCCCTCTAGTGGCCTCCGTAGCAGCTGCAGCCTCGCTTCCCTGGCTGTCATCCGCACCGGTTCGTCCTGGCTGGGACACCCCAGGGCAGAGCAAGGGCGCGCCGCAGACTTGCAGCCAGATGGTGTGTGTGGCGGGGGACTGTCTTCCTGAATGTCCGGGGGCAGCTCCTCTTAACGGTGGGCTCTTTCTGTGCTTGTCGCGTTGGCTGTAGGGAAGCAGCGCATTAGCGCTCACCCTGAGCCTGGTCGGGGCATGAGGCGGAAAAGATAACTCTTTTTAGTTCTCGCTTTCCTTTCTGAAACCCTGAGTCCTCTGGAATCTTTTTATGGAGGGGGAGAATAGTAAGTCAGTAGCATTATTACACTAAACTTCTATGGATGTCAGAGGACTCTGTTACAGGGACCCTGAAATCATTGAGCTGTGGGTACTCGTTCTTTTTAGTCTAGTTTACTTGAGAAGTGCTTGTGAAGGTTCCATAATGAGAACCTCCCAGAACAAATCTGAGGGGAGGACAGAAGGAAAGTTTGGAGAGCTAAGGACTTCTAACATACGCTCCATTGCCCTTCATACTCTCTCACTCCATTAAAGTTTGTTGTTCAGGCAATAAAAGTAATATACGTAGTGATTGCTGGGGGGGAAAAAAAACTAATAAAAATCACCATTTCCTTTACTCAGAGGTGACTATTGACATTCGGTTTGCATATATGTATGCTGCTGCTGCTGCTGCTGCTAAGTCGCTTCAGTCGTGTCCGACTCTGTGCGACCCCGTAGATGGCAGCCCACTGGGCTCCGCCATCCCTGGGACTCTCCAGGCAAGAACACTGGAGTGGGTTGCCATTTCCTTCTCCAATGCATGAAAGTGAAAAGTGAAAGTGAAGTCGCTCAGTCGTGTCTGACTCAGCGACCCCATGGACTTCAGCCTACCAGGCTCCTCTGTCCATGGGAGTTTCCAGGCAAGAGTACTGGAGTGGGATGCCATTGCCTTCTCCGACATGTATGTATGAACATACATTTATTTTTGCAGTCATATAACTGTGTGTGTTTATCCCTGTCTAGGTATACAAACACACATATACTTGTCTTTTTCTCAGGATTATTGATGTTCTTTATGCGTTTTAGATACTAATGCTACGTTGTAGCCATCTTCTCATCCCTGACTTGGTTTCCTTCTATTCAATTTATTGCCCTCGGTTAGATGATTACCACAGAACTGAAAAAGGTCAATTTTCATTCCAATCCCAAAGAAAGGTAATGCCAAAGAATGCTCAAACTACCGCACAATTGCACTCATCTCACATGCTAGTAAAGTAATGCTCAAAATTCTCCAAGCCAGGCTTCAGCAATATGTGAATCGTGAACTTCCAGAGGAACCAGAGATCAAATTGCCAACATCTGCTGGATCATCGAAAAAGCAAGAGAGTTCCAGAAAAACATCTATTTCTGCTTTATTGACTATGCCAAAGCCTTTCACTGTGTGGATCACAATAAACTGTGGAAAATTCTGAAAGAAATGGGCATACCAGACCACCTGACCTGCCTCTTGAGAAATCTGTATGCAGGTCAGGAAGCAGTAGTTAGAACTGGACATGGAACAACAGACTGGTTCCAAATAGGAAAAGGAGTATGTCAAGGCTGTATATTGTCACCCTGCTTATTTAACTTGTATGCAGAGTACATCATGAGAAATGCTGGGTTG
>SJYT01072224.1:54866-92180 GCA_006410635.1 Cephalophus harveyi | reverse complement strand
GCAACTGAACTGAACTGAACTGAACTGAATATACACCTTTACTTATTGTTAACTGAAAACTGTTCTGGAATAGTTTCCCAAATTGCTAAAATCTCCTTTGGTATGATAGGATAAAAAATTTAGGCTATAAATTAAAGGTTGATTTTTAGTATCCATTTCATAGGGAAGATAATATAGAATTAATTTTTTTGTTTGTTTTCTGAGAATTGAAGCTAAAACCTAAAGCTGAAGAAAAATTCGCTAAGTTACTAATAGCTGCCAGGCTTACTAAGTTGCGTTTGTCTCTACTGCTACTACTGACTATCATCTCTCCTGCTCATAATTTTCCCACTTCCTGCCGCAGTCTTAGCATTTGAGAGAGTGAGGGCATTCATGATTTGTCCTGTAGCTTCCTTATTCCCTGATCTTGGGAGAGTAGATATTGTGACTTTCCACACCTGGACCGAAGGGAGTCAGAACAATAAAATTCCCATGAAGATTGGATGTTTCTCACAATGTGAGAGACTGACGCTCTGGTCCTCTAAGTACTTAATTTCCTATAAAATCTAGAGATTTATTTGGGCATTCTACAGCCATTTCTCTCTCATTATCATGTGTCTCTTTTCCTCTCATTTGCTAAGAAATATAAGGCTACAAAGTTTACAAACTCAATATAATTAATTGCTGTGTCAAATTTTTCATTATGCTGCTATTCTATAGCATACTATTTATAATGGCCTAAGATTTTAATAACATTAGATGAATTAGTAAAAAGTAAATGATGAAAATAGCAGAAAAAGTACTGTTGTGGAAAATCAAGTACTTTACTGCTCATGATTTTTGTGCCTATAACTCCCTGAATGACCCTGAAAATATACTTAAATTTTAAAAATTTATTTTCTCATTACTAACATAAAGATAGAATTTCTCTTTTGCTTTGTTTTTTATTAGAACAGTAACATATACTTCTTCCATTTTTTTTTTTTTAAAGAAGACCCACATGACCAGGAAACAAAATCAAGAACTAGATTTATTGAGTATCTGGACACTGCAGAGCATCATTGAGAGATCCATAATTCGTGAATCTTTCCAGAGTTGGATATTTACAAGAGGACACTCAAGCAGGTACTAAAAAAAACTGAAAGAGAAATTTAAAAGAGAAACATTCACTATTTTTCTCCTTTATGTTTCTCATTCTCATTATCCAGCTAAGATCCACAATCCTATTGACTGCTTTCATGCTCTAATAGCTAACATGCTGGCAAGTTGAAAAAAATTAAATAGAAAACTTTAGCATTTCCAATAACAAGGACTTTTTGCTGTTTATCATGTTGTGAAATAGTGTTGCTATTCACAAAAAGGTAAACATAAAAGCTTTTCTCACAGCAAATTTTTTGAACAAAATATTTTTACCATATGGACACGGATCTGCTTGGTCTTTGCACCATAGACAAGTGGATTAAGAAATGGAGGGACCAGCAGATAAGTGCTGGAAAAGAGGATGTGAATATAAGGAGGGATGTGGGAACCAAATCTATGTGCAAGGAAGGAGAAGAAACCAAGGGAGTAGAACTGGAGGAAGACACAGATGTGAGCGACACAAGTGTTGAATGCTTTCAACCTAGCCTCCTTCTGAGGCAAACGAAAAACTGTGATGAATATCTGTATGTAGGACAATGTGATTAATACAATGTCAAGCCCAGCAACAGTGAAAGCCACAAACAAACCGCAGATTTTGTTAACCCTGATATTTTCTGCAGCCAGTTTCACAACAGCCATATGTTCACAGTAGGAATGCGAGATGACTGTTGTATGGTAAAATTGTAATCGAAACTTTATCAGTATTAGGCATAGCGTTACAAGAATGGCAGCCCTGAGTGTTACCATAGCTGCTATTTGAGTGACTAACTGGTGAGAGAAGATGGCAGCATGTCTGAGTGGATAACAGATGGCTACATAGCGGTCCAGGGCCATGGCTAGGAGAATGCCTGATTCTGTGCACTGAAATGTGTGGATGAGCCACATTTGAAGCAAGCAAGAATCAAAATATATCTCTGTTACATGAAACCAGAAGATTCCAAGCATCTTGGGCACAATGCTTGTGCTAAGAACAATATCTGTGGCTCCTAACATGCCTAGGAAAATATACATGGGCTGATGGAGGCTGCGTTCTGATATGATGATAATCAAAAGCAAGAAATTTCCAATCATAGCGATTAGATACATGGCACAGAATGGAATCCCAACCCAGCACTGCACAGATTCTAGGCCTGGGATCCCTATAAAGGTCAACACAGAAGGCATGAAGATTGTAACGTTGGAAATGGACATAATCCTTGAGTCTCCTGATGCAAACCCAAGTTTCTAATTCAATTCTACTATCTTTCCATCTTCCTGTTTTTGCCCAAAGTCATCATATTGAGTCTTTCTGATTTATGCAGAAATCTTGGATAATATCATCAGTCTCATTTACATGTAAAGAGTAAAACAAAGGTCAACAGAGAGACATCACTGTTTTAGGAAAGACATCCACAGACACAGCACCATAGTTATTGTACCACAATAAAATTTTATGTGCAGAGCTGGCCAATGCTTTAAAACCTGAAGAATAACTGAATCGGGAAACAAACTTCTGTATTGACTATTTCATTCCAGACCTGTGGGCAAAGAAAATAGATTTGTTTATATTGTGTGATAGTTGCATTTTAATCAGAATTTAATGAATCTCCCCATATTACATAGTTCAGTTAACAGCTTTACCAGTCTCTTTTTCTCTTTTGGCTGCTTGCTAAGTCATTTCAATGGTGTCCAAATCTATGAGACTGCAAGGACTGTGCCTACCAGGATCCTCTGTCCACAGGATTCTCCAGGCAAGAATACTGGAGTGGTTTGCCATAACCTCCTCCAGGAGATCTTCCTGACTCAGGGATAGAACCTGTATCTCTTAAGTCCCCTGCATTGGCAGGCGGGTTAGTATCTCTTTTTCTTAGTTGTCTCTAAATCAGGCACGGTTGGCTTGGACCAGCAAATGCACAATCTCTGCTTAGTATATTAGAATGAAAAATACCCTATTAAAGATGATCAAGGTAGAAACTCATGTCATTCAAAAGCATAATATGTTTATCTACCAATCAATGCAATCTGTCTTTATGTAAGTCTGGTAGTCCTTTATGAGAATGTGAAGGAAGAGTTGAAGGAAAGGTCATTCAAATCCATGTGCACTTAGAAGATTTGGGCAAAAGTTCTTTGTTACATTTTACATTTCTAATAAAGCTGTACTATTTTTGCCTATATTTATAAAAGCTAATTAACATAAAATTTATCGTGTGCTTAAAAATTAAAGATTTCAAATCAAAGATTAAAAAATTTCTTTTATATGTAGTATAAGATACCTAGAGGAGAGGGAATCTCTAGGACATAAGGGAAACAGCAGCAGAAATGTATAGTGGCAAGAGGACTCATTCTTAATGGCTCAAGGGTGTAGGACATGGGCAAAAAATGTAACTTGGCTGAAATACAGGCTGTTTCTTGGGTTTAAAATGCCCATAATGGCCATTAATATGAGAATCATCTAATTGAGGTTCATGTATTCTTCATGAAATAGATAATCTGGAATACTTAATGGTTGCTGTGTAATGGGAGCATGAAAATGGGATTCATGGTCTTGTAAGGAGTCACAGCAATCAACCAAAGAGTACTTGCAGATGTGAATATTGTAAACTATCAATAATACATCATTTAAAGTACATCTCTCTGTTTCAAAAATTTTATATAACTATGCTTTGACTTCTAATAGGGGATACAGTTCTCAGAGCTTTATGAGATGATGTTCCTGGTTTATAATCTTCAATTTGTTGTTCAGTCACTAAGTTATCCCTGACTCTTTACAATGCCATGAACTGGAGCACACCAGGCTTCCCTGTCCTTCACTATCTCCCAGAGTTTGCTCAAACTCATGTTCATCAAGTCAGTGATACCATTCAACCATCTCACCCTCTGTCATCCTCTTCTCCTCCTGCCCTCTGTCTTTTCCATCATCAAGGTTTTTTTCCAATGAGTCAGCTCTTCCTGTTAGGTGGCCAAAGTATTGAAACTTCAGCTTCAGCATCAGTTCTTCCATTGAATATTCAGGGTTGATTTCCTTTAGGATGGACTGGTTTGATCTCCTTGAAGCCCAAGGGACTCTCAAGAGTCTTCTCCAACATCACAGTTAAAAGGTATCAATTCTTTGGCTCTTAGCCTTCTTAATGGCCCAACTCTCACATCCATACATGACTACTGGAAAAACCATATCTTTGACTAGATGGACATTTGTTAGCAAAGTTATGTCTCTGCTTTTTAATAAGATGTCTAGGATTGTCATAAGCTTTCTTCCAAGAAAGCAGTTGTCATTCAATTTCATGGGTGCAGTCACCATCAGCAGTGATCTTGGAGCCCAAGAAAATAAGATCTGTCACTGCTTCCATTGTTTCCCCATCTATTTGCCATGAAGTGATGGGACCAGATGTCATCATCTTTGTTTTTGAATGCTGAGTTTTAGGCTAATTTTTTCACTCTCTTCTTTCACCTTCATCAAGAGGCTCTTTAGGCCCTCTTCATTTTCTGCCATAAGGGTGGTGTCATCTGCATATCTGAGGTTATTGATATTTCTCCCAGCAATCTTGATTCCAGCTTGTGTTTTATATAGCTCAATATTTTGCATGATGTACACTGCATATAAGTTAAAGAAACAAGGTGACAATGCACAGAGTTGATGTACTCATTTTCCAATTTTGAACCAGTCCATTGCTCCATATCTGGCTCTAAATGTTGCTTCTTGGCCAGCGTACAGATTTCTCAGGAGGCGGGTAAGGTGGTCTGGTTTTCTCATCTCTTGAAGAATATTCCACAGCTTGTTGTGATCCACACACACAGTCAAAGGCTTTAGCAGAATCAGTGAAGCAGAATGGATGCTTTTCTGGAATTCTCTTGCTTTTTTCTATGATCCAACAGATATTGGCAATTTGATCTCTGGTTCCTCTGCCTTTTCTAAATCCAGCTTGTACATATGGAAGTTTTCACTTAACGTACTGTTCAAGCATAGCTGAAGGATTTTGAGCATTACCTCGCTAGTATGTGAAATGAGCACAGCTGTTCAATAATTTGAACATTCTTTGGCATTTCCTTTCTTTGGGATTGGAATGAAAACTGACCTTTTCCAGTCTTGTGGCTGTTGTGGACAACTCAACAAACAAAAATGTTGTCAAGTTTTCCAAAATTGGGAGCATATTGAGTACAGCACTTTAATAACATCATCTTTTAGGTTTTTAAATAGCTCAGCTGGAATTTCATCATCTCTACTAGCTTTGTTTGTAGTAATGCTTCCTAAGACCCACTCGACTTCACACTGCAGGATTCTAGCTCTAGGTGAATGACCTCACCATTGTGGTTATTTGGGTCATTAATACCTTTTTTTATATTGTTTTTCTGTGTATCCTTGCCATATCTTCTTAATCTCTGGGCTTCTATTAGGTCCTTGCCATTTCTATACTTTATTGTGCCCATTTTTGCATGAAGTGTTCTCTTAGTATCTCTAATTCTCTTGATGATATCTTTACTCTTTCCCATTCTATTGTTTTCCTCTTTTCATTGTTCACTTAAGAAAGCTTTCTTTTTTCTCCTTGCTATTCTGTGGAACTCTACATTCACCTGGTTATATCTTTCTTTTTGTCCTCTGCCTTTCATTTCTCTTCTTTTCTCAGCTATTTGTAAGGCTTCCTCAGACAACCATTTTGGCTTCTTGCATTTATTTTTCTTGGCATGGTTTTGGTCAATGCCTCCTGTGCAATGTTGTGAACCTCTGTCCATAGTTCTTCAGGCACTCTGTCTATGAGATCTAATCCCTTGAATCTATTTGTCACTTTCACTGTATAATCATCAGGGATTTGATTTGGGTCATACCTGAATGGCAACCCACTCCAGTATTCTTGCCTGGAGAATTCCATGGATGGAGGAGCTTGGTGGGCTACAGTCCACGGGTCACAAAGAGTTGGACACAACTGAGCAACTTCACTTTCACTTGAATGGCCTAGCGGTTTTCCCTTACTTTCTTTGAACCTAGATCTCCTAGGGGATTTTTTTTTTTTACCATCTGAGTCACCAGGGAAGACTCTAACAGGTGGAGAGTGAAGAGAGGCAGGTTGTACAGGAGTGGTAAAGTATTAGTCACTCTGTTACATGACTCTTTGTTACAAGCTATGGACTATAGCTTGTCAGGCACCTCTATCCAAGTAATTCTCCAGGCAAGAATACTGAAGTGGGTAACCATTCCCTTCCCTAGGTGATCTTCCCAACTCAGGGATCAAACCTGGGTCTTCTACATGGCAGGCAGAATTTTCTCCATCTGAGCCACCAGGAAAGCTCAATGTTCAACTGGGCACAAATAAAATTTTCCACTTCTTAGAGTACTTTTTCACTGATACAACCTTATGAGTCCTGATGATACTCTTCTAGGGCAGGGTTTCCCAAAGAAAAGAAAAAAGGTGAAATCACTCAGTCGTGTCTGACTCTTTGTGACCACATAAACTGTAGCCTACCAGGTTCCTCTGTCATGGGATTTTCCAGGCAAGAGTAATGGGGTGGGTTGCATTTCCTTTTCCAAGGGATCTTCCAGACCCAAGGATTGAACCTGAGTCTCCTGCATCACAGGTAGAGCCTTTACTATCTGATCCACCAGGGAAGTCCTGGGTTTGCTAACCTTGGTGCAGTTGACATGTAGTTCAGATCAATTTTTTGTTTTGGGGTAATTTTCTGCATTGTAGACGGTTTAGCAACATTCCTCTTTCCTAAACATTGGATGTCAGTAGCTCTTTCTTGTTTTGGCAATCAGAAATATATTCAGGTATCACCAAATATCTCCTGGATGTGAAAGGAATAGCACATCACCTTAGCTGCTAAACATTGTTGTATAGTTTTATACAGTAGGAAAAAAAAAAACAGTTTTTAATGTATAAGAATTGATAGTTTTATGACTTAATCCAAATGTGCAGAATAAGTTGCTTATAAAAGGAAATCATTTTTCAATAGAAATTAACCAGACAAAAGAGATGGAGAAGGGCACTCCAAGATATTTTGTACAAAAATCACAGAAGCCTGTGAGATATGGTGAGGCTGTATATCAATAAACATTTATCACATATAAATCAGTTCATAAGCAGAAATGATGGTGAATACAAAGGATTGAATTTTACATGTGAAGTTAGTATTTTAACCACTTGACTTTTCATTTTGGGGTTGAAGAATAGGTTTCTGTGGAAGGTAAAAAAAAAAATATCATCTGCTAGGAAGTTAATTAATGGCTTGAAAAACGTGGCAGCTAAGTGTAAAGGGATCTAGTCACAAACACACTTGTGACAGTGCATAAGTATATCGTAAAGTAATGTGGTACAGCAAAAGAATAATAAGAATGGAAAATAATGCGAAACTCATTGTCTTATGTAGCAGAAATTAGAGGAGATGAGGTTAAAAGTGGTGTGGTTTGAGATTTACAGCAATGAATGACAAAAGACAAGCTGAAAGACACTTTGTGTGTTTAGAAAGGGAGTGAAGATATTTTAAACTCGAAATTCATAAGCCTGGGTAAATATACCTCGGTCATCTCATAGCATAAAATCTGAATTATTAGTATTCCTTACAACTTCAATTTTAAGTCAACCCAAATCCCAGGATCTAAAAGATTTAAGGAATCCAGGACTCTAATCCCATACTCTCTACAATCTCAAGAATATTTCCTCTTGAAAGTCTCCACTGATCTCATTCATCCACTGATTTCTGTCTCAAGTACTCCAGTGAATACAGAAGACTCTTTTTTTTGTTTTCTGAAATAGCTTATCATGTTTTAGGAAAGCTCCAGATGACAAATAGGTATTCTTTAAAATGAACCTTAAATTGCCTCTTTTTAAAAATTTTAAAGACTCAAATATATACTCCAATGATACACATTAGCCATGGGTCATGGCTGTCAATTGTCAAGGATCTGAAGCCACTCAATGGAATTTAAATCCTGGATGGTCCTACTTAGCTTTGTCTGCCCTGTACTCAGTTATGAAATTTTACATTGTTTCATTTTCTTTATTATAAAGAAATATCATGGATAGAAACAAATTATGATGTGATTTATTACATGATATAATCCATCTAAATATTTGGAAGGTATCATAAGGTGCATTGACCTGTCAATAAATGCCAGCTGTTAATCAATGTACATTTATCTTTTTCTCACAAATATCTTGAGATATTAAATGAGTCCTTTATGTGAAAGAGCATTTCTACAGAATTACTTGATGGGTATCTTTTTTCCTGCATCTTTTCCAGTCTGAGCATGTGTAATTTCCTAATCTTTTAACAAACAGGCTTTCCATTCATCTATCGACATAGATATTCTCCAAAAATCTTTCTTTTTTCAAACTTGCTTTACAATTTGTCACCAAACGTAACGTTAACTGATTCAAAAATGCTGTGAAAAGCATGGGACACATCTCCCTAGTGACTGAACACTCAACTACTATAAGACTGTATCTCTCTTTTTTTTTTCATCCTGGAATTATATTGGATCACATGGCATACACATTCTTTTTGAAACCAACCCTCCAGTTTCCCATAATCAGTGCAGAATCTCTATCCCCAATGACTTACCAGGGATCATCTGTGATAATACACAGAGAAGCCATAAAGGAGAAAATGTTCTGACATTTCAGATAGTGAAGGGTGAATGTTTTATACTATAGGATGCACCTGGGGACTGGTTTTTGCAAATCTCTAGTGCATGTTAAATTTCACTGGGGACAAGGATGGAAAAGAAAGCACACTATCATTCAGAACATACAAGATTTTTTCTCTAATAATTGGTTTAGCATCTAAAAATAATTCTCAAACTTTGGTTTCATTTTAGGACTGGGAACCAAAATGAGCCTCTTTTGAAAAATTCCTAAGAGAAGACAGTGCTGAAGACCAGACAAAACAAATCAGTGACACTTATTTACAAAAATAGTGGGACAATAATGGTAAATAAAAACAGCTTGAGATATTCAGACTAGTCAGCATAGACATACTGACAGAGAAATAAAATAATGTGTTTTTAATCTAATTCTATATTTCTTATTTAAGGTCACTGACTTATTTAAGGTCCTAATAGGTGCTGACTTTGGAATATTCACCTCAGAGCCTCAGTTACAATTTCTGAGCTTCTTCCATGCAAGAGCTGATTACACAAATCTTTCCAGTATCCAAATTATCTCTCTCCAAGTTGTTCCAGTCACATTCAGAATTATTATGAAAGGATTGTATATATTTTCACAAATTGATATCAACTTCCCAACCTGAAACTGTTATCTATGACAGGTATTTACTAGGTTTAAAGAAAACTTTGCACCTTCCAATAGGATTTTAAGCTTTAATATTATGAAGGAATAAACTTTGATTCATTGAAGAATACAAGAGAGAGGCTAACAACCTTGGATTACCTGGCTAACAACCCTGGATTACCTGATGACCTTACGTGAAGTCACACTGGTTTTGTTCTGTGTCATTGGGTCAGGCCCCATTCAGTAGTCCTGTTCCTTTTGAATTAAGACTCTCTGACCACATCCTCATATTAAACTGCCATAAACTTATCACCCTCCTAGAGAAAGCAATGGTATAGGATAGAGGGCAGTTATATGAAGGAACCCAGCTCAGCCAGGGTCAGGGTGTGTGTACATCTTTGCATCTGGACACTCAGTGATTCATATCAGCAGATTGAAATCAGCCATAGCTGAGGATTTGTACCAGAAAAAAATAAAACACAAAACCAGTGCACATCATCAAATAAAAAGAAATAAATTTAAATGAAATCTGGTAAATATAAATGTAAAGGGTCTAGACATGCTTTTTGTGGAATTTTCTGAATAAAGATGGACATCCTTACCATGCAGAGAGAGAAGGGGACTACAGATACAATGGCCAGATTTCTACTTCCTGGTGCAAGAGTAGACTCAGGTACCTCATGCAATAGAATATCATTCAAGTATGAAAGTAAATGAAATTCTTATTTATGCTACAACTCAAATGAATCTTGAGAACATTATTCTAAGTCAAAGAAACCAGACTCAAAGACCAAATACTGTTTCATTTCATTTACATAAGATGTCCAGAGATGAGAAATCACAGACACAGAATGTCAATTAATGTGTGCCATGAAATGGGGTTGGAGAATGGGGAGTGGCTGCTAAGGGGGATGGAGTATCTTTACTAAATGTATTGGAATTTGATAGTAGTGATGATTGCACAGGTTTTTGGATATGTCAAAAACCATCCGCTGGATCATGGAAAAAGCAAGAGAGTTCCAGAAAAGCATCTACTTCTGTTTATTGACTATGCCAAAGCCTTTGACTGTGTGGATCACAATAAACTGTGGAAAATTCTGAAAGAGATGGGAATACCAGACCACCTAACCTGCCTCTTGAGAAATCTGTATGCAGGTCAGGAAGCAACAGTTAGAACTGGACATGGAACAACAGACTGGTTCCAAATAGGAAAAGGAGTACGTCAAGGCTGTATTCATGCGAAGAGTTGACTCATTGGAAAAGACTCTGATGCTGGGAGGGATTGGGGGCAGGAGGAGAAGGGGATGACCGAGGATGAGATGGCTGGATGGCATCACCGACTCGATGGATGTGAGTCTGAGTGAACTCCGAGAGATGGTAATGAACAGGGAGGCCTGGCATGCTGTGATTCATGGGGTCACAAAGAGTTGGACACGACTGAGTGACTGAACTGAACTGAAAGAGTATGCTGTATGGTATGAAAATTATATCTCAATAAATAAAAAAAAACTTAGTATGGTATACAGAGACCATACAAGAAAAAAAATTAGATATATGCTTTTAAATTTAGGATATATCAAATAAATGTGGTGACATGATTCTGTGACCGACAACGCAGCTTAACTCAGGTGTAATTGTTAAATATTCATTCTGCAGAGAAAGTTTATATGGGAATTCTGGCTTTTATTCAATTTTCTGTAAACCTTAAACTCTCTAAAAAGTAAAGGAAATGAATTGAAACTAATTTAATAGTAGAAAAAAATTATCATTCCACAAATAGCAAAACATTAAATGATTATTTCAGTTTGGAACAACTCTTCCTCCATATGTCTTCATTAGGAAACCATTTAAATTATTCTGTTGTGAGAATAAATGTTCAATATGAAAAGTTTGGTAGCATCTTTTGTGCATTTATTTCCTAAATCCTTCATGCAATATACTTTTATTCATATTTAAAATTTAATATGTATGTGTAAGTCAGGAGTATACAAATAGATTACACATGTGACCTATATGAACAAAGAAGTTACAACAGAAAAAATGGAGAGGTGCTATGACGCATGCTATGAAAAATGAAGAGGTGCTATGATGCATACTATGAGCGCTATTAGGAGATGTAGAGAAGAAAATAAGGAAAATGGCTAAATTTCTTAGAGGAAACATTTAACTAAATTCTAAATGCAGGATAGAAGTCAGCTAGGCAAAAAATACATGTTTGCATACAAAATATCACGAATAAGATACAGATGCATCAAGTACTTTGTGTTGAAAATATAACTGTGTTTAAATGAAAACTGCCAGCAAATGAAAGGTGAAAAACCTAGTACTTTATTTTTCATAAGATCATATGTAAGACTAAAAAAAAATAATAGATAGTAACTAATGGAGAGAAGATAAATTATTTGAGGATACTGTGGAGATAAATACTAAGATCAGATGATTGGTTAGGTGTACAATATGAAATTGTGGCCAACATCAAAGGTAAATGATGTTTCTGGATTGGTGGACTGAGTGAATAATGGCAGCCATTTCTAAATTGACATATTTAAAGAACAATTCTTGATACAAACACGTCTTATATTGATGTACAGAATTTGTCAAGAGTATTGTAAGAAGCTTCCTTATACAATTTACCCAGATTTATATATTTTTTTACATTTTGCTCAATTTTGCTTTACCACTGAACAATTCAATAGATATATGGATAGATATATACTAGTTAGATAATTTTTATGAAGTGTTTATGAGGAAGGAAAGTTATGACCAACCTAGATAGCATTTTGAAAAGCAGAGACATTACTTTGCCAACAAAGCTCCATCTAGTCAAGGCTATGGTTTTTCCAGTGGTCAGGTATGGATGTGAGAGTTGGACTGTGAAGAAGGCTGAGCACCAAAGAATTGATGCTTTTGAACTGTGGTGTTGAAGACTCTTGAGAGTCCCTTGGACTGCAAGGAGATCCAGCCAGTCCATTCTGAAGGAGATCAACCCTGGGTGTTCTTTGGAAGGACTGATGCTAAAGCTGAAACTCCAGTACTTTGCACCTCATGCGAAGAGTTGACTCACTGGAAAAGACCCTGATGCTGGGAGGGATTGGGGGCAGGAGGAGAAGGAGAGGACAGAGGATGAGATGGCTGGATTGCATCACCGACTCGATGGACATGAGTTCGAGTGAACTCCGGGAGTTGGTGATGGACAGGGAGGCCTGGCGTGCTGCGATTCACGGGGTCGCAAAGAGTCGGACATGACTGAGCGACTGAACTGAACTGAACTGATGAGTAAATTCGAGACATAGTGTTCCTTTGCTCCTAAATATTTAAGTATGCTTCCCTAGGAAAAGGATAGTCTACTGCCTAACTGTAGTATTATAGACAGTATCAGGACATTTAGCACTGAAGTAATATTATAACCAAAGTATTAGTCCATATCCTAGATTAAAATTAGTCCAAAGACCTATATGTATATTTTTCTTGCCCAAAATCAATTCAGGTTTATATAATGCATTTTATATTCATGTCTCTTTAGACTTCTTCAACCTATAGCAATTCCTCAAACTTTTTGCCTTTGTGCTTTGTTTTCTTTCTTTTTTGAGGATTCACTTACCTTGTATTTTAAACTTTATATTAAAGTCTAATATAAGTACAGAAATTATACTTTGTACAGCTTAAGTGATTTTTTGCAAAGGAAACATAAATGTGTAACAACCCAACTGAGGTTTATAACATTATTTGCACCAAGAAGCTCCTTCCTGAATTGGTCATTACATCACCATTTCTGCAAGGAAAGGAAAGGACCTATGTTCACTATTTACTCTTTTATGTTTCTTAATTTCTTTACCCAGATACAGTACACGAATCTATGTCACATAGCTGTCATGCCAGATTATGAAAAATGACTTATGACAGCAAATTAAAAACAATAAAAATTAAAAATGTAGGTCCAGGGGTGGGCAGTACCAGTGTTGGTGCTAGCTCAATCAGCACCTCAAAAGCAACCCAGATCTCTGATATCAGCATGGCTACTTCAACAGTCAGGAAACTAAACCCTAAGAGAAGCTTCTGCAAACACTGGAGTCCCTGACATCTACCTTGACTACTGCATAATAATCTTAAGAACTGAATGTGTGTCCCCCAAGTTTTATATGTTGAAGCCCTGCTCCCCTAATATGACAGTATTTGGAGATGGGCCTTTGAAAGACACTAAAGCTTAGATGAGGTCATGAGGGTGGGGCCCCATGATGGGCTTAGAATCCTTATAAGAAGAAGAGAGACAAGAGCTCATTCTCTGTCCTGTGAGAGAGAAAGCTGCTGTCTGCAAGCCAGGAATAGGGCCCTTCCCAGGAATAAAATCTGCTGACACCCTGATCTTGGACTTCTCGCTTCTAGAACTGTAGGAAAAAATTTTCTATTGTTAAAGCCCCCCAGTCTATGGAATTCTGTTACAGCAGACAAGCTGAGTAAAACTGGTGTTAAGAACAAAACTAAACTTCAGGATCCATCAAGAAGGAAAAGATAATATGAGATTGGTGCAGATGTAATTGCAGCTTTTGCATTGTTGAAATTTGCCATTTGATATTGGAATACATTCTTAAATGTAGTTAAATCTCATTTTAATATGCATTTCTCACTTTATGTTTTTTGCTAATGACTTGTTACTTTCTGTGACTTTTATGTTTATTTTAGACTATAGAAATAATGTTAGACAAAATGCAAATTCGAGCAGTATTCTTAAATGGATTGCAAAGCAGCAGAGACAACTTACAACATCAGCAACACATCTGGCCCAGGGACTGCTAATGAATGAACAGTGCAGTGGTGGTTCAAGAAGTGTTGCAACAGAGATGAGAGCCTTGAAGATGAGGAGGGCAGTGGCTGGCCATCAGAAGTTAACAACGACCAACTGAGAGCAGTCATCAAAGCTGATCCTCTTACAAGTATGCAAGAAGTTGCCAAAGAACTCAATGTCGACCATTCTACAGTCATTGGACATTTGAAGCAAACTGAAAAGGTGAAAAAGCTCAATAAGTGGGTGCCTCATGAGCTGACTGCAAATCAAAAAAAATCATCACTTTGATGTGTCATCTTTTCTTATTCTATGCAACAATAGCAAACATTTCTTGATTGGATTGTGACATGCAACAAAAAGTGGATTTTCTACAACTGGTGACAACTATTTCAGTGGTTGTACCGAGAAGACGTTCCAAAGCATTTCCTAAAGCCAAACGTGCGCTCAAAAAAGACCACTGTTTCGTGGTCTGCTGCCCGTCTGATACACTTCAGCCTTCTGAATCCCAGTGAAACCATTACATCTGAGAAGTATCCTCAGCAAATTGACGAGATGTACCGAAAACTGCAGTGTCTGCAGCCAATATTGGTCCACAGAAGGGACCCAATTTTCTCCACAACAATGTCCGACCACATGTCGGACAACCAATGCTTCAAAAAATTGATAAATTGGGCTACGAGGTTTTGCCTCATCCGCTATGAGATCTGATCTCTTGCCAACAAACTACCAAGAGTTCATCAAATCCTGAAGCACAGATTTAATGCTACAGGAATAAACCAACTTGTTTCTCATTGGCAAAAAAAAAAAAAAGCTAAAGAATTTCAATAACATGGATTTTGTAGTTTTATTTTGTTTGAAATTTTAACACGCACAAAGAGAAAAGCTTGGTTGCATTATTCATAGTAAATTTTATGAACAGAATATTCTTACCATATGCATAAGAATGTGCTTAGTCTTTGCACCATAGACAGGTAGGTTGAGAAATGAAGGGAACACCAAGTAAATGCTAGAAATGAGGATGTGGATGTAAGGTGAGATGTGAGAACCAAACCTATGTCAAAAAAGGAGAAGAAGGCAGGGAAGTAGAGTTGGAGGAAGACACCTATATGAGCGATGCAAGTATTGAATGCTTTCAACCTTGCCTCCTTCTGGGTCAAAAGAAAAAGCTGTGATAAATATACACAGGACAATGTAATGAATGTAAGGCCAAACCCTGCACTGTGAAGTTCAGTTCATTCACTCAGTCATGTCCGACTCTTTGCAACCCCATAAACTGCAGCATGCCAGGCTTCCCTGTCCATCACCAGCTCCTGGAGTTTATCCAAACTCATGTCCATTGAGTCGGTGATGCCATCCAACCATCTCATTCTCTGTCATCCCCTTCTCCTCCTGCCTTCAATCTTTCCCAACATCAGGGTCTTTTCAAATGTGTCAGCTCTTCGCATCAGGTGGCCACAGTACTGGAGTTTCAGCTTTAGCATCATTCCTTCCAAAGAAATCTCAGGGCTGATCTCCTTCAGAATGGACTGGTTGGATCTCCTTGCAGTCCAAGGGACTCTCAAGAGTCTTCTCCAATACCACAGTTCAAAAGCATCAATTCTTTGGCACTCAGCTTTCTTTAGAGTCCAACTCTCACATCCATACATGACTACTGGAAAAACCATAACCTTGACTAGATGGACCTTTGTTGGTAAAGTAATGTCTCTGCTTTTGAATATGCTGTCTAGGTTGGTCATAACTTTCCTTCCAAGGAGTAAGTGTCTTTTAATTTCATGGCTGCAGTCACCATCTGCAGTGATTTTGGAGGCCAAAAAAATAAAGTTTGACACTGTTTCGACTGTTTCCCCATCTATTTGCCATAAAGTGATGGGACCAGATGCCATGATCTTAGTTTTCTGAATGTTGAGCTTTAAGCCAACTTTTTTCACTCTTCTCTTTCACTTTCATCAAGAGGCTCTTTAGTTCTTCTTCATTATCTGCCATAAGGGTGATGTCATCTGCATATTTAAGGTTTTTGATATTTCTCCCAGCAATCTTGATTCCAGCTTGTGCTTCCTTCAGTCCAGCATTTCTCATGAGGTACTCTGCATACAAGTTAAATACGCAGGGTGACAGTATACAGCCTTGACATACTCCTTTTCCTATTTGGAATCAGTCTGTTGTTCCATGTCCAGTTCTAACTGTTGCTTCCTGACCTGAATATAGGTTTCTCAAGAGGNGTGCTTCCTTCAGTCCAGCATTTCTCATGAGGTACTCTGCATACAAGTTAAATACGCAGGGTGACAGTATACAGCCTTGACATACTCCTTTTCCTATTTGGAATCAGTCTGTTGTTCCATGTCCAGTTCTAACTGTTGCTTCCTGACCTGAATATAAGTTTCTCAAGAGGCATGTCAGGTGGTCTGGTATTCCTATCTCTTTCAGAATTTTCCACAGTTTATTGTGATCCACACAGTCAAAGGCTTTGGCATGGTCAATAAAGCAGAAATAGATGTTTTTCTGGAACTCTCTTGCAACAGTGAAAGCCACAAAGAAACCATAGATTCTGTTGACTCAGACATCTCCTGCAATCAGTTTCACAATGGACATATGCTCACATTAGGTGTGGGAGATGACTCTTGTATAATAAAATTATAACTAGAACTTTATCAATATTAGGCACCAGAATCTTTTCAGGTGGCTCTAGTGGTAAAGAACGTGCCTGCCAATATAGGAGATGTAAGAGAAGCAGTTTCAATCCCTTGGTTGGGAAGATCCCCTGGAGAAGGAAATGGCAACCCACTTCAGTACTCTTGCCTGGAGAATCCCATGGACAGAGAAGCCTAGTAGGCTACAGTCCATAGGGTCTCAGAGATGGACACAACTGAAGCGACTTAGCATACATGCAGACACAAGAATGGTAGCCCTGAGTGGTACCACAGCCTTGATTTGGGGTAACTAAAGGGTAGGTGAAGATGGCAATATGTCTCAGTGGATGGCGATTTAGTGGTCCAGGGCCATGGCAAGCAGGGTGTCCACCTCTATGCACTGTAATGTGTGAATAAGCCACTTTTGAGGCAATCAGGAATCAAAATAAATCTGTTACATGAAACCAGAAGATTCCAAGCATCTTGGGCACAATGCTGGTATGAAGGGCAATATCTGTGACTCCTAGCGTGCCTAGGAAAATGTTTATGGCCTCATGGAATCTGTGTTCTGATTTGATAATGATAAACAGCAGGAAATTTCTAATCATAGGAATGAGATACATGCCACAGAATGGACTCCTAATCAAACACTGCACAGACTCTAGCCCTGGGATCCCTATTAGGGTCAACACGAAGACATGAAGACTGTGATGTTGGAAATGGACATAGTGTCCTTGGGTCTTCTGATTCAAACAAATGTTTCTCAGTTAAAACTACTACTCCCTTTTCTACCTTTTCTTTTCACCCAAAGTCAACATATTGAGTCCTTCTGATTTTATAGAAATCTGAGATCATATCATCTATCTCATTTACATATCTAAAGTATGAAAGAAAGATCCAAAGACATACATCACTCTTTTTTAAAAAATATAAATTTATTTATTTTAATTGGAGGTTAATTAGTTTACAATATTGTATTGGTTTTGCCATACATCAACATGAATGCGCCACAGGTATACACATGGTCCCCATCCTGAACCCTTCTCCCTCCTCCCTCCCCATACCATCCCTCTGGGTTGTCTCAGACCCAGAAATCTCACTACTGGGCATACACGCCAAGGAAACCAGAATTGAAAGAGACACGTGTACCCCAGTGTTCATCGCAGCACTGTTTATAATAGCTGGGACATGGTAGTAACCTAGATGTCCATCAGCAGATGAATGGATAAGAAAGCTGTGGTACATATACACAATGGAGTATTACTCAGCCATTAAAAAGAATACATTTGAATCAGTTCTAATGAGGTGGATGAAACTGGAGCCAATTATACAAAGTGAAGTAAGCCAGAAAGAAAAACATCACTCTTTTTATGAAAGATATCCCATAAGTAGAAATCCACAGTTCTTGTACCACAGTAAAATCTTTATACAATATTTTAAAACCAGCAAAATAACTAAGGTAGAAAATAAACTTATGACTTGACTGTTTTAATTTCATACCTTTGGACCAAAAAATAGACATTAAATTTTCTTGAAATTTTTAATCAAAGTTTGATGAATTTCTCCACATTCTACTTAATTGCTTTGCTATTGTTTTTTCTCAGTTGTCTCTAAATCAGAAAGATTTGGTTTGGACCAACAAATACTCAGATTCTGACCAATATATGAGAGGGAAAATTTCCTATGAAAGAGAATGGAGATAGAAGTACTTGTGATCTAAAGCTTTATATATATGTATACATACATATATATATATATATATATATATATATATCCATCTATCAATCTATACTATCTGTCCCTATGTAAGACAGAATATTCTTCAGGAGAATGTGAAGGAGGAGTTTAAGAAAAGGTCATTGAAATCCATAAAGATTTCTTGAATTTGGGCTAAAATTCAATAAATTTTGAATGCTACAGTTTGCATTTCTAGTAAACCTATATTTTTGCCTATAATTCTAAAAGTTTAAATTGTTAACATTTATGCCCTTACGTTAGATTAAAAAATTCTTTAATAACTGTAATGTATATTACAGATACCTTGAGGGAGCAATCTCCAAGGAAGCAAGAGAAGCATCAGGAGTCATGTATAGCAGTAAGAAGACTCATTCTTAAAGACAAGGGTATAGGAACATGCGCAAATATGTAACTTGACTGGAATAGAGCCTTGTTTTGTGGGTTTAAATAGTTCAAAGTTACCAATACTATAAGATCTGGATAATTTAGGCTTACCAAATCTTAATAAAATAGATAATCTGGAATGCTTGCGTCATTCTTGTGAACTCACACATAAAGAATTAACAGAAAATGAAGAAATGCAAGGATATGTTCCTTAAAAGGAGTTAAACACAGACTAGAAATAGAAGACTGAGGATTGACATTGGGACATTAGAGATAACTGAGCAGACACTACCGAGAAAGTGAGGAATTTTTGATCATTTCTCAATTCACTGAGAACTAATTTTTATGAAAACCTGGGTCATGAATTGTATTAATGTTTTGTTTTTTTTTTTCTGATCAAAAGCACTACTTTTTAAATGTTATATAATTTCAATGAAATAATCCTCAAAACTATACATTGGAGAGATGTTTATAATTCTGAGAAAATAAAGTTAGCTTATTTCCTTCTTTCATAGACTCTCCAATAAAGTTGCTTTATGTCAGTAATCTCATGAGAAGCTAATCCTACAATGAATAGTCAATAAATCGGGCAGTAATTCAAGAAGCAATTGTGGTTCATGCTGCTAAAATGCAAGTAAAAGAATAAAGAGGTAATTTTAATGTAGGATTTGAACATGATCTGACAAGTACAGAGAGAGGAATAGCAGGTGGGAAGTATGTAAGTGAATGCAAGGATGATGGCATGGGGTGATTATTATTGAAAAAATGGTAATGAAAACCTATGAAGATAAATTTGGGAATAAAGAGACTTAATCACCAACTGTTGGGAGTTGGTTCTGCTCTAACTAGATAAGAGTACTGTCATTTTCATATCACTATCACCCATGGCTTGAAATTCCTCAGCTTTTCTTATTCCTTTGCATAATGTGTCCTGAAATATCTCTTCTTTTTACCTGTATCTTTGTAACTGCACATAGTCAACATCAGGAACTTTAATTATATGGTGCTGGGCCATCTGCCATTGGTACCCCATCTCTGAGATAACCTTTTATGCTTTTCTTTTTTATCTGCAATACAGAAATCCCTCATCTTTTGCAGATCTGAGATAATGTTTTTGCATTTATTCTCCAGTAAAACTCACAACAAGATCTGTGTTATTCTGGGGTATAGCATCAATTTATTCAATTTGAATTGAAACAAAAAGCTGCTAGCTACTGATGTAAATGTTTTCTAATAGAATTGTGAAGAAGGAGGAGTTATAAACACAAAATGAGGCATTTATTATCCACTAGCTAATGACACAGGATTTAAATCATGACTCTTTGGGTTATCTGCACCTCTGTTCAGTTCAGTCACTCAGTCATGTCCAGCTCTTTGCGACCCCATGAATCGCAGCACGCCAGGCCTCCCTGTCCATCACCAACTCCCGGAGTTCACTAAAACTCATGTCCATCGAGTCAGTGATGCCATCCAGCCATCTCATCCTCTGTCGTCCCCTTCTCCTCCTGCCCCCAATCCCTCCCAGCATCAGAGTCTTTTCCAATGAGTCAACTCTTCGCATGAGGTGGGCAAAATATTGGAGTTTCAGCTTTAGCATCAGTCCTTCAAAAGAACACCCAGGACTGATCTCCTTCAGAATGGACTGGTTGGATCTCCTTGCAGTCCAAGGGACTCTCAAGAGTCTTCTCCAAAATCATAGTTCAAAATCATCAGTTCTTTGGTGTTCAGCTTTCTTCACAGTCTAACTTTCACATCCATACATGCTGCTGCTGCTAAGTCGCTTCAGTCGTGTCCGACTCTGTGCGACCCCAGAGATGGCAGAAACCATAGCCTTGACTAGACGGACGTTTGTTGGCAAAGTAATGTCTCTGTTTTTGAACATGCTATCTCAGTTGATCATAACTTTCCTTCCAAGGAATAAGCGTCTTTTAATTACATGGCTGCAATCACCATCTGCAGTGATTTTGGAGCCCCCCAAAATAAAGTTTGACATTATTTCCACTGTCTCCCCATCTATATCCCATGAAGTGATGGGACCAGATGAAATCATTGCTACAATCTCTGAAATCATTGCTACAAATTTCAGATAATTCTTTACCATTCTCCACCTCCACCTCACATACAGGCTAAGTACAGAGATTTATTTTTAATAGGCTGTGTTTTTTTAATTAATTCATTTATTTTAATTGGAGGCTAATTACTCTACAATATGGTGGTTTTTGTCATACATTAACATGAATCAGCCATGGGTATATACATGTGTTCCACTGTCCTGAAGCCCCCTTCCACCTCCCTCCTCACTCCGTCCCTCCCAGAGCACCATAGGCTGAATTTATTTTCTGTTGTTCTTATTGACAAATAAGTATAAAGTCTATTTAAATGCAACCATGTTCTATGCTAATGAATTCTATTTAAATAGAATTCCTATGTGACCCTTCCTTTTAATGAGGCAATTCTAATATGAATTTTATGTTCCATTCACTATTGAAAGTGGCATATTGAACTCTCCTACTATTTTTGTGTGGCTGTGCATATCTCCCTTTAGTTATATTAATGCTTACTTCACATATTTGGGGTCTCTAGAATTTATAATGTATTTTCATAGTGAATTCTCTCTTTTAATATTACATGATATCTTTGCTTTTAAGTGACTTTTTTTTTTTTTTGCCATGTTCTGCAGCTTACAAGATCTTAATTCTCTGCATGCATGCTTAGTTGCTCAGTTTTGTCTGACTCTTTGCTGCCCAGTGGAATATAGCTCATGGACTAGAGACTAACCCCATGGACTTTAGATTACAGGCTCCTCTGTCCTTGGAATTTTCCAAGCAAGAATACTGGAGCTGGGTTGCCATTTCCTCCTCTGAGGATCTTCCTAACCCAGGGATCAAACCCACATCTCCTGTGTCTCCTGCATTGGCTGGGGATTCTTTACCACTGAGCCATCTGGGAAGTGCTTAGTTCCCTGACCAGGGACCAAATCCCTGGCCCAAGGCAGTGAAAGTGCTAAGTCCTATCCACTGGACCTACAGGGAACTCATGCTGTCAATTTTAGCTAAAAGCTTATTAAGTAAGTAAGTTAAGTTGCTCAGTCGTGTCCAACTCTTTGCAACCCCATGGACTATAGCCCATCAGGCTCCTCCGTCCATGGGATTCTCCAGGCAGGAATCCTGGAGTGGGTTGCCATTTCCTTCTCCAAAAGCTTATTTTGTCTGATAAAAGCATCCCCATACCTGCCTTTTGTTTGCCATTGTCATGAAATTTCTTCTATGCATTTAATTTCAGCCTCTATCTGTTCATAATTCTTAAATCTATTGACTCTCTTGTAGATAGTATATAGTTAGATTTAGTTTTTATTTAGTCATATATCTTTTACATATATCTGATTATCCATGAAAAAGTTTTGTATTCCTTCCCTCACTGTATTTTTTTTCATGTTTTGGTTCATGATTTATATTTACAGAGCTTTTTAAAGCCAAATACTTTATGGGTCAAATTTGTTTCTGCATTATTCAACAAGATGTCATTCCAAAATTTCTTCTGCCTCCGTGATTTATTGTAGTAAAGTGTTTCCTTGGTTTATTTCTTTCTTGAACTGTGCTTCAGTCCAAAATTAGAAACAAGATGTCCCTCCCTGTGTACTTCGTTCTTCTTAAAAACTCTCATGAGTCCTCAGTGTTAAAGATTGATTGAAGACAATTTAAACATGATCTCTACCAGTGCAGCATCCTGGGAGAACATGAAGGGGCATGGGCAGAGGAATAGCAAAGAGTAGAGAAAGATCTGAAGTCTTTATTTGGAAGTCAGTTTCTCCCATGACAGGTTTGATTTTAGCTCATATTTTAAGATGATATATTAATTCATTCAAGGCATCATCATTGTTTACATTGATAATATTGGATTAAACTCTCTATAATGCTGATTTTCTATAAAATAATGTTACATGTTATCTTAAAGCCTTCAGATTAATTGATCTTGAATACAACTGATAAAAAATAGGGAAATGTTAAATTGTTCATTATACAATGCCATTTTTATTGAAGTTTTAAGAAGTCTCAGGTATTATCCTTGTTCATACAAGTGTAAATAAGATAGTTACTGTCCTCTACATACTTGCAGTAGTTATTTAAGTCCTATGATCATTTTGTTTCCTAAAAACATTTTATCTCTGAAGAGACCTAATTTATTTTTATAAATCTTTTTTGTGCTATCTTTCTTATACCACTAATTCCATGTTTACAGAATTTAGTTTACATCCTATAGGTTTTGTGTTGTTGCCATTGGTATTATTGATTTGACATTATACTTATATCAGTATTTTAGAAAAAAAAAGTAGACAAAAATAGGTGTCATTAAAATTTTCAAAATATAGATTCACAAGGATATATCAGAAAATGACTCATGGCTAGAATTACAGCTAAGAGTTGGATTAACAGTTTGAAGATACGAATGTTTGACATGATCCTTAGAAGCTATCTGGGATCAACTGCTATTTTCTACAATTTACTTATCTGTGCAGGTCTAAGTGTTAGTCAAGAGAAAACTCTAGGTTGTAAAGGACAGGGCAAAAACAATAATGGAAACAATTGGAAATCACAATATAAGAGTTTCTTAGAGTAGTAAACCAAAGTTCTTAAGTATTGGATGATTCATTAAGGGTCTCCTTCCATTATGAGTATCAGAGATTTAAAATATTTTTTCAGATGTAGAAATGTGTAGAAGACCTAGCTTTTAGCATATTGATATTGCTACTTTGAACTAACCTAAATTTTCTTTAGAAAGATCCACTAATGATTAAGATGTTTGGAGCATACAAATATTGTTAGCACATGGTCACGGATTTGTTTGGTCTTCACTCCATAGACGATTGGGTTGAGAAAAGGTGGAACTAACAGGTAAAGGCTAGATAAAAGGATATGAACGTATGGTGGTATGTGAGAACCAAATCTGTGTGTGAAAAAAGAGAAGAAGCCAAGGAGGTAGAACTGCAGGAAGACACAAATATGAGCGACACATGTATTAAAGGCTTTCAATCTTGCCTCCTTCTGGGGCAGCTGAAAGACGGTGATAAAGATCTGAATGTAGGACAAGGTGATAAAGATTATGTCAAATCCTAAGATAGTGAAGGCAACAAATAGACCATAGATCTTGTTGATCCGTATATCTTCAATAGCCAGCTTCACAATGGCCATGTGCTCACAGTAAGAGTGGGAGACGACTGTGGTTCGGTAGAATTTGAGACGATATTTGATTAGTACCAGGCATGGTGCGCCAAGTATAGCAGCCCTGAGTGTCACCCCAACCCCAATGTGAGTCAAGAGTTTTTGGGAGAAGATGCTGGCATGTCTCAAGGGATTGCAGATGGCCACATAGCGATCTAGAGCCATCGCCAATAGGACACCTGATTCAATTCCCTGGAATGAGTGAAGAAGCCACATTTGTAGAAGACAGGCTTCAAAAGAAATCTCTATCAAATGAAACCAAAAGATGCCTAACATTTTGGGGAGAATACAAGTGCTAAGTGCAATGTCTGTGGCCCCCAACATAGCAAGAAAAATGTACATAGGACTATGGAGGCTGTTTTCATATTTGATTATCACCAAAATTAGAGTATTCCCAATTACTGCCATAAGGTACATGACACAGAATGGAATCCCGATCCAGCATTGCACCGACTCCAGGCCAGGAATCCCGATGAGTGTTAATACAGAGGGCATGAAGACTGAGCCATTGGGTCCCAGCATTGCGATCTGGTCAGTAGAATCAAGTAGGGATATTGCTGTTTCATCTCCTAGTCCCTGTTAAGTCTCAAAAATTAAAAATAGGGATAAATTATTTAAGTAAAACATACTTTAGTTTGATTAGGAGGATACCATTTTATCGGTCCCAATGGCTCCTCTCTAATTTTCCATCTCTTTTCCCAGTGTCTTTCAGTGATCAATTATGAGATTCTATGTTTCTGCATGGCTTTATCATTTTCAGTGAGAAAAATTAAGTGGACTGGATAACTTCTTTCTAGTCCTTGACTACTGGACAAATAAATTCCCTTTAGCTTGTGTTTGCTAATCACCCTCAGCGCTGTCTTTATGACCTGCCAATTCAAATTGAGGAAACAATTCATTTAATTCAGAGTAAAGAATTTCAAGAACTAAACTGTACCTAGATTAGACATGAAGGATCTATACCAGTGATAAATCATTCTGCTTGATTATAATCAGAAAGCAAGCTTAATGAGAATATCTTTCATTTTGAAACTCACTTTTTTTTTCTAGGTTAGTCTCTTCATGATTGGATCCTTCTACAATAAACTCAGACTGCTTTAAATCTAATTTTTCAAATTTTCAGTATTTTCCCAAAGACAGGCTCTACATCTTTACCTTCCGTTTCTTAAACTCTGATAAGATAAATCCATTATTTTTATTTGATTTTTAAAAAACTTTTTATTTTGTATTGGGATAGAGCCAATTAACAAACAATGTTGTGATAGTCTCAGGTGAACAGTGAAGGGACTCAGCCATACATACACATGTATCCATTCTCCCCCAAACTCTCCTCCCATCCAGGCTGCCACATACCATTGAACAGAATTCCATCCACAAAACATTGAACAGAGTTCCATGTGCTATACAGTAAGTCCTTGTTGGTTATCAATTATAAAATTATAGTCTGTATGCAATGTTCCCAAACTCCCTAACTGTCCCTTCCCTCTTCCTTTTCCCCAGCAACCCTAATCTCATTCTCAAAGTCTATGAGTCTGTTTCTGTTTTTTACATAAATTCATTTGTATAACTTCTTTTTAGATAATGGGTGTTACACTTTATCCTTAGCTTGAAGGATAGCTTGAAGGAAAATCTCATGTTCTTGTCCTCTCCATCATCCTTGAAGTTATCCTTATCCTTTATCCTTAGCTTGAAGATCTCCCTTTTAGATCTTTTCTCACTCTGCCCTGTTGTGTGCACATCACTTGTATTCAGTTTCAAGTACCAACCTATACCTCCTATGCTTCCCTTTCATTATCAATAAACATTAAGCCTGAACTATTTTCAGTAACATACAACTCTCTCTGAAATTTAATATTTCCTTTACTTAAAGCCTCGGGCATCTTATAGCCACTAAAACTACAATTTCTATATAGGTAAACTTTTTTCTTTTATATAGCTGTTTTTCATAGGAGCAGATTCATCTCTTAGTCTCTGCCCTTCAGTGATTACTTCACCCATAACACTGTATGCTTCCAGGGCCTCCTATGAGTGGCTTTGTCTTATCATTTTCCAAAGTCTTCGGGGTTTTTCTTGCCTGCTAATGAAAGTTGCTCAGTTGTATCCGACACTTTGTGATCCCATGGACCATACAGCCCATGGAATTTTCCAGGCCAGAATACTGGTGTAGATAGCCATTCCCTTCTCCAGGGGATCTTCCCAACCCAGGGATCAAACCCAGGTCTCCATCATTGCAGGAGGATTATTTACCAACTGAACCACAAGGAAAGCCCAAGAATACTGGAGTGGGTAGTCTATCCCTTCTCCAGCAGATCTTCCCGCCAATTCCCTAACATTTCTTCCTGAATGGCATATAATATATGTTCATATGTGTGTGTCTTTAACCCCAGTAAAAGTAAAATATGAATTTGCTAATTATAAATATTTCCTTTGATTAATTGCACAGCTCATTTTTGGAACCATTAAGACAACGTATAAAACATAAAGACAAGGAGAAATCCTAAAACAACAGATTTGGAACAAGAAAAATCTCACGTTCTTGTCCTTTCTGTTATCCTTCAAATTTGTCCCTGATAGATTATCTCTGAGACAAAAAATGATATCTATGACATATCTCAGGTCAATTACAAGAGCATTTATTGCTTTATTTTTTTTATTTTTTCTTAAAATTTATTCATCTGCTGTCAAGGTTTTCCTTCTGGAGACCTACATTCAAGATCTCTCCATTGAGCAAATACACAATATACCAGAATATATGTTTTGCAAATTAGAATGTAACACTACTACACACATTTGAGAAGTTTATTTCCTAGTGATTTTATTCAATACATGTTAGTTAAACATCCACTGTGGTCCAAGTATTATTTGCAGAAAATGGGAAACAAATATCAACTTATTTATTGTAGGCATACGAAATAAATATATTGTGCAGAGTGCATGGAATTCAAAAAGTGATGTCCAAAAAGTGATGACCATTTATGAAATATGTTTTGTATTGTTCTGTTCTTAAGGTTTTTAACTTTTAAATTGCTTTATTTTCTTTGGATTAAGATACTGGCATCATTTTGTTGTTGTTTTAAGTTGCCAAGTCATGTCTGAATATTGGAGTGGGTTGCCATTTCCTTCTCCAGGGGATCTTCCTGACCAAGGGATCAAATCCACATCTCCTGCATGAGCAGGTGGATTCTTTATCACTGAGCCGCCAGAGAAGCCATTGACATCATTATCTTATTTTTAATGAAAACTGAGACTTTTTCTATTATAAATAATACTTTGATCTAAATTCTATGGACTATTGACCCAGAAAATATAAAAAGGTAGTTTGTGTCCTCCAAGATTTTACAGATCTAATTTAGCAAATATTTTGAGATAGACATCAGAGTGTAACTAAATCATGATGGGATGGGTTTTTAATGAAAAGACACTAAATATTTAAATCAGTTTGTTCTTCCTCAGATTCTGAAAGAAAATATCTCCTATTTTAACTTCTTAATTCACCACAAAACACATACAATATAGTATATGTTTATCAGGTGCTACATGTCTGACAGAGAGCCCCACTTGCAATATCATTCCTCCACAATCTGTGATTTTTCTCAAAAAAAAAAAAAACATGTGCTATTCTCTTTATCTGGAATGTTAATTTGAGAGATTTAACTTGGTCATATAAGGAACATTTGTTCAATAGAATTTGAATACCAGGGAAATCAAAGCTCTACAGAAGTAAATATTGTGAATAATTAGAGAAAATTGAGCAGCAAGAGAAGACTGAAGTAAACAAACAAGCAGATATATAAAATAGACAAGAGTGTCTTCTGTCTGAAAGATTATATCTCTTATGAAGAAAGTACTAAAATAGTTTCCTTTACAGGTGATAGTTTTACATTTCTAATGTGAAATGAAATTCATATTATATATATAAGACAAAAAATTTAAACATGAAAACACCCTCTGCCCTTTTGCCTCCCTTCTTCCCTTCTATGCATTGTTTATATGAAGTATGCATTGACCAAACTGCCCCCATCTGCAGACATAGCTTCTCCACTATAAAGAGCAATACTCTCCTGGAACCAGTAAGACAACTCCTTAAAACTCTTTGATCTTCTAAGGGCTCAGAATAACCCACCACTTTGTACTTGCAAATCTGGATCATGTAAACTGTCAAAACTACATCTTTTAAGGTACAGTTGTCTGTCTCAAAAAAATTATATAACTGTGCTTTGAGTTCTAATTGGGTGAACTGTTCTGAGAGCTTTTTATGATGTTTTTCCTGAGTTATAATCCTCAATTTGGCTCAAATAACATTTTCTATTTCTTGTTGTTGTTCAGTCTCTCATCCATCTGACTCTTTGTAACCACATGGACTTCAGTACTCCAGGCTTCCCTGTCCTGCACTGTCTCCTGGAGTTTGCTCAAACTCATGTCCATTGAGTAAGTGATACCATCCAATCATCTCACCCTCTGTCATCCCCTTCTCCTGTCTTCAGTCTTTCCTAGCATCAGGGTATTTTCCAATGGATCTGTTCTTCGCATCAGGTGGCCAAAGTATTGGAACTTCAGCTTCAGCATCAGTCCTTCCAATGAATATTCAGGACTGATTTCCTTAGGATGGGCTAGTTTGATCTCCTTGCAATCCAAGGGACTCTCAAGAGTCTTCAATACCACAGTAAGAAAGCATCAATTCTTCAACTCTCAGTCTTCTTTATAGTCCAACTCTCACATACATACATGACTATCGGAAAAATTATAGATTTGACTATACAGATCTTTGTCAGCAAAGCAATGTCTTTCCTTTTTACTATGCTGTAGCCCTTTATATTTCTTAGATTAGTTTTTTTCATTGACACTAGCTTCATGAGTCCTAATATTCTTTTATAGCAAGAAGAATATTCTTTTATTCTTCCTTGTTTATTAAATATTGTTTTTTTTTTTTTGTTTTTTTTTTTTTTGCTGCTGCTAAGTCGCTTCAGTCATGTCCGACTCTGTGCGACCCCATAGACGGCAGCCCAACAGGCTCCGCCGTCCCTGGGATTCTCCCAGCAAGGACACTGGAGTGGGTTGCCATTTCCTTCTCCAATGCATGAAAGTGAAAAGTGAAGTCGCTCAGTCGTGTCCGACTTTACGATCCCATGGACTGCAGCCTACCAGGCTCCTCCATCCATGGGACTTTCCAGGCAAGAGTACTGGAGTGGGTTGCCATTGCCTTCTCCTGTTTTCTTATAGGGCAGGAAAAAAAAAAAAAAAAAACACGACAGTCTTTAATGATTAAGAATTAACGGTTATGTGCCTTTAATCAAATTGGGAGAATAAATTGCCTAGGAAGTGAAATCATTTTTCAGTGGAATCATAATCAGATAAAAGAGATGTGGGGGGCACTCAAAGAAAAAATAGTTTGTACAAAAACCACAGAAGATTGTGAGCTATGGCAAGGTTGTATATAAATAAAATGTTTTGTATATAATATATTTCATAAGCAGAAATGATGGATAATAAAAAGCAAAGAATACAAAAAGTGAAGTTAATGTTTTAAACCAAATGATTTAACATTTTAGGATTCAAGATCATCCTTTTTGGAACGTAAAAAAAACATCTTCTAGCAGCTCGATGAATGGCTTGAAAGACATGGCAGCTCAGTGTGATGAGACTTGAATGGGAGACTAAGTCAGAAAGATATTTGTGATAGTCCATACATTATATTCTGAGGAGATGTGGTCTAGCAAAAGAATAAAAAGAATGCAAAATCTGTTGGACTTATTGTCTTTATGTAACAGAAATTGAAAGGGATGAGGCTAAGAGTGTTCCTGGGTTGAGAATTATAGCAATGAATGACAAAAGACAAGCTGAAAGGAACTTTGTGTGTATAGATGCGTTTGTTTAGAAAGAGAAGAAAAAGATCTTAAACACTGAAATTCATAAGCCAGGGTAAATATACTTTGGTCATATTTATAGCATAAAACTTGAATTATTAGTGTTATATACAGGCTCAATTTTGATTCAAGCTGAATTTCAGGATCTAAAAGATTTAAGGAATTCAGGGCTCTAAATCCACACTCCCTACAATCTCAGGAATTTTTCCTCAATGAACTCTCTGACATTCACCCACTGAGCTCTATTTCAAGTCCTCCAGTGACACATAACTCTTTGTTTTCTCAGATAGCTTGCCACATTTCAGGTCAGCTCTGAATGTCAAACAGATCATCTATAAAACATCCTTACATGGGCTCCTTCTAAATTCCTTATTAAATTCCCAAGTCTGCAATCCAATGATGCACATTAGCTATGAGTCATGGCAGTGAATTGCACAGGATCCGAATCAGTCAACCGAATTTAAATCTGACACAGACAGTTATGAAACTTCACATGGTCTCGATTTCATTACAAAGACATATTCGTGGATAGAAACATATTACAGTGTGATTGTGAGTATTATATGACATAATCCATCCAAATATTTGAAAGGAAACATAAGATGTATTGATCTGTCAATAAATGCCAGTTTTTAATAAATGAACTTTTACCTTTTTCTCACAAATCACTTGAAATATTAAAAGAGCACTTTATCCGAAAGAGGATTTCTGCTGAATTACTTGAAGGGTATCTTTTCTTCCTGCATCTTTTCTAGTCTAAGCATGTATAATTTCCTGATCTCTTAACAAATAAGCTTTCCATTCATCTATCAGCACAGATATTGTTCTCTAAAGGTCCTTCATTTTGTCAAGCTCGCTTTACAGTTTGTCACCAAGCATGGCTTAATTGATTCTGAAATGCTGTGAAAAGCATAGGACACATCTTCCTAGCATTTGATCACTTAATTACTGTAAAATTATAGATTTTTTTATCCTGGAATTATATGATCAAGTTGTGTATGTGTATGTATGTATATATATAATGAAATCAAGCCTCCAGTTTCCCACACTCAGTGCAGAATTTCAAACCCAAAGACTTACCAGGAATCCTCTGTGGTGATACAGGTCAAAACCATAAAGCAGAAAATGCTCTGACGTTTCAGATAGGGAAGGATGAATGCTTTGTACTATAGCATGCACCTGGGGGATTGGTTTTTTCCAGTCCCTGGTGAGCTTTCAGGTCCACTGGAGACAAGAATGAAAAAGGCACACTGTTGTTCAGAACATACAAGATTTATTCTCTAATGGTTTTTCATCTAAAAAAATTTCTCAAACTTTGGTTTCACCTTGGGACTGGGGAATAAAATGAGCCTCCTTTTAAAAATTCCTAAGAGAAGACAGTGCCCCAAGACCACACACAAAAAAAATCAATGATGCTTATTTAAAAAATAATGAAATAATAAGTAGACATCTTGAGATACTCAGATTGATCAGCATGGACATGCTGGCAGAGAAGTGAAAATATGTATTTTTGTAGCTTAATTCTAGTGGGGGTACCAATATTTCTTATTTAGGCACATGGTTGCGGCTGACTGGGAATGCTCACCTCACAGGCTCAGTTACCAGTCAGTTTCTGATCTTCTGGGCAAAATCTGGCAACACAAATCTTTTCTGATTCCAAACCATCTTTCTCCAAATCGTCCCAGTTATGTTCAGAATGGTCATGAAAAAATAGTATACATTTTCAAAAATTCTAGTGTCCTTCTAAAATTGATATCAATTTCCCAACCTGAAACTGTTATTTATGTCAGGTATTATACTTACTTGGTTTAATCAAGGTTTATGTTTCACAATAGGGATTTTAAACTTTAGCATCAATAGGAGGAAGGAAAATATTTCAATTTTCTGAAAAGTGCAAGAGACAAGTTATCAACCCTGGATTACCTACAGGCCTTAATTAAAATCACACTGGTTTTGCCCTATGTCATTGGGTCAGGCCCTATTTAGAAGCTCTATTCCTTTTGAATTAAGAGACTCACTGACCACATCCTCTTATTAAACAGCCATAAAATCATCCTCATCTTAGAAAAAGCAATGGTATAAGATTGAAGGCAGATATACAGATAAGCCAGCGCAGCCTGGATCAGGGTATGTGCATGTCTTCACATCTGGGCACTCAGTGATTCACATCAGCAGATTGAAATCAGCCACAACTGAGTATCTGCACCGGAGAAATAAAACCCAAAACCAGTGCGTATAATCAAGTAAAAAGAAATAAGTTTAAGTGAAATGTGAAAAATAAAAACAAGCCTGGACATCCCTGGAATTTTCTGAGTGAAAATAGATGTCATTACCAGGCAGAGAGAGAGGGATCATAGCAAAGCTTATTTGGAGAGAGATCTGTTTCCTTGGTGCCAGAGTAGACTCAGGTATCTCATGCATTAGAATATCATTCAAATATGAAGATAAATGAAACTCTTATTTATGCTACAATCCAAATGAACCTTGAGAACATTATTCTAAGTGAAAGCAGCCAGAAATAAAACATCAAATATTGTTTCATTTCACTTATATGAGATGTCCAGGAAAGTGAAATCACAGACACAGAAAGTCAATTAACGTGTGCCATGAAATGGGGGCAGGAGAATGGTGAGTGGCTGCTAGAGGGGGATGGAATATCTTTATTGGGATGATGAAAATGTTCAAGAATTTGATAATAGTGAAGAATGTCCGATTTTTTGGACATATCAAAAACCAGAGTCATATACTCTTAAAAGATTGTGCTACATGGTATGTAAATTATATCTCAATAAATTTTAAAAAATGATTCATTATAATATAAAGAAGCCATATTAAAAAAGTATTAGATATATTCTTTTAAATTTAGAATACATAAAATAAACGTGGTGATGTGATTTAATGATCAAGATGCCAGCTAAGCTCAAATATAGTTGTTAAATATTTATCCTGGGGAGAAAGTTTATATTGGAATTCAACATTCCTGTCTCTTATACACATCTAGATGTGTATAAGAGACAGAATTGAGTTTGGAACACCTCTTCCTCTACATTCCCTCATTAGGAAATCATGTAAATTATTGTCATTATTATTATTACTGTTCTGAGAATAAATTCTTATTATGAAAATTTGGTAGAATTTTTATGCATTTATTTTCTGAATACTCCATTCATTATATATTTATTCATAATTAAAATGTGTCATGTATGCATAGGTCATGAATATACAAATAAATTAGACTGATCTATATTATACACAGCATGAGTGCTACTAGGAGGGATAGAGAAAAAAAGGAAAATGGCTAAACTCCTTAAAAGAAATGCCTAACTAGAATCTAAAAGCAGGAAAGCAGTCAAGCAGGGGGGAAAAAATAAACATTTGCATATGTAATATTAGGAATAAGATATAGAATCAACAAATTTTGTACTTTATGTTGAAAATACAACAGTGTTTATATGAAAATGCCAGGTGACTCAGCAGTGAAGAATCCTCTCACAATGCAGGAGACACACAGGAAACGCATATTCAGCTCCTGGGTCAGGATTCCTGTGGAGAAGGGAATGGCAACCCACTCCAGTATTCTTGCCTGGGAAATCTCATGGACAGAGGAGCTTGATGGGCTAGAGTCCATGGTCTCGCAAAGAGTTGGATGGCTTAGTGACTAAGCAACAAAAACCTCAAGCAAATGGAAGATGAGAAAGAAACCATTTTATTTTTCATAAGATTGAGAGAGGGAAAGTGAAGTGTTTGTTGCTCAGTCATTCCGTGACCCCATGGACTATAGCCCACCAGACTGCTTTGCCCATGAAATTTTCCAGGCATGAATACTGGAGTAGGTTGCCCTTTCCTTCTGCAGACAAATAGTCTAACTGTCCAAAATCCTATTCAGGATCAACACAGTGCATTTAATATTCATATCTCTTTAGACTTCTTTAACCTACAGGAATTCCTCAGACTTTCTTTTATCTTTTGTTTTCATTTTTAAGGATTTATTTTCTTACTATTTTAAAGCTTTATGTTGAAGTCTAATACATGTATACAAATCATTTGTTTGCAAGCTTAAATAATTTTTCGCAATATAAACATAAATATGTAACAATCCATTTGAGTAATATAACACTATTTGCATCTACAAACTCCTTCCTGAATTTTTCATTACATCATAATTTCTGCAAGAAAAGGAAAAGATACACATCACTATTGTATTGTTTTATGTATCTATTCTCATTAACCAAGTAAAGCCCACAATTCTTCTGGGAGATAATTGTCATGGGCAAATAGAATCTGGAAACCAGCTTACATGCTGGCAAATTAAAAATAACAACGGTAAAAAAAAAAAAAAATAGAAAATTCTGGAATCACAAATAACATGGATTTTTGTTGTTTTGTTTTGAAAGATTGTTACTATTTCACAAAAGGAAAAGCCTGAAAGTATTATTTATGGTAAATTTTCTAAACAGAACATTTTTACCCTATGGATACAGATCTGCTTGGTCTTTGCACCATAGACAAGTGGATTGAGAAATGGAGGGAACAACAGATAAGTTGCTAAGAAAGAGGATGTGAATATAAGGTTGGATGTGAGAACCAAATCTACGTGCAAAGAATGAGAAGAAACCAAAGAGGTAGAACTGGAGAAAGACACAGATGTGAGCGATGCAAGTATTGAATGCTTTCAAGCTGGCCTCCTTTTGGGGATATCAAAAAACTGTGATAAATATCTGCACATAAGACAATGTAATTAATGTGAGTTCAAACACTGCAATGTTGAAAGCCACAAACATACCATAGATTTTGTTGACCCTGATATTTTCTGCAGCCAGTTTCACAATGGCCATATGCTCACAGTAGGAGTGGGAGATGACTGCTCTATAATAAAACTGAAACTGGAACTTTATCAGTACTAAGGATGGAGTTACAAGAATGGCAGTCCTGAGTGTTACTGCTGCTGCTATTTGGGTGACTGGAAGGGGGCTAAAATGACAGCATGTCTGAGGGGAAAACAGATGACTACATAGTGGTCCAGGGCTATGGCCAGCAAGATGCCTGATTCTATGCCCTGAAATGTGTGAAGAGCCACATTTGAAGCAGGCAAGAATCAAAATATATTTCTGGTACATGAAACCAGAAGATTCCAAGCATTTGGGCACAATACTAGTAAGAAGTACAATATCTGTGACTCCTAGCATGCCTGGGAAAATATACTTGGGCTCATGGAGGCTGGGATCTCATTTGATGATGATCAGAAGCAAGGCATTTCTGATCATAGCAGTGAGACACAGGACACAGAATGGAATCCCAGTCCAACACTGCACAGACTCTAGACCTGGGATCCCTATTAGTGTCAACACAGAAGGCATGAAGACTATGATGTTGGAAATAGGCAGTGTCCTTGGGGCTCTTGACACAGACAAAAAGCATTTCTCTGTCAGTGCTACTCCCTCTTCTACTTCCTATTTTCATCCAAAGTCATCGTACTGAGTGTGTATGATTTTGGTAGAGCTCAACACATCATCCACCTCATTCATATATAGAAGGTAAAAGAAAGATCCATAAAGACACATCATTTTTTTAAGGAAAGTCATCCACAGGGCCTAAAAATATGATGTTCTACTGTGTTAAACAGAACCAGCTAAATTCCTAAGTAAGGGAATCAACTGCTGACTTGTCTGTTATTTCATTTCAGAACTGTGGACCAAAACAGTATACTTGTTTATTTTACTTGACAATTATGTTTTAGTCAGAAGCTGATGATTCTCTCCATATTTCACATTCCAGTTACTGCTTCAGTATTCTGTTATTCTCGGTTGTCTCTGAGTTAAAAACAGTTGGTCTGGACTAGTAAGAGTTCAACCATTACATTAGTGCAGAATGGTCTCAGAAAGAGAGTAAACATACAAACATTTTGTTACCTAAAAGCAAACTATTTTTGTCTATGTATGGATCTATGTTGTCTGCCTCTGTGTCAGACGAGATGTCTTTTCAGGAGAACGTGAGCAAGAGTTTTAGGAAAGGTCATTCAAATACGTGTACATTTGCAGAATCTGGGTCAAGATTTCTTGCTATGTTTTTACTTTGAAACATGTATAATATCATAAAAGAAATGAATCGCCAGTCCAGGTTCAATGCAGGATACAGGATGCTTGGGGCTTGTGCACTGGGATGATCCAGAGGGATGGTACGGGGAGGAAGGTGGGAGGGGGGTTCAGGATTGGGAATACGAGTACACCCGTGGTGGATTCATGTTGATGTATGGCAAAACCAATACAATATTGTAAAGTAAATAATAATAATAAATATAAATTCACTAAAAAAACTGTGGTAAGTTTTGGCTATGTTTCTTAATAGTGGAAATACTTAAATTTCTGTGGCTAAAATAAGTAAATTCTACAATACATATAACAAGGTAATTAGAGTGGAGGGAAGCAAGGGAAGAGCAGACAAATATAGAGGTAAGGAGGGATTCATTCTTTATAACTAAAGGATATAGGAATATCTGTTGTGTGTGTGCGAGTCGTTCAGTCATGCCCAACTCTTTGGGACCCCATGGACTGTAGACCACCAAGCTCCTCTGTCCATGGGATTCTCCAGGCAAGAATACTAGAGTGGTTTGCCATTCCCTTCTCCAGGGGATCTTCCTGATCCAGGGACTGAACCCAGGTCTCTCATATTAGAGGCAGATTCTTGATGTCCCAGTCACCAGGGAAGCCAAGGAACAACGGCAAATGGGTAAATTAATCAGAATATAGACTTTGTTCTTGCATTTAAACTTTCCAGAGCTATCATTACCATGAGACATGATTAATTTAGGCTCATTAATTCTTAATGAGAAATAGATAATCTGGAACATGGGTCATTTTTGTGGGCTCTAGCATAAGAAGTTGATAGAAAAATGAAGGCTTGGTGGGACATATTCCTTAAAAGAAATCAAATATAGAACTATAAATGGAAGACAGAGAGCTGATCAGGGGATTACAGAAATGTTTAAGAAGATAAATTTAAAGAAAGCAAAGAAATTTAGTCAACTCAATTCACTGATAATTGAATTTTTTCTGAAAGCTTTTGATCTTATGTGTTATATGAAAGCTATCTGATCAAAATCATTGCCCATTAACCATTATATATTTTAAATTAAAAAAATTTCTCAAACCATATATTAGAGAAATATTAGTAAATCTGTTAAAATAAGGTTAGGTTATTTCATTCTTTCATAGACTTTTGAGTAAAATTGGTTTATGTCAGTAAACTCATGAACTGCTGCTGCTGCTGCTAAGTCGCTTCAGTCGTGTCCGACTCTGTGCGACCCCATAGACGGCAGCCCACCAGGCTCCCCCGTCCCTGGGATTCTCCAGGCAAGAACACTGGAGTGGATTGCCATTTCCT
>SJYT01072224.1:0-54776 GCA_006410635.1 Cephalophus harveyi | reverse complement strand
AAACTCATGAACAGCTAACACTATACTGAGTGTCAACAAATAGGGCAGCAATGCAGGAAGCAGCTGTGGTTCGTGGTGCTTAACCTCAAGTGAAAGAAACAGGTCAGCCAGAATCACTTTAATGCAGGAAGTCTGCATCAGTTGCCGTGTATTTTAGGCTAGATTGGTCACTAAACTAAGCTGTTGAATAACTGTAGGTTAGCACCCCAATGACTCATTTTATGGTCAATTCATACATCATTGACTCTAACAGTAGTAAAGTTTTTCTGCCTCAGGGATAGAATAGGAATCCTTTCAGAACTATCAGGGTGTCTGGCTTTTTTAAGAGGAAGGAGCAACATTTGAGCATGGTCTGACAAGTACAGATAGTGGGATGGCAGGTGGGAAGTACATAAGTGAGTACAGGGTTGATAGGATGGAGTGATTATAGGTGGTAATGAAAAGTTACTGAGGTAAACTTGGGAATAGTGAGGCTTACTTGTCAAAAGTTGGAAACTGGTTCTGCTCTTACCAGATATCTGAAGAGCACTGTCAGTTCTTCATATCAATCTCACTCAACTCTTATCAAACACCAACTCTTCTTAATATTTTTGTATTATATATTCTGCGATGCTTTCTACCTGGACCATCTGTAACAGCACCCGGCCAATGTCAAAATCTCACATCCATTTGGTGCTAGAAACATCTGCAATGGGTGGACATCTCAGGGATAGCCTTTCATGCTTTTCTCTTATCTCTGTAATACAGACTTTCTTGATATTTTGTATGTTTGTCTGAGATCATGTTTTTGTGTTCTTTCTCCAATAAAACCAAATTCTGTATTATTTGGAGGCATAGCATCAATTTATTCAATTTGAATTGAAGAAGAAAACTGCTAGCTATCAATTTTAATATCGTTAATGAATGTGTGGAGAAAGGCAATTTATAACCCTTAAGTGAGGGATTTGTTAGCCAGCAGTCAAACCACAAGAGACCAGCAGGTTTTAGTTATGTCATCTTGGGCTCACTCACACCTATTATCCCTGAAATCATTACCACAACTTTCAGACACCTCCTTACTCTTCTCTTTCCTAAAAGGCTAAATAAGAGACATTTATATACACCAGTTTTCTTTGTATAAGTTGAGTTCCTTTTCTACTGTTTTCATCAACAAAAAAAATGTCTAAAGTCTAATTAAATATAGATATGCTCCTTTGCCAATGAATTCAGTTTTTAAATGTTTTTAATTAAAGGTAATCAAAATAAATGTTTTTAATTTCTCTTAAATAAATATTTTAAATATTTGACTCTTCCTTTCAATGAAGGAATTCTGGAAAGAAAAAATCTGAACCTATAATGTTCTTTTATTAAATGCATGCATGCACGCTAACAGTCGTATCCTACTTGTTGAGATATTATGGACTGTAGCCCACCAGTCCCCTCTGTACATGAAGTTCTACAGGCAAGAATATAGAAGCGGGTTGCCATGCCCTCCTCCAGGAGATCTTACTGGCCCAAGGAATAAACCCCTGTCTCCTGCACTGCAGATGGATACTTTACTGCTGAACCAACAGGGAAGCCCAATCAATCTCTCTCTGTCTCTAAATCCATCAATAAATCTATCTATCCATCTACATCCTATTGGTTCCGCTACTCTGGAGAATCTTTCCCAATCTAGTGGTTTAAAAGAACTCAATTGGAAATTAAAAGTTATGATAAGGTTCTGATAAATAGCTATAACTCTTATTTTATGAATTGATGTGCTCAGTTGCTAAGTCATGTCCGACTGTTTACAACCCCAAGGATCATAGCCCACCAGTCTTAGACTCTGTCCATGGGATTTATCCAGCAAGAATACTAGAATGGGTTCATAACTCCTGGAAGAATAGAATATTGGATCAGAGAATGGTAATATTTTCATTTGTGTGCAAGACTGACACACATGATGCCAAATTTATACTTTATTTGTAATGGGCACAATTTTTAATTTGGAAAGTCTTAAAGAGTATATTAATAAAGGTAATGGCCTTTGTCATAAGTGATATTAACAAGGTTATAAGATATAAGGTTCATATGAAAAGTGTTTTGCATCATATAATTGTTATATAATAATTCTTGTTACTGGAAAAAATAACTGGAAAGTAAAATATAATAGTAATAGAGAATAAAAACATGTTACATTAAGATACATTTCTGTGTACAATAAAATAAAACACAAAATTCTGTACTGAAAATTACAAACATTGTTGAGAGACAGTAGACAGAGACAGAATTCTCAGTGATAGTTTTTATTAAAAGCCTGTTTTGACTAATAAAATTATGCCCACTCTTGCCTCCTTTAGTTTGCCATTCGCATGAAATTTCTTCCTCTATGCCTTCACTTTCAGCCTATGTGTGTTCTTAAATCTTAAATCCTATGACAATACAGTAGAAAACATATAGTCAATTTTTGCTCTTTATTTAGTCATGTATCTGATATGTATGTCTGATTATCCATTAATACATTTTTTATTCCTTCTTACATGGTATTTTTTCATGTCGTGCTTCTTATAATTCATGTTACAAAATTTTATTAAACCCAAATACATTATGGTTCACTTTCATTTCTGTGATAATTAATAAGAAGTCATTTCAAGTTTTATTCTACTTATACATCTTTAATAATATGCTCTCTTCCTTTTATTAAAGTGTAAATTTTTTGGATTATTTCTTTCTAGAACTAAGCATCAGTCTAAAATTAGAGACCAGATGTCTCTCCCTGTGTACTAGGTTTTTCTTAAAAATTCTTTGTTCTCAGTCTTAAAGGTTTATTGAAGAAAATTTAAACCAGATCTCTACAGGGACAGAATTCTGAGAATGTGAAATTGTGGGGGCAGAGGGCTAACACAGACTGAAAAAAACATCTGAAGGCAAAACCCACTACAATATTGTAAAGTAATTAGCCTCCAATTAAAATAAATTAATTTTTAAAAATCTGAAATCTTTGTTTTAGAAGTCAGTTTATCACATGACAGCTTTGATTGAAGGCCATACTTTAAGATGATATACGGATTCATTCAAGCACCATCATTGTTTGCCATGTTGTGCTGTGCTAAATCGCTTCAGTCCCGTCCAACTCTTTGCAACCTCATGGACTGTAGCCCACAAGACTCCTCTGTCCATGGGATTCTCCAGGCAAGAATACTGGAGCAGGTTGCCATGCCCTTCTCCAAGGAATCTTCCCTACCCAAGGACTGAACCCCCAGCTCTAAGTCTCTTGCATTGGCAGGTGGGTTCTTTACCACTAGTGCCACCAGGGAAGCCAACCATCATTGTTTATATTAATAACATTGGAATGAACTCTCTAGTACACTGATTCTCTGTAAGATGGTGTTACATGTTACTTTAAAGCCTCCAGGTTAGTTGCTCTTGAATACCATTGACAAACACCAGAGAAATATTTAAATTTTTCATTATACAATACCATTTTTACTGAAGTTCTAGAAAGTCTCAGGAATTATCCTATGTACTGTCACTGTTAGTCACTCAGTCATTTCCAATTGTTTGTGACCCCATGGCTACAACCTGTTAATCTCCTCTGTCCATGAAATTCTGCAGGCAAGAATATTAGAGTGAGCAATTCCCTTCTCTAGCAGATCTTTCCAACACAGGGATGGAATCTTGGTCTCCTGCATTGCAGACAGATTCTTCACCAGCTGAGCCACCAGGGAAGCCCATGTATCATTAATACAAGTGGAAATTAGACACAGTTACTTTCTTATAGACACTTGCAGTAGCTGATTTTTAAATGCAATGGAATTTATTTGTTTACATTTTCAGTTCTATAGTAAACATTCAAATATAGGTAAAATATAGCTCAAACTGGGTAAGAGTTTTAAAATATATGCTTCTGGGAGGGTGTGTTCTAATTAACTGCTGCTGCTAAGTCACTTCAGTCGTGTCCGACTCTGTGTGATCCCATAGACGGCAGCTCACCAGGCTCCCCCGCCCCTGGGATTCTCCAGGCAAGAACACTGNAAACTGGGTAAGAGTTTTAAAATATATGCTTCTGGGAGGGTGTGTTCTAATTAACTGCTGCTGCTAAGTCACTTCAGTCGTGTCCGACTCTGTGTGATCCCATAGACGGCAGCTCACCAGGCTCCCCCGCCCCTGGGATTCTCCAGGCAAGAACACTGGAGTGGGTTGCCATTTCCCTCTCCTCCCATGCATGAACTATGGATGCTGTTTTTGTTCTTAATCTATACATTTGGCAAAACAAGACTGGGAGCTCAAGGAAGCTAGATCATGAACTCCTAATTGTAAAATTCAGACTTAAATTGAAGAAAGTAGGGAAAAAACAGTAGACCATTCAGGTATGACCAAAATCAAATTCCTTATGATTATAGAGTGGAAGTGAGAAATCGATTCAAGAGATTAGATCTCATAGACAGAGTTCCTGAAGAACTATGGACGGAGGTTCATAACACTGTATGGGAGGCAGTGATCAAAACCATCTCCAAGAAAAAGAACTGCAAGGCAAAATGGCTGTCTGAGGAGGACTTACTAATAGCTGAGAAAAGAAGAGAAGCCAAAGGCAAAGGAGAAAAGGAAAGATATAACTATCTGAATTCAGAGTTCCAAACAATACCAAAGAGAGATAAGAAAGCCTTCTTNCATCTCCAAGAAAAAGAACTGCAAGGCAAAATGGCTGTCTGAGGAGGACTTACTAATAGCTGAGAAAAGAAGAGAAGCCAAAGGCAAAGGAGAAAAGGAAAGATATAACTATCTGAATTCAGAGTTCCAAACAATACCAAAGAGAGATAAGAAAGCCTTCTTAAGTGATCAATGCAAAGAAATAGAGGAAAACAATAGAATGGGAAAGACTAGAAATCTCTTCAAGAAAATTAGAGATACCCAGTGAACATTCCATGCAAAGATTGATACAATAAAGGACAGAAATGGTATGGACCTAACAGAAGAAGAAGATATTAAGAAGAGGTTTCAGGAATACACAGAAGAACTATATAAATGAGATAATGACCCAGAAAACCATGACTCACCTAGAGTCAGATATCCGAGAGTGTGAAGTCAAGTGGGCCTTAGGAAGGATCACTACAAACAAAGCTAGTGGAGGTGGTAGAATCCCAGTTGAGCTATTTAAAACCTTTAAAGATGATGCAGTTAAAGTGCTGCACTCAATATGCCAGCAAATTTGGAAAACTCAGCAGTGACCATGGGACTGGAAAACATCAGTTTCCATTCCAATCCCAAAGAAAGACAAAGCCAAAGAATTTTCAAACACAGTTGCACTCATTTCACATGCTAGCAAATGAAATGTTCAAAATTCTCTAAGCTAGGCTTCAACATTACATGAACCAAGAACTTCCAGATGTCCAAGCTGGATTTAGTAAAGGCACAGGAACCAGAGATCAAATCACCAATATCCACTGGATCATAGAAAAAGCAAGAAAATTCCAGAAAAACACCTACTTCTGCTTCATTGACTGTTTAAGCCATTGACTGCATGGATCACAACAAACTGTGCAAAATTCTTAAGGATACAGGAATACCAGACCACCTGACCTGCCTTCTGAGAAATCTGTATGCAGGTCAAGAAGCAACTATTAGAATCAGATATGGAACAATGGACTGGTTCCAATAGGGAAAGGAATACATCAAGGCTGTATGGTGTCACCCTGCTTATTTAACTTGTAAGCAGAGTACATCATGTGAAATGCCAGGCTGGATGAAGCACAAGCCAGAATTAAGATTGCCTGGAGAAATATCAATAATCTCACATATGCAGATGACACCACCTTTATGGCAGAAAGCAAAGAGGAACTAAAGAGCCTCTTGATGAAAGTGAAAAAGGAGAGTGAAAATGTTGGCTTAAAACTCAACATTCAAAAAACGAAGATCATGGCACCTGGTCCCATCATGTCATGGCAAATAGATGGGGAAACATTGGAAACAGTAATAGATTTTATTTTCTTGGACTCCAAAATCACTGCTGATGTTGACTGCAGCCATGAAATTAAAAGATACTTGCTTTTTGGAGGAAAAGCTATGATAAACTAGACAATGGATTAAAACACAGAAACACTACTGTGCAAAGATCCATATAGTCAAAAGCTATAGTTTTTCCATATGTCAAGTATCGATGTGAGAGTTGGATCGTAAAGAAGACTAAGCACTGAAGAATTGATGCTTTTGAACTGTGGTGTTGGATAAGACTCTTGAGAGTCCCTTGGATTGCAAGGAGATCAGAAGAGTGAATTTTAGAGGAAATCAATCCTGAATATTCATTGGAAGAACTGATGCTGAAACTGAACCTCCAATACTTTGGCCCTCTGATGTGAAGAATTGATTCATTAGAAAAGAACCTGTTGCTGGTAAAGACTGAAGGCAAGAGGAGAAAGGGATGACAGAGGATGAGATGTTTTGATGGCATCACCAACTTGATGGACATGAGTTTGAGCAAACTCCAAGAATTACTTATGGACAGGGAAGCCTGGTGTGCTGCAGTCCATGGGGTCACAAAGAGTTGGACATGACTGAGTGACTGAATAACAACAACAATAATTGTGAATAGACCTAACTAATTTTAATCTATTTTTTGCTATCTTTCTTATGTAAAATATTCAATGTTTACAGACTCTATTTAATAGCATACAGTTTTTGTGTTGCTGATATTGGTATTATTGATTTTACATTATTTTTATGTGTATCAGTATTTTATAAAAAGCATACATCTATAAAGAAATATATCTATAAACAGATGTGATTAAAATTTTTTAAAATATAGATTTGCAAGTAGATATTAGAAAATGAGATATGGCCAGAATTACAGCTATGTGTTAGGTTTACATGTTGAAATATTGGGTTGGCTAAAAAGTTCATTTGGATTTTTTCATACAATCTGATGAAAAAAACTAAACGATTCTTTTGGCTCACCTAATATTAAAGTGTGGCATGGTCTTCGGAATTTATCTTGAATCAACTGCTGTTTTTTGTCATTCCTTATCTATGCAGGTTTAAGTGTTGTTAGACAGAATGCTCTATGTGTTAAAGTGAAAGTCGCTCAGTGGTGTCAGATGGAATTCTCAAGGTAGAATACTAGAGTGGGTAGCATTTCCCTTCTCCAGGGGATCTTACCAACCCAGGGATCAAACCCAGGTCTCCTGCATTGTAGGCGAATTCTTTACCAGCTAAGCCATAATGGAAACCCAAGAATATTGGAGTGGGTAACCCCAAAGAAAGGCGATGCCAAAGAATGCTCAAACTACCACACAATTGTACCCATCTCACATGCTAGTAAAGTAATGCTCAAAATTCCCCAAACCAGGCTTCAGCAATACGTGAACCGTGAACTTCTAGATGTTCAAGCCGGTTTTAGAAAAGGTAGAGGAACCAGAGATCAAATTGCCAACATCTGCTGGGTCATGGAAAAAGCAAGAGAGTTCCAGAAAAACATCTATTTCTGCTTTATTGACTATGCCAAAGCCTTTGACTGTGTGGATGACAATAAACTGTGGAAAATTCTGAAAGAGATGGGAATACCAGACCATCTGACCAGCCTCTTGAGAAACCTATATATAGGTCAGGAAGCAACAGTTAGAACTGGACATGGAACAACAGACTGGTTCCAAATCAGGAAAGGAGTATGTCAAGGCTGTATATTATCACCTTGCTTATTTAACTTATATGGAGAGTACATCATGAGAAATGCTGGGCTGGAAGAAAGACAAGCTGGAATCAAGATTGCTGGGAGAAATATCAAGAACCTCAGATATGCAGATGACACCACCCTTATGGCAGAAAGTGAAGAGGAACTAAAAAAGAGCCTCTTGATGAAAGTGAAAGAGGAGAGTGAAAACGTTCACCTAAAACTCAACATTCAGAAAATGAAGATCATGGCATCTGGTCCCATCACTTCATGGGAAATAGATGGACAAACAGTGGAAACAGTGTCAGACTTTATTTTTTTGGGCTCCCAAATCACTGCAGATGGTGATTGGAGCCATGAAATTAAAAGACGCTTACTCCTTGGAAGAAAAGTTATGACCAACCTAGATAGCACATTAAAAAGCAGGGGCATTACTTTGCCAACAAAGATCCATCTAGTCAAGGCTATGGTTTTTCCAGTGGTCATGTATGGATGTCAGAGTTGGACTTTGAAGAAAGCTGAGGGCCGAAAAATTGATGCTTTTGAACTGTGGTGTTGGAGAAGACTCTTGAGAGTCCCTTGGACTGCAAGGAGATCAGTCCTGGGTGTTCATGGGAAGGACTGATGCTAAAGCTGAAACTCCAATACTTTGGCTACCTCATGGGCAGTGCTGCATTATTGGAAAAGACTGTGATGCTGGAAGGGATTGGGGGCAGGAGGAGAAGGGGACGTGAGATGGCTGGATGGCCTCACCGACTCAATGGACATCAGTTTGAGTAAACTCCGGGAGATGGTGATGGACAGGGAGGCCTGGCGTGCTGTGATTCATTGGGTCACAAAGAGTCAGACATGACTGAGCGACTGAACTGAACTGAACCTATCCCTTCTCCAGCGGATCTTCCTGACCCAGGAATCTAACCAGGGTCTCCTGCATTGTAGGCAGAGTCTTTACCAACTGAGTTAGGAGGGAAGCCCCAAGTGAAAGTGAAAGTCACTGAGTCATGTCTGACTCTTTGTGACCCCATGGACTAAACAGCCCATGGAATTCTCCAGGCCAGAATACTGGAGGAGTAGGTAGCCTTTCCCTTCTCCAGGGATCTTCCCAACCCAGGGATCGAACCCAGGTCTCCTGCATTGGTGCCAGATTCTTTACCAGCTGAGCCACAAGAGAAGCCTAGTTTAAAATCAGAAGAATAATGGCAACTATTTAAAATATGAACCTAATTGAATTTTACTTCTTCTAAGAGTAGTAAGCTAATGTTTTAAGTATTTGATGATTTGAAAATATCCCCTTCAATAATGACCATCTGAGATTTAAAGTATTTTTTGAACATAGAGGTTTGTGCAATATCTATCTTTTGTCATATTGAAATTTCTACTTAGAATTAACCTAAATTCTCTTTAGAAATATCCACTGCAAAGATATTTGGGGTATACAAATATTATTAATACACGGTCACAGATTTGATTGTTCTTCACTCCATAGATGATTGGGTTGATAAAAGGTGGAACTATAGGTAAAGCTTAGATAAAAGGATATGAACATATGGCAGTATGTAAAAACCAAACCTGTGTGTGAAGAAAGAAAAGGCACGGAGATAGAGCTGTAGGAAGACATAAATGTGGGTGATGAATATATTAAAGGCTTTGAATCTTGCCTACTCCAGGAAAAACTGAAAGATAGTGATAAAGATTTCAATAAAAACAACATAAAGATTATGTCAAATCCTAAGACACAGAAGGCAACAAATAGACCATGTATCTTGTTGATCCTTACATCTTCTGTAATCAGCTTCACAATGGCCATGTGCTCACAATAAGGATGGGAGATGACTGCCTTTCAGTAGAATTTGTCATATTTGATAAGCCCTGTGCATGGTGGTATAAGAATGGTAGCCCTGAGTGTCACCCCAACTCTAATGCTAGTCAAGGATTGTTGGAAAAGACATTGACATGTCTCAAGGAGTTACAGATAGCCACATAGTAATCTAGGGCCATCATCAGCAAGACATCTGATTCAATTCCCTGGAATGAAGAAGCCACATTTGTAGAAGACAGACTTCGAAAGAAATTTTTATCAACTGAAACCAGAAGATGCCCAACATTGGGGAAAATAAAAGTGCTAAGTGCATGTCTATGGCTCCTAACATGGCTAAAATATATATATATATAGATGTATGGAATCTGTTTTTATACTTGATTATCACTGTAATTAGGAAATTCCCAATCACAGCCACAAGGTACATAACACAGAATGAATCCCGATCTAACACTGCACTGACTCCAGGCCAGGAATCCCGATGAGTGTTAGTACAGAGGGCATTCAGACTGAGCCACTGGATATGAAATATGAGCATAATGATTTGATTAGCAAATTTAAGAAGTGATATGGTACTTAGCAGCAGCAGCAGCAGCATGGTGTGTCATCTTCTAATTCCTGTCAAAAAGTGATGAATTAAAGAGAAGAAGAAATTCATTTATTTTAGCTGAACATACTTTAGATTGGAGTTATATTTCCCTTGTAGCTCAGTCTTTAGAGAGTCTGCCTACAATGGGAAACCTGGGTTCGATTCCTGGTTCAGGAAGATCCCCTGGAGAAGGAAATGGCAACTCACTCCAGTATTCTTGCCTGGAGAATCCCATGGGCAGAGGAGCCTGGCAAGCTATAATCCACGGGGTCGCAAGAGTCGGACACGACTTAGTGACTAAACCACAACCACCACAATTTTTCTTTATTATTGAAATATGCATAAAAGATAATATTTAGTAACTTTAATGTGTACACTATGTTGATTTAATACATTCATAGATTGCAATATGATTTCCACTGTAGTTTTAGGTAGCATCTCTACCGTACTAAATATTTTGTTTTTCATGGTGGTAATAATCAATATCTAAATACTTAGCATGTTTGATGTTTATAGTACAATCATGTCTACAAAACTATAGAGTGCCTTAGACCTCCAGGCCTTATTTATCTACTAGGTGCATATTTGCATCCTTTAACAGTATCCCCTCTGTTCTCTCACCACTCAGTCTCACGTAACTGCCACTTTATTCTGAGTTCATCTTTTTAAAGGCTTCACATATACACCTTATAATGCAGTATTTATCTTCCTTTGTCTGATTTATCTCACTTAGCATAATATCTTTAAGTCCATTGCTATGGACAAGATTTTCCTCTTTCTCATGGCTGAATAAACTAATTATTCAGGAAATGCAAATCAAAATCATATCACCTCACACCTTCTGAAAGAGCTTCCATCAATAAAAGAGCTTCCAACAACAGATAACAAGTGTCAGTAAAGATGGAGAGAATAGGGAAGCTCTGCACAGTTTTGGTGAGTATGCAAATTTGTTCAGCCTACGGAAAACAATTTGGAAGTTCCTTAAAAATTCAGAAAAAGATCTACTGTATGATCCAATAATTCCACACTTGTGTGTATGTCTAAAGGAAGTAAAAACATGATATTGAAGAGATACATGCACACCAAGCACATCCATGTTTACTGAAGCAATATTTACAGTCGTCAAGATATGGAAATAATCTTAGTACCTGTCAATAAATAAATAGATAAAGAAGATATATATATGTGTGTGTGTATATATATATATATATGTGTATATACATGATGAAATCTATATCTTATTGTTTCTATTTTGACTATTCTTTTCTAATTTTCTATCTCTGTTGAATGCTTAGTATTCAAAAGCGGTATATAATATTTAGTTAAACACACACATATATAATCAATTTATACATATATATATATGTACTATGTTGCTCAGTGGTAAAGAATATGTCTGCCAATGCAGGAGATGTGTGTCTGATCCCTGGATTGGGAAGATCCCCTAGAGGAAATACCAGTCCACTCCACTATTCTTTCCTGAAAAATCCCACGGACAGAGGAGTCTAGTGGGCTACAGTCAATAGGGTTAAAAAAGAATTGGATGCTATTTAGTGACTATACAACAAATATATATAAACATGTAATTAATCTAATAAGATATTTAAATGTTTTAAATTATGTTATGTTTTTTACCTTACCTAATTGATATTATTCTAGGGCTGAGTCTCACTCACAGCAAAATTGGTAATTCAGATCATATAAATTTTGTGTTGTGGGCCAACTTTCTATGTTGTAGAAATTTTAGCAGCATTCTCAGATCCTACCCATTAAATGACAGTTGCCTTCTCTTGTCATGATGAACAAAAATGTCATCAGATGTTGCCTAGTATCCCCTAGATATGGCAGGTGAGGTACATCACTCTTGGTAGCTAACTGTTATTCTAGAGTCTAAACGCTGGGAAGGATATTTCAAAAGAAAGAATTAGTACAAAATTACATAAATGAAACATGGTGAAACTGTGAATCAATCAATAGCCTTCACAGAAAAACTGAGTCTTAAGCAGAAATGATGATTGTAGAACAGTGAGTGAGGGAGTAAAGTCGCTTAGTTGTGTCTGACTCTTTGAGACCCCATGGACTGTAGCCTACTAGGCTCCTCTGTCCGTGGGATTTTCCAGGCAATAGTACTGGAGTAGATTGCCATTTCCTTCTCCAGGGGCTCTTCCAGACCCAGGGATTGAACCCCTCATTGTAGACAGACGCTTTGCCATCTGAGCCACCAGGGAAGTACAAACAGGGAGAATATCAAATGTAAAGTTACTATTGTAAGCATACTTTCAAAATTTCATATGGCAAGTGAGCTCTTTTGCCTTTTAAAAGTTCAATTTGATAGCATCTTGATGAATGGTTTAAAGGGATGAAAGCTAAGCATAGGGAAATAAGATAGGAAGATAGTGTGGTAGTAGGTGAATGGTGTCACAATACCAAAGGAGTAACAAAGAGGCTTAATTACCTAACACTGGGAAATTGAGAGAAATGAAGGTAAAAGTGTTTTGGATTTAAGAATTACAGCGCTAATACTCAAAAGACAAGGTAGACTACATATGTCTATATGTTTAAAAGAGGGAAGAAAGATACCTTCCTTTCTTAAAATCATAGGCCTTGGAAACATTATCTCATATGCAGAATAAACCTTGAAACACTAGTATTACAGCTCAATTCTACTCAGATTGATTACAATAAAAGTTTTCAGGAATTTAGGGGATTTAAATCCAAACTACTCATACCTCACAAATATTCTCCCTCTATGAATTCTCTGACATTCCTCCATTGAGCTCAAGTCCTCCACTGATAGAGAACTGTGTTCTCTGAGATAGCTTGCCACATGGCAGGAACTCCAAATATCACATAGGCTGTCTTTACATTGAGTACTGAAATGTCTCCTTCTTAATTTTTCATAAAAATCCAGAATCTATCTTCCAAAAATACCATTAACCATGGATCATGATGATTTATTGAATGGGATCTGAAATTAGTCAAGAGAGTTTAAATCCTGGATGTCACTACTTACTTTGCACAATCTACAGCCAGTTATAGAACTTAACTTCAAATTGTCTCCATTTTTTTATTACTAAAACAATGCTCACAGATAGAAATACATTCTAGTGTGATTAAAAGGAATCAATGACTTAGTTAGTGCAAATAATTTTTAAAATATACAAAATGTATTTTTCTGTTGCTAAATGCCAGATGTTAATCCATAGAAGTTCATCCTCTCCTTCCCATAACTTTAGATACCTGATGAGCATGTCACATGAATGACTTGAAGGGCCTCATCCCCGGTGAATCTTTCCTGGTCTAAATGGGTATTATTTGCTAACCTGTTAACAAATAAGCTTTCATCCATTTATCTGCCCAGAATATTCTCTAGAGGTCCTCTCAGTTGTCAACCTCATTAAAATGTAACACCCATTATGTCATTAATTGATTTACAAATATTCTAGAAATCAGGAGACCAAGTCATACTAGTGTTTGAATGCTCAACTAAACTGTAAGATTCTACACATATTTTAAAATCATCTTAGTGTTTTATTGGATCACATGGTATATGTGTTCTCCAATTCCCCACTCTCAGTACAGAGATTCAAGCCCAAAGACTTAACAGATATCACCTGTGGTAATACTCATAGAAGTAATAGAGTCGGAAACTTTTTGCTATTTCAGCTAGTGAAGATGAATATTTCATAATATATGGTGTACCTGGACAATTCATTTTAACAAATTCCTGGTGAGTTTTTAGGTTCACCTGCAAAAAGGGTGAAAAAAAGAAAAGCATCTTACGGTTCAGAATATGCAAGATTCATTATGTAACAGTGTTTGTGTCTCTAAAAACGAAATTCTTAAACTTTGCTTTCACTTTGGAACTGGGAACCAAAATGATCCTCCTTTTAAAAATTTCTAAAAGAAGACATGCCCCAAGAGAGGACAAAACAAGTCAATGGTACTTATTTATAAAAATAATAAACCAATATAGGAACATAAAAACATCTTGAGATATACGGACTACTCAGTATAGACCTGCTGACTGAGAAAAAAGGAATATTTCTCCAATTTAATTCCAATCTGAGAAGCACTCATTTTTAAATTTTAGACCCATGAAAAGGGCTGACTTGGGAAATTTCACCTCAGAACCCTCAATCATCTGTTACTTTCTGAGAATCTTCCATGTGAATTTGTTGAAACGAGTCATTCCTGTATCCAAACCAGCCCTCATCCAATTGCCTCAGTTATGTTCAGAATTATCATGAAATGTTGATATGCATTGTCAAGGATTTTAATACCATTCACAATATCAATAGTAACTGCCCGTTGGGATCTATGTTCATGACAGGTATTTATTTAGTTGAGTTAAGGCACAAAAGAGTGTGCCTTATATAAAGGATTTTAAGATTTAGTAGCTAGAAAATAAAGAGGAAAATGTCCTCTTCTCCATTTCATACAAGGAAAAGTCTCACAAGACTGTATTATTTGCGTTTACCTGAGGGCCAGCGTGATTTTTCTTGAAGTCACACTGGTTTTGTTCTGTGTAATTGGATCTGGCCCTGTTTCATAGTCCTGTTCTGTTTCCACCGACAGACGCTCTGATCCCATCTTATCCATAGTCCGTCCTTGAAATAATGTAGCATTGAGGATATTTACATGTGAGGCTAGCTCACCCTGCATTAGGAGAGCTAGTTGTATGCATCTTTTCCCAGCTGGGCCCCCGGTGATTCAGGTCAGCTGATTGATATCAGCAAACAGGAAAAAAACAATGTGTATCACAGTGTCAAACACCCACCAAAGTTAACAGAATTGCCCTTAGAAATAACTAAATTCAAAGGCTTTTGCCACTTTAACAACAATTTAAAATTTTAATTTTTACTTAAATATTTTAAAATAAGATTTTGCTTCTCATTGCTTATTTTGGTGGAAATACTTCCCTTTGTCCTTGGTATTTTTTATAAAAGTGGGTTAGAGGTGTAAACATTTAGACATGAGGCCTTTCTAAGTATTAAATTTGTTTTTATGTGAAAGTAAGTGATCTGAATCTTTGTGGTTTTCCCGCTTACCACAGCACTATATAGGGATATGCATTGAAAAAGCAGTTGGTCTCAGGGGTTGAACAAATAGACAAATCAATTAATAAACGACAAATGTTACATAGGAATCTGACTTTAATAGAAAAGGATTATTACACCAAAAATAATGTGAAGGTAGGAAAAATAGCAGTGGGAAGCACAGTGCATCAGTGAGAAAGGAGGCGTGCAGAGGATGGGGAGTACGTGCAGTAAACCGTCACGTTAATGTTAACAAGTCAGTCTGTCAAGTCTTTCCTTAAAAGTTTCCTCCTCCTACAGGTAAAGGCCCTAAAATGATCCAGGAATTCTAATACTATCAGAAGATAAAGTAAAAGTTAACGGCAACTGTTTAAGAACAATGCAAGCCCTGACTTAAACATTATTGTATATTACCCTCTAACACCTCAGGAGACACTATCTCAGGAATGATTCCACAGAAGATCATAGTTTTATGACTTACTTAAGCTTTCAGAGTTAATGGAGTCAAGATGGACTACCAGATCAGGCGTTTAGATCTGAATCTCATAGGTTTTATGACTCTGTCAGAGTTAATTCATCCACATACGAATTTTCACTATCATGGGCAGTCATCATATATTCAAGTAGAACTTGATCTGTACTGTGACCTCCTGTCATGTGAACTGACTACTCTCCTTCTTATCCACTGGCTGAGTTCATCTCAAATAGTCTTGTCAAAGTCCATCTAGGCTCTTATTGTGAGAAATTGTTTGATTATAATGTTTTTGTGTGCAGATGAATGATAGTTGTTCGCCTCTGGATTTGGCTGAAAACAGCAAATTTGAAACCATAAAATATCAAGCATCAAAAGTCAAATGATTTCACTTACTCTGACGTAGAAACTGTTCTGGAACAGTTGTATTATGGTTCTTTACTGTGATAGGATGGAAATTTTAAGGCTGATATTAGTGTCTACTGCATATGCAAGGAGTATAGAATTAGTGCCTTCTTGATGTCTCCTCATATTTTGCTTTTTGGAGAATTCTAATATACTCTTTGGGCAATTTTAGAAATTATACATAGAAATGGAGATGGAAGACCAATGTTATCTGAATTTTTATTGACGTATAACTCACATATAACACTATGGTGTACTATTTAATGATTTGATATTTAAATGCATTATGAAATGACCTCTGTGATAAATCTAGTAATCATATGTCCCCATATAAAATTATTAAAGTGCTATTGATTATATTTCTTACACTGTATATTACATCCCATGACTTTATTCATTTAAAACTGGATGTTTCTATTTCATAATTCCCTTTATTTATTTCATCCAGCCCCCTAATCCACCTCCTCTGGCAACCACCAGTTTATTCTCTATATCTATGAGTGAGTCTGTTATTGTTTTGTTCTGTTTGTACATTTCTGATGCTTTTTTGATTCCACGTATGAATGAAATTATACAGCAGATATCTTTCTATCTTACTGTATTTCATCTATCATAATATTCTCTGGGTCCAGCCATGTTGTCACAATTAGCAAGACTGCATTTGTTTTTTGTCTGTATCTTTATACTGTTTAAGTGTAATGATATAGCTTAGTATGAAAGCAAAACGGAGCTGCTCACTAAATCCCAAATGAGGCTGATTTTCCCATCAATCCAGGATGATATGAATGTCAGGACAACTTTCCCACATTGGAATACATACCACGCCAACAGGGTCAACACAAATTATCTGAAGCCTATAGATGGTTCTCTATCAAGAAGAAGAGGGAGGATTCATGCCAAATATTATAATTCCAAAACTGAACATTTAGCTGCTGCTGCTGCTGCTAAGTCGCTTCAGCCGTGTCTGACTCTGTGTGACCCCATAGACGGCAGCCCACCAAGCTCCTCTGTCCCTGGGATTCTCCAGGCAAGAACATTGGAGTGGGTTGCCATTTCCTTCTCCAATGCATGAAAGTGAAAAGTGAAAGTAAAGTCGCTCAGTTGTATCCAACTCTTAGCGATGCCATGGACTGAAGCCTACCAGGCTCCTCTGCCCAGGCGATTTTCCAGGCAAAAGTACTGGAGTGGGTTGCCATTGCCTTCTCCAGAACATTTAGCTAAGGAACTGCAAATAGCCAGAAGGGTCAATGTATTTTGCTACCTTACCTGAAAGCCACCACCAAGTGACAGAAGAGTCAATTCTTGCCACTGATGGCTGAAAAATCACCATCATCAGATCTTTTCCTCTATCTGAAGTCAATCCAACTAGAAAATACCCAGGGCCTACTATAAATTTTGTCTCTTGTGGAGTCCTGAGTAACAAAGCCCATAAAAATATTAATATCAATTACAAATTCATGAAACTGAAGCACAGTGTAAATTTACCATTATACCACTCTTCTCTAGCATAAAACTTATCATATGGTAGGTGTTGGATAATCCAGTGAATTAAAAGATAACCTTAGAGGGCTCAGAAAAATGATTGATATGTAAAATAGAACCCCTGAGTTTCATGTTTTTCATCACTCCTGAGTAATTCTGAAAGTTCAATGAAATTTTAAACATCATTATCTCATCATACCCATAAAATTTGTTTTTATTTTGTTTTTGGTAAAGAACATGTTAAGATACACTTTCTCTGATTTTTTATGACCAACATCTTCAAGAAACAAGAGTAGATAACTTGTTTTCACTGAGTATCTAGACACTACAGAACACTAATACTTGGGTTCATTTAAATTCTGTGAGAAATGCATAATTTTTGAATTATCTGGAGAAGAATTCTTAGAGGAGGAACCTCAGCCAGAGTCTAAAAGGCAAAAAAAATAAAGAAAGAAAGAAAAAGAAAAGGAAGTAAAATATTGTTCATTATTTTGCACTTTCTACACTTTTCATTCTCACTACCCTGATAGGATCCATAATCTTATTCATTGATAGTTTTTATGGGCTATGAGAATGTGAGAACTAGCTGTCACCCTGGCAGATTTCACAACACAACTTTTGAGAAAACTTAAGCATCTCAAATTACATGCTTTTGCTTTATTTTTATTTGAAGTAACATAGATGGGGAAACAGTGGAAACAGTGTCAGACTTTATTTTGGGGGGCTCCAAAATTACTGCAGATGGTGATTGCAGCCATCAAATTAAAAGATGCTTACTCCTTGGAAGGAAAGTTATGACCAACCTAGATAGCACATTAAAAAGCAGAGAAATTACTTTGCCAACAAAGGTCCGTCTAGGCAAGGCTATGATTTTTTCAGTAGTCATGTATGGATGTCAGAGTTGGACTGTGAAGAAAGCTGAGCACCGAAGAATTGATGCTTTTGAACTGTGGTGTTGGAGAAGACTGTTGAGAGTCCTTTGGACTGCAGGGAGATCCAGCCAGTCCATTTGGAAGGACTGATGCTAAAGCTGAAACTCCAATATTTTGGCCACCTCATGTGAAGAGTTGACTCATTGGAAAAGACTCTGAGGCTGGGAGGAGAAGGGGACGACAGAGGATGAGATGGCTGGATGGGATCACCGACTCGATGGACATGAGTTTGAGTGAACTCCGGGAGTTGATGATGGAAAGGGAGGCCTGGCGTGCTGCAATTCATGGGGTCACAAAGAGTCGGACATGACTGAGGGACTGAACTGAACTGAACTGATGGTACAAAGAGGAAACAACGAAAGTATAAATATGGTGGATTTTAAGAAGAGAACATTTTTACCACCTGAATGCGAATCTGCTTGGTTTTTGCACCATAGATAAGAGGATTAAGAAATGGAGGGACCAGCAAGTAAATGCTAGAAAAGAGGATGTGGATGTAAGGGGGGATGTGAGAACCAAACCTATGTGCAAAGAAAGAGAAGAAGGCAAGGAGGTAGAACTGGAGGAAGACACAGATGTGAGAGATGCAAGTATTGAATGCTTTCAACCTAGCCTCCTTCTGGGGCAAACGAAAAACTGTGATAAATATTTGTACATAGGACAATGTAATGCATATGAGGTCAAACCCTGCAACAGTGAAAGCAACAAACAAACCATAGATTTTGTTGACCCTGACATCTTCTGCAGCCAGCTTTACAATGGCCATATGCTCACAGTAGCAGTGGGAGATAACTTTTGTATGATAAAAGTGCAACCGGCATTTTATCAGTACTAGGCTGGGGGTCACAAAAATGGCAGCCCTGAGTGTTACCATAGCTGCTATTTGGGTGACTACCTGGGGAGTGAAGATGGCAGCATGCCTCAGTGGATAACAGATGGCCACATAGCGGTCCAGGGCCATGGCCAGGAGGAAACCTGACTCAAAGCCTTCAAATGTGTGAATGAGCCACATTTGAAGCAGGCAAGAGTCAAAATATATCTCTGGTATATGAAGCCAGAAGATCCCAAGCATTTTGGGCACAATGCTGGTGCTAAGAGCAATATCTGTGACTCCTAGCATGCCTAGGAAAATGTACATGGGTTCATGGAGGCTGGGCTCCGATTTGATGATGATCAGAAGCAAGGCATTTCCGATCACAGCAATGAGATAGATGACACAGAATGGAATCCCAATCCAGCACTGCACAGACTCTAGGCCTGGGATCCCTATTAGCATGAACACAGAAGGCAGGAAGACTGTGATGTTGGAAATGGACATAGTGTCTTTGCATTTCCAGATGCAAACAAATTAGTCTGTGCTATTGTACTATCTCAGAGAAGGTGATGGCACCCCACTCCAGTACTCTTGCCTGGAAATCCCATGGACGGAGGAGCCTGGTAGGCTGCAGTCCATGGGATCGTGAAGAGTCGGACACGACTGAGCAACTTCCCTTTCACATTTCCATTTCATGCATTGGAGAAGGAAATGGCAACCCACTCCAGTGTTCTTGCTTGGAGAATCCCAGGGACAGGGGAGCCTGGTGGGCTGCCGTCTGTGGGGTCACACAGAGTCGGACACAACTGAAGTGACTTAGCAGCAGCAGCATTGTACTATTTATGTTTATGCCAAGTCTTCACATTTTCTGATTTTAGCTGAACTCTGAGATCATATCATCCATCTCCTTCATAATATTGAAGGGAAAATACAGATTCACAAGCCACATCACTGTTTAGGAAGTCCATCCACAAACACTGTACCACAATAAGACTTTATGTTCGTAGCCAGCCAACCTCAGCAGCACCAACCAAACCACATAGGTAATGGAATAAATTCCTGACACGTTTTTTTCTTTCCAGACCTGTGGACAAAGAAAAATAGACTTGTTTATTTGCTTGTAGACTGCATTTTAATCAGTTTGATGAATCCCTCCATAGTGTACTTTCTAGATACTGCTCAATCACTCTATTATTCTCAATTGTCTTTAAGTCAGGAACAGTTTGCATGAACAGATTCTCAGACTATGGTTAGTATATTATTTTAAATGGCTCCTTATGAAAGAAAAATAGAGATAAAAACAGTTGACATCAATGAGTATAATGTCCTTAGTTATTTATGTTATCTCTTCTGTATAAGACTGGATGATTTTTCAAAAGAATGTAAAGAGTTAGAAAAGATCATTCAAATTCACATATTTGTGGCAATCCTGGTCAAAGTTCATTGCTAACTTTCTACATTTCTCATAAAGCTGTGTTATATTTTGCTTATATTTCTTCAGCTGAAATCATTAAAATTAGTTGTGTGCTCAAAATAGTTGAAGTTCTGTAATACACATTAGTGCAGAAGGAGGAATCTCTGGGACTCAAGAAAATCACCAGCAGAAATGATAGGGACAGGAGGACTCATTCTTGACTACAAGATATGGGAAAATGAGTAAATGTGTAACGTAGCCAAATTGAGGCTAATTTCTTGGGTTTACACTGGTCAGAGCTCCCATAAGCATGAGATTTGTCCACTTTAGGTTCATTAACTCTTAATACAGTATAGATAACTTGGAAGAGGAGTCATTTTTTTTTAGTTCAAGCAAAGCACATTAATTAGAAAATAAAGGATGAAAGAACAGGTTTTTTTTAAAAGAGTCAAATGTAAAGCTAGTTATTTTATGTCAGCAAACTCATAAGGTATCATCTAACCATATACTTAGTGTCAATAAACATACCAGTAAATGCTAGGACATCTGCAATTTATGTTGCTAAACATCAAGTGAAAGAAGGAAGTCAGTCGGGCCATTTTATGGTAGAATCCATGTATTTGCTGACAAATAGCTGGAATAGACTTAATGAATTAACTACTTAGATTTTGGCATGTTTGATCCCCAATGCTTAGTTCACTGACTCTCCAAACCATAGATGGCTGACTCTTTTCTAATAAGGGTAAAGTTTTTCCCCAGAAATGATCAGAGTGAGAATAGGACTCCTTTAAGTATAAACATAGTATCTGATTTTTTCAAAGGTAAGGAATTGTCATGTGAGCATCACATGATAGTATAGACAGTGGGATGACAGGCGGGTGTACATAAGTGAGTACAGGACTGATGGGATGGAGTGATTATTGTGAAAAAGCTGATAATGGAATATTATGGAAGTTAATTTAGGAATAGGAGGACTTACTTGTCAATAGCTATTGGGAGCTGTTGCTGCTCTTGCCTGATACCTGCATCCACGGTTTTTCATTGCTCAACTCTTTCTTCCACCTGAGATTGCAGTCTCATCCCCTCGTGTTCTGTTCCACAGTGCCTGTTTAGATCTGTCCCCTCTATATCAGCACATAGTCAATGTCATGTGTTCTAATCCTTTTGGTGCTGGGGCCATATGCAACATGTGAAAAACTGAAATATTTCTTCATATTTTATTTTCATTCTGGATACAGACACTCTTCTCCATTTCTGCCTAAGATGATGTTTGTGGGCTCATTGCCCAACAAAACTCTGAGCGAAGTCTGAGTTATTCTTGGGTACAGCATAAATTTATTGTTTCAAATTGGGGAGGAAAATTGCTAGCCACCAATTTTATTACCCCCTAATGAATGTTTGGAGAAACCAGAGTTGGGAATTTGGAATCAGGGATTTATTAGCCACTAGAGTAACCACAAGGGACCCAACAGATTTCAATTAATTCCTCTTGGGTTCACTCACATGTAATATTCCCTGAAACCATTTCTATAACTTGCAGATAACATACCTTGTCGCTCTCCTCTTTTCTCTCACAGGCTAAATACAAAAAAATTTATATATACAAGTTTTCTTTCAATTGGCTGACTTTCTTTCTGATGTTTTCATTTGCAAATTAACCTCAAGTCCACTTAAATGTAGACATGTTGATATTCTTATAGATTATACACCAAAGGTTTTATAAAATATTAATGATATTTCCTGTACTGTAATTTATTTCCCTGTGCTTTTTCATTTTATATCTGGTACTTGGTGCCTCTTCATCTCCTTCACTTATTCCGCCCTCATCCATTTTATACTCCCTACAGTTCTATCCTGGATCCTTTCAGCCTCAAACTATGCAAACATGCTTGCAATCCTATCTACTTGAGATAATTAATTTATTGCCTTCATTATGCCAACTCATATAACAATTTCTCCAGATGAGATGTTCTCACTCAGTCCAGGTTCATAGGGCCAAAATTGCATATTGAAATTTTAGTTCATGCTATGATAAACTGTTCCTGGGCATGTCATTTAACTCTAAGATGGGTAAAAAAAAATGTTATTTTCAACTTTACTGTAATATTTGCAAATATCTTCATGCCTAGGTCTATACCTATCTAGATTTTGGGGGTGGTTAAGGGGTGGCTAGGCTACCGGATATTTTTTAAAGGATCATAAATTCTAATTTGTTTACCAAAAGTACAGATATGCATTCATTATGAAGCATACACCAATCTAGCAGTTTTGGTCTTCAGCAGAGTAAAACCAATTAGACTTGTTTCTGGTAAGATAGACTGGTGTTAAGCAGAGACTCATTTTATAATAATCCTCTTAAAGAATCATTTAGATATGATCATTACATGACTATAATTAGAGGAAACAGAGGTCAATAAATGGTGTTCTTATGAATATCAAAGGAGAAAATGGTCTATATAATTTCCTGATATTCTCCATATTCCATTATTTAAATTGGACTTGAATTTAATGATATTTAATTATTTTATGACATTCCTCATTATATGATTGGTTAAAAATGTGTTTTTGAGTTGCCTAGTTTTTAATCTGGATTCTGCCACTTAATATTAGTATGAGGCATGATATTTGTTGTCTACGTTTCCATTTTTGTAGCTGCACCATGTAAGAAAAACTAGCAATGGCTTCATATTTTTTTCCTATAGATTAAATTATCTTAATCTATGTAAATCACATAGTATAGTATAGAGCTTTTCTCAAATTTATGACTTCTAGAAGGAAATGGCAACCACTCCAGTGTTCTCGGACACGACTGAAGCAAGAGCAGCAGCAGCACTGATATTACTGAACCTAAAAATCAGAATATACAGGTATTGTGAATTTTGGCTGTGTGATTCACAGACTTTTATCAAATTTGGTGGGAAAGTAATGACTACAATAAAGTTTAAGTACTTTTTGAGCAAATTCTACCAGAAACTATGCTTACTGCTTTATACGAATCATTTAATCTTTAAGCCATCAAAGCTAAACAGTTTTATATTGTGTTTACAAATGAAAAACTAAATTCAAACAGGTCAAGTCACTAGCAACATTCCGTAGATATTAATAGTGAAAAAACTAGATTTTTGGACTTAAGTCTGATTCAACTGTTTAACACAAAATTGCAGACTTGGTTTTCAGTTCAGTTCAGTCACTCAGTCGTGTCCGATTCTTTGTGACCCCATGAATCACAGCACGCCAGGCCTCCCTGTTCATCACCATCTCTCGGAGTTCACTCAGACTCAAGTCCATCAAGTCCGTGATGCCATCCAGCCATCTCATCCTCAGTCGTTGCCTTCTCCTCCTGCCCCCAATCCTTCCCAGCATCAGAGTCTTTTCAAAGGAGTTTTCTCATGATGTACTCTGCATATAAGTTAAATAAGCAGGGTGACAATATACAGCCTTGACATACTCCTTTTCCTATTTGGAACCAGTCTGTTGTTCCATGTCCAGTTCCAACTGTTGCTTCCTGACCTGCATACAGATTTCTCAAGAGGCAGGTTAAGTGGTCTGGTATTCCCATCTCTTTCAGAATTTTCCACAGTTGATTGTGATCCACACAGTCAAAGGCTTTAGCATAGTCAATAAAGCAGAAGTAGATGTTTTTCTGGAACTCTCTTGCTTTTTCCATGATCCAGCGGATATTGGCAATTTGATCCCTGGTTCCTCTGTCTTTTCTAAAACCAGCTTGAACATCAGGGAGTTCACGGTTCATGTATTGCTGAAGCCTGGCTTGGAGGATTTTGAGCATTATTTTACTAGCATGTGAGATGAGTGCAATTGTGCGGTAGTTTGAACATTCTTTTGCATTGCCTTTCTTTAGAATTGGAATGAAAATGACCTTTTCCAGTCCTGTGGCCACTGCTGAGTTTTCCAAATTTGCTGGCAGACTTGGTTTTAGCAAGAACAATTTTTCATTGTGTGGCTTTGAAAAATTTACATAAATTCTCTTAGATTCTTAATTTGTATAATGAGATTAATAATAGTATCTAATTTATAGGATTACCATGGGGATTACCAGTATTTACTACTGTGGAATGTTATTTCATCTACGTTGAAAATTTAAGGACTAATCTATTAAAAATATCCTATTCCATTTTTATGATTTCACCGACTTGAGTACTTCTAAAGACAAATATTTGAAAAATGGGAAATAATGCATTGAGTATACAAAAGCAGAAAATATGCATATATAAATGATGCCACATGTCGCCTTTTACACTTAACTTTTGTTATAAGACAGTAACCTCTCTTAACTGACTGGTTATCATTCAAGACTAATGATTTATGTGGGTATTCACTGTAGTTTGTGGAAAGTCAAAATCATCTGGGGGAAAAACATAAAAGCTGAGTCATACAGGCCCTGCCTGAGCGGACTGCATCAGCTTGTTTCTTCTCTATGTACCTTCCTGTTGATAAGGAGCAGGTCTACTACTAAATTGGAGAAGGAAATGGCAACCCATCCAGTATTCTGGCCTGGAAAACTCCATGGACTGGGGAGCCTGGCGGGCTGCAGCCCATGGGGTGGTGAAGATCAGAGGTGGCTGAGGACACACACCCTACCACTAAATAATTCAGGTGAACAAATCCCCTATCTCTGCCATGCTTCAGGAGTAAGCAAGCATGTGTGCCCTTGCTCCTCAAGAGCAGAGTCCAGGCTTCCCACAGCCATCCTGTTAGTCCCACCAGCCCTCCAGGCAGCCAAAGGGACTTGTCTTTCTTCTGGTGTCAGACTTCAGGGCTGCAGTTGGCAGTGCCCAATATATGACTCAAACCATTCACCCCCCAGGGAGGGCTTCTACCCGTGTAATCCCCCTCCTCCTCCATGTCCCCTTACAGTGGCACAGGTCATGACCTGATCTCATGTGTCCTCTCTAATTACCCACTTCCACGCTTCCATGCAATTTTTCTTAAAGCCTCAGTAGCTATAAGAGTCTTTCTACCAGTCTGCAGTTAATTTTCAGCAAGAATTGCTCCACATGTAGATATATTTTTGATTTCTTTGCGGGAGAGAGATGAATTTTGTTTTCTCCCACTCCACCATCTTGATAGGAATTCTCCATTAGTATATTTTAAAAAATTATTACAAAAATTGCAAACATACAGAGTAAACAGACTATTATAATGAACTTTCATCTACCCATCAACCAGCTTCAACAAGTTTTCATTGTTATATTAACAATATACCATTCTCATATTTTCCATAATTTCACCCACTGTGCAACCCAATTATCATTGTTATTATCTTTTTATCATTATTGTCGAGAGGTTTGCAGGTAATTTTGACATACACTGAAATGCACAAGGCTTAGTTTATCTATACTATTTCGACAAATGGGTGCATATGTGTAACTTATATAGAACATAACATAGAACATGTATATCTTCCCAGAGATTTCATCATATGTTTCCCCAGTCATTTTCTCACCTCTACATCCATCAGAAGTAACCACTGTTCTGATTTTCTTTATATTAAGTTAGTTATACTTATTCTAAAGTTTTATATAAATGAAATAATACAATTAATACTTTTGTGTCTTGAATCTTTTCACTCACAAAACATGTCACTAAATTACATGTACCAGGAAACAAGCAAACAAAATTCCTAGTATTTATCTACCTATTTCTAGGGAGAAAAACAAATGAATAAAATATTCAAGGATTCAACAGTAAAATGATGTCCTCACAGGAAACAAAAAAGACATACCCACATCCCATACTTCTTTCTGTAAGTATACTTAAGAGTAATGGTATTCTCTATTATCAGGAGGAAGGAGTTGAGCTATTTCTCTTCATCTACTAAAGCTTATAGTTCACTCACAAGAAATTTTAAACTATATGATTTTCCCATTTGAAAGTCTAATATCCAGGCAACAGCTCTGATCCAAGTTCCTGTGTTTTCAGAGTATCCTCTGAGATACCACACCCCGCTTTTTAGACAGTGTCAAACAATGCTCCTGAGAATTTCCTTGGTTTTGATGCTATAAACAATGTGGTTGGCCACAGGTGGGAAGAAAAGGTAGACATTGGCCATGACAGTCTGGAGAAATAGAGGTAAATGGTGCCCAAAGCGATGTATCAGGGAAAGAAGGATTATGGGCACATAGTACACACAGCTGAGGTGTGTGACACACAGGTGTTCAGAGCCCTCCACCGTCCTGCCCCAGAAGCAATACCCAGTACTGTGTGAAGAATCAGTGTGTAAGAAATCACTATCAGCAATGAGTCTAGCCGAGATGTGAAGGAAATGACAAAGAGATCCAAGATCCTCTTGGGGTGGGTATCTCCACAGGGCAACTTGATCAGATCTGAGTGGAGGCAGTAAGAGTGAGTGAGGGTATTGTGGCTGCAGAAGAGCAGACGCTTCAGGAGAAGAAGCAGTAGGAACATGAGCACCACACTGTGTAAGGCAATGGTGATAGCCATCCTGCTGATGCGGAGAATTGTCAGAATGATGGTATATCGCAGCGGGCTGTATATGGCCACAAAGTGGTCTACAGACATGGCCAGTAGGGCACCTGATTCCATGAGGGTAAAAGAATGCATGGAAAACATCTGTAGCAGACAACTTATCTTATTAATGCCAAAGAGGAAAATGCCCAACACAGTGGGCAGGGTGGAAACAGAGATACCAAGTTCCACAAAGGCCAACATGGCCAGAAGGAAGTACATGGGTTGGTGCAAAGCAAGATCAAACAGGACAATGTGAAGAATGATGCCATTTCCTAGGAAAATGATAGTGTACACCAGGCAGAATGGTATAGATATCCAGATATGCTCTGCTTCAAGCCATGGGATCCAACAAGAGTGTATGTTGCAGGTGTGAACTCAATGGAACTATTGTAAATGTCATGATGGAACTTCATCTGAAGATACTGAGAAGCACATGGACACTGGAAAATAAGTTGTTAGTTATTATACATCAAATCTTGAGCTCCTGACAATCATACTGAGGGTATTTTCTTTAAAAAGAGATGGAAAGCTTATTTCTAAAACAAGAGCATATGCAAACCACAGTATATGGAAGATAAATTTGAGTAGATGTGTGGAAGAATGGTCCTACGCGAACTACAAGCAAACACTTCTTTAATAGAAATCTGAGCACTAATGGAAATATCAAGCAGTATTATTTATAGTGGTGAAAGGCAATGATAATAAGCATAGAGATGACAGCTTCATGTGGAAATTGATAACTGAAGGATCTGTTAGGTTTCTGTAGTTTGAGCAAGATTGAATTAGTAGCAAAATTAATGCAAAAAAATAATAAAGATAATTCATAGTTCTTTTAATAGACTTATGGCCTTAAGAAAGTCACTTAAGTTATCTGAGATCCAACATTGTGTTATAAACAACATAATAATAAAAATACAACATAATATATGCTGTTTACTATTATATTTGGATTATATTTGGAACATAGTAAATGATTCAGATGATAAAGAATCTGCCTATGATGCAGGAGACCTGGGTTTGATACCTGGGTCAAGAAGATCCCCTGGAGAAGGGAACGGTTACCCAACCCAATATTCTTGCCTGGAGAATTCCATGGACAGTCCATGAGGTCGCAAAGAGTTGGACACAACAGAGTGACTAACACTTTCACTTTTCAAATATTCAACACATGAAATAACAACAATTTAATACATTAGAAAAGAGGGACAGTTTCTTCCAGTTCTTAATATTTTCCAATGTATTTTTTTAAGCTTACCAGTTCACTCTTTCTCCAGCTGCTATCCATGGACAATGGGGAGTGCTTCTCTGTATTTTGCAGGAGGGTCAGTGTCTCTTGTTGAAATCTGGGATCCAAGTTGAGACTATTACCAAAGCCATCAGAATATCACAAGCTGAGTGTGATGATGGTACTAGGGCTCAGGACCAGGGCTCTTTATCTAGGAACAAGTTTATACACACTGAAATTCTACTCACTTGTAACAAAGCCTTGTGTATTAAGATGGGGTCAAAGACAGATTTCAGGATTGGCTCAAGGATCGGTGTGGTGAGTGGGGATGAAGTCTTCCTCTCCTATTGAGCTAGCACTTTTTGTAAAGTATAACCACTCGAGTGGTCGTAAATGTTTACCAATCAGTTCTCTGAATAAAAATGCCTTGACCTGTACCCATTGCCACCTTCTGTGAATATGCCCATTCTGAGCAATTTCCAGCAACCAACATGATACCACTGAATTCAGAGACGATATGTGATACGTTTGTAACCATCTTCCTCAAACTAGTACAAACCAGAACCAGCACAACATTGGGCTTAACTACAGCTGGTCCTATATATCGGGTACTTACTCAGGTGGAACTGAGAGCAGACACATCAATCCACACATCCCTCTCCTGCTGTTTCCTTCCCACTGGGCTGTGGATATAGTTTCTGCTGCTGCTGCTGCTAAGTCACTTCAGACATGTCCGACTCTGTGCGACCCCATGGACTGCAGCCCATGAGGCTCCTCCATCCATGGGATTTTTCCAGGCAAGAGTACCGGAGTGGGCTGCCATTGCCTTCTCCGTGGGTATAGTTGCTGCTGCTGCTGCTGCTGCTGCCAAGTCACTTCAGTCGTGTCCAACTCTGTGTGACCCCATAGATGGCAGCCACCAGGCTCCCCCGTCCCTGGGATTCTCCAGGCAAGAACACTGGAGTGGGTTGCCATTTCCTTCTCCAATGCATGAAAAAGTGAAAAGTGAAAGGGAAGTCGCTCAGTTGTGTCTGACTCTTCACGACCCCATGGACCGCAGCCTACCAGGCTCCTCCGTCCATGGGATTTTCCAAGCAAGAGTACTGGAGTGGGGTGCCATCGCTTTCTCCAGGGTATAGTTGCTACCTCTCCTTATATGTGCTTAATTGATTGGCAGGGGAGGCAAGATGAGTCAGAACTCTTCCAGGAGCAATTAGCCAAGCATGACTATTCTCAGAAACATCAGATATGTTTTTCAATATGTATTTAATTATGGCTTACATTGCACTGAATTTATAGGTCATTTCAAAGAGAATTATTAACCTAATAATGAACAATATACAATGAGCACAGGCCCCCTCAAAAATTCCAAGACAACAGATCAGAGATGAATTTAGGAGAGAAGCACAGACAACAATATCCTAATTCCTTTCTAGCATCTACAAACACCCAAACCCTCAGGCTGAAAGTTTCTTTAACACTGAAATATTTATTCAAGTATTTGTTTTTAATTCTTATCATATTTCATACATTCTAGATGTGAAATTGGCATCTTTCTTATTTCTCCACTGCTGTAATCAAGTATAAAGAAACCTTGTGTTTTAAGATTTATGCCACTTAAACAAATATTTTGTCATCATGCTGGAATCTGTTTATTCTCTTCCTGCCCTTCATTCCTTGAAGAACTTTCCACTGAACCAGAAGTGTCTTTGTTGCAACTCTTGTCAAGATTTTATTTAATGTCATTTTCTGTGAAGTCATTTTTCTATAGATTATTGGCAGTAGGGCTAGATTCAGTTTGGTGACTTGGGTTTTTAGTGTCTATATTCATAACAGTTATTATCATGCTCCAAATTAAAAAATTAAATGCTAAATCCCTTATATGATATATTTATTTAATTACCAAACCAATAAGAAAGATACTAAAATATCATCCCTAAAATATACTCCCTTGCTGAAATTAAAGTGAATATGATATATGTCAAATCATAATTCAGGACTTCAAAGGTCAAGGAAACATCCTTTCATTTCGTATGATGACTACTATATATAGGTGTGTTACAGAAAAAGAGGAAAACAACTGGAAAATCTGCAAGTATTCAAAAGAATGCCTCAAAGTTTTTATTTATTTCTTTAAGTGTAAAATTGAAAAAAGTGTGAAAGTGTTAGTCGGTTAGTCATCTCTGACTCTTTTTGACCCACCAGGCTCCTCTGTCCATGGGCTTCTCCAGGCAAGAATACTGGAGTGAGTAGCCATTCCCTTCTCCAGGGGAATCTTCCCTATCCAGGGAAGGAACCCAGGTCTCCTGCATCGCAGGCAGCTTCTTTAGTGTCTGAACCACAAGGGAAGCCCCAAGTAATGTCAAATTTCACATTCTCATGACAGGATATTAGGTCTTGAAAAAGCAGAGACTATAAAAATGTTTAATAAAAAAGAAGAAATTAGGTGAAATCTAGACACAAGCATCTGCCTCCAATGGGTGAGACCCGAGTTTGATCCCTGGGTCGGGAAGATCCCCTGGAGAAGGAAATGGTAACCCACTCCAGTACTCTTGCCTGGAGAATCCCATGGATGGAGAAGCCTGGTAGGCTACAGTCCACAGGGTCACAAAGAGTCAGACACAACTGAGTGACTTCACTCACTCACTCAGACACAATTTATAGATAATTACATTTGGTGTGTTTAAAGTCTTTTTTATACAAGATTCTGGGTAAATATTCTGATCTTTAATTGCCTTTTTTTTTTTTTACCCTGGGTATATGCCTTTCCAATCTTCTAGTCCCTCCATGAAATCTTCATTGATGATTTGGGCCTAAAATCCCCAATTTGTAGAAAATTGACTTAAAATATATCATGTATCTACTTTTTATAGTAGACTTAATAGGATATTAGTGAATTCAGAGTCGGGCACGACTGAGCGATTTCACTTTCACTTTTCACTTTCATACATTGGAGAAGGAAATGGCAACCCACTCTGATGTTCTTGCCTGGAGAATCCCAGGGATGGCGGAGCCTGGTGGGCTGCTGTCTCTGGGGTCGCAAAGAGTCAGACAAGACTGACATGACTTAGCAGCAGTAGCAGCAGCAGTGAATTAGAAAATATCTGATTTCAGAACTCATGTTTTGACTTAAGAAATAGGTACAGGCAAAAGTAACTATAACATGATGGCTTCATGCTACTCATCCAAGTATTTGCTGACTTCAGCAGGAATGTTTTGTATTTCAGCTGAATTTATTTTATCAGAATTTCAGCAGAACTTTTATAAAAAATGTACAGCCTCTCACCACTCCTACTCCCCCAGTCTATACAGGAAAAGCCCGTCTGGGTTGAGTCCTAAAATATATTTCTCTCGTTCACTGTTATCTTTATGTGTCCTTAAGAATAAGTTAAAAGACATGATAATAGAATGTTTAGCTAGGGGAATTGAAAATGACATTAATTTAAAATATTCTTTTTTAAACTCTTTAAGAACTTTAGGAAAAATGCACTGGCATTGGCATTTTGGGGCAGATCCTAACAGTTTTTGGTGTGTTTTAATGTTTTTGTGAATTTCGTTTATTCCCATTCCTCACTGAAACAGACTTTTAGGTAGTGAATGTTTTATTCAGAAATACCCAATATTTAACCTTTTTTTTTTTTTTAACAACATATGCTGATGGGGGAGAAAAATAAAATCACTCTGTCCTGAATCTGTTTGGTCTTTACCCCATAGATAATGGGGTTGAGCATTGGGGGCACCACCACGTAGAGGTTTGCTACTAAGATATGGATGTGATGAGGAATGGTTTTACCCCCAAAGCGATGGGCAAAAAATGAAAAGAATGCTGGAGCATAGAACATAAGTATGACACAGATGTGGGAACCACATGCGCTAAGGGCCTTAAATCTCGCAGTCCAGGAAGGTATCTGAAACACTGTGCAAAGGATCATTGTGTAGGACATAATGATGAGTATTATATCCAGTCCTGTAGACAGCAGGGCCACCGTCAAGCCATAAATGATGTTGATATTGATATTGTCACAAGCTAATCTGGCAATGCCCATGTGCTCACAGTAGGAATGGGGAATGATGTTTCTCCCACAGTATCTAAGTCGATGTACCAGAAAGATGAATGGAAAACATACAATAAAGCTCCTGACCACAGCTGCTATGCCAATCTTCCCAATGGCTGAGGAAGTTAAGGTCGCAGTGTATCTCAGGGGGTAACAGATGGCCACATAGCGGTCAAATGCCATGGCCAGGAGAATAGCAGATTCTGCCACAAAGATGAAATGTATGAAGAACATCTGGGATACACAGCTACCAAAGGATATATTCATGGAGTGGAACCAGAAGATGGCCAGCATCTTGGGGGCTGTGGATGTGGTGAGCAGGACATCTGCTAAAGCCAGCATGGAAAGGAAGAGATACATGGGCTCATGGAGACGCTGCTCGGTCACAATCAGGAAGATCAAGAAGAGGTTACCTACAGTAGCAACAATGTACATAAAACAGATGGGGATGGAGATCCAGATGTGCACATCTTCTAGTCCTGGGATTCCAATCAGGACATACCACATATCCTGAGGACTGGTGTAATTGTAAGAGGAAGGAGCCATCTGTGACCGCTTATTCCAGACCCAGGACCTTCAGGGAAAGACCATAGAGCTGAGCTCAGGTTCAGGGGCACCACCTTAGTCCCTGTGATGTCTGATCAGATTTCTTTTCTGATTTGTTATTATGAAAGGACAGTAAGATATATTAACTAGCCTAAAATTGCACTCAATTTCCTCCATGGAATAATTGAATCTTGTATCTTAAAAAGGATATCAGTTAATATTTAGCAAAAGTGTAACATGCATCATAATACTTTACATATATTAACTTATTAAGTTTTCACCTTAACCTGTTGAAAATACTTTTATGATAATCCATAACATGGCTACTGTTGTTATCCCTATAAGATGGAAAAAAAAATTTCCCAAGCTTTTAGACTCTTGCTCTAGGTCCCACTGGATTTAAAATCAGCCAAAGTGAATTTGAAAGCTTTGAACTAAACCACCATCTAACACAATCTATGAAAATAAAACTAGTTACAAAAACATGTTATCAAAATGTTCACTGATCATGTCTCTGAGTAAAATAGACAGATGTTAAGTTGAAGTATACAGCTTATGGAAGAGGGAAGGAACTAGAGTTTGACAAAATAGGTTTCAAGGTATATGCCCTCTTCAACAGTAATGAACCACCAGCTTGATGCTAAGCCCTGTGCCAGTCATTGAGGATACACAAGTGAATCAGATTGATCCTGATCCTTCAATACATTTCTTAAAATTGTAGGATGCACATTGAAAACTTAAACTATGTACAATGCCAGATTGACTTGGTTTCTTAGATGGATTTGCCTAGCATTTGGTAAAGGAAAAAAATATATATTCTATCTCACTTCTATCACTGATTGAAAATTAGACTATATATTTTGTATTTCTAAATATCACCACAGCAGCAAATCACAATGATTTCACATTATAAAGCAAGGGTCCACAGTCCTTCAGAAAAAGAGAAGGGTGTTATTTGTTGATCAAAATTTTCCTTAGTTCCAAAGGAACATGGATAGAAGCAAGTGAGATGCTGAGTCAAAAGGCAGGCTGGGAGATACAATATGTGTGTGTGTGTGTTTGTGTGTGTATACACATAAACCTATAGCTTCAAGTACAGTTATAGACACATGTATAAAATAAGTGGATTACATTCTTCCCTAGTCCCTATTCTCAAATCAAAGTTAGTTAAATTTCTTATTTTCCAAGAAGGCATGTGAGCTTTAGAAACAGATGCCTCTTCACCCCTTGATTCTACTGCAGTTCAGTATATTAATCATTTAACAGTATACTTCACTATGTTTATTTTTTATTAAGTGTTCCATATCCTGACCTATTGCTTTATACTATTGGAATGTTCCAATTTAAATTATTGGATTTCCCTGGTGGCTCAGATGGTAAAGAATCCGCTTGCAATGTGGGAGACCTTGGTTCAATCCCTGGGTTGGAAAGATCCCCTGGAGAAGGGAATGGCTACCCACTCCAGTATTCTTGCCTGGAGAGTCCCATGGACAGAGGAGCCTAGCTGGCTACAACCCATGGGGTCACAGAGAGTTGGATATGACTGAGCAACTTTGTGACTGACTGATTAGAATGTTCAGACCCCTGTTTCTTGAGTTACAATTTAGAATATAAAATACTCAAATAGTCATCCCATTAGGCCTTTTCTTAACTGATATGTGATTCTTTAAAAATTCTGAAATAAAATTGAGATTCTTATGTCTATGGATCTATTTTTTAATTACATAAACAAATTATTCAACCATTTAACATATAGCCAAAATTAACTGCTTGAAATTTCTTTTAAGATAGATTTTTATATTTTAGAGAGTGAGAGTAAAGGTTAATTTTGAAGTGTGTCTGGCACATATCTATGCCAGAGCCCTGTACATGAGTGAAGTATAGTTATAGGGTGGTGGCTTAGAGTTGGGCTTCATCAGGGCATTAGAGATGGGGGAGAGGAGAGAGATGTGATTGAAGGAAACACAGAAATGAAGATGGGAAGGAAGGAAAACAAATTTTCCTATTTTTCTTCTAACTTCCCTGGTGATCTTTGGGGACATCCATGATCTGCTTTAACTGTAGTCTTATAACCTGCAGTTATTAATTTGTAGGTCTGGGGATCAGGGTATTACTTTGTAATATTACTGATGGCATAATCTGATTGGGCCTGAACATGTGCACACAGGCAGCATGTGGTTAATAGAAACAGTGTAGGTCTGGGGCCACATAGAATGGTGAAGTACTGATGAAGTCATATTCTAACTACATGACTATTAAACAAGTTAATTTGAAGTTTAGTAAGATATTTACAAATAAACATCAATTAAAATATAAGTCAATCACAGACACAGAAAATTTATGATTACCTAAGGGGAATGAAGGGCAGGGGTTGGGGGAGGGGGAGTGGGGAGAGATAGATTAGTAGTTTGTGAATAACATATACAGAATACTACATATAAAATAGATAAACCAAAAAGACCTACTGTGTAGGACAGGGAACTATACTCAATATCTCGTAATAACCTATGATGGAAAAGAATATGAAATATATATGTATATGTATATGTATATAAAACTGAATCACTTCACAGTCCACTTGAAAATAATACAGCATTGTAAATCAACTATACTTCAATTTTAAAAATATGAATAAATTCCATAGTTAGTATTTTATGGTGGTTGATTTATAACTGATATATTTTTATCCTCAAAACATGAAACTAGGGCACATGCAAAATTGTCATCATTAAGACCAAGACAATTGTTACCTTGAAGAAGCTTAATTTTCTAGACCTCAGTCTTTGTCCTGAATCTGTTTGGTCTTTACCCCATAGATAATGGGGTTGAGCATTGGGGGCACCACCACGTAGAGGTTTGCTACTAAGATATGGATGTGATGAGGAATGGTTTTACCCCCAAAGCGATGGGCAAAAAATGAAAAGAATGCTGGAGCATAGAACATAAGTATGACACAGATGTGGGAACCACATGTGCTAAGGGCCTTAAATCTCGCAGTCCAGGAAGGTATCTGAAACACTGTGCAAAGGATCATTGTGTAGGACATAATGATGAGTATTATATCCAGTCCTGTAGACAGCAGGGCCACCGTCAAGCCATAAATGATGTTGATATTGATATTGTCACAAGCTAATCTGGCAATGCCCATGTGCTCACAGTAGGAATGGGGAATGATGTTTCTCCCACAGTATCTAAGTCGATGTACCAGAAAGATGAATGGAAAACATACAATAAAGCTCCTGACCACAGCTGCTATGCCAATCTTCCCAATGGCTGAGGAAGTTAAGGTCGCAGTGTATCTCAGGGGGTAACAGATGGCCACATAGCGGTCAAATGCCATGGCCAGGAGAATAGCAGATTCTGCCACAAAGATGAAATGTATGAAGAACATCTGGGATACACAGCTACCAAAGGATATATTCATGGAGTGGAACCAGAAGATGGCCAGCATCTTGGGGGCTGTGGATGTGGTGAGCAGGACATCTGCTAAAGCCAGCATGGAAAGGAAGAGATACATGGGCTCATGGAGACGCTGCTCGGTCACAATCAGGAAGATCAAGAAGAGGTTACCTACAGTAGCAACAATGTACATAAAACAGATGGGGATGGAGATCCAGGTGTGCACATCTTCTAGTCCTGGGATTCCAATCAGGACATACCACATATCCTGAGGACTGGTGTAATTGTAAGAGGAAGGAGCCATCTGTGACCGCTTATTCCAGACCCAGGACCTTCAGGGAAAGACCATAGAGCTGAGCTCAGGTTCAGGGGCACCACCTTAGTCCCTGTGATGTCTGATCAGATTTCTTTTCTGATTTGTTATTATGAAAGGACAGTAAGATATATTAACTAGCCTAAAATTGCACTCAATTTCCTCCATGGAATAATTGAATCTTGTATCTTAAAAAGGATATCAGTTAATATTTAGCAAAAGTGTAACATGCATCATAATACTTTACATATATTAACTTATTAAGTTTTCACCTTAACCTGTTGAAAATACTTTTATGATAATCCATAACATGGCTACTGTTGTTATCCCTATAAGATGGAAAAAAAAATTTCCCAAGCTTTTAGACTCTTGCTCTAGGTCCCACTGGATTTAAAATCAGCCAAAGTGAATTTGAAAGCTTTGAACTAAACCACCATCTAACACAATCTATGAAAATAAAACTAGTTACAAAAACATGTTATCAAAATGTTCACTGATCATGTCTCTGAGTAAAATAGACAGATGTTAAGTTGAAGTATACAGCTTATGGAAGAGGGAAGGAACTAGAGTTTGACAAAATAGGTTTCAAGGTATATGCCCTCTTCAACAGTAATGAACCACCAGCTTGATGCTAAGCCCTGTGCCAGTCATTGAGGATACACAAGTGAATCAGATTGATCCTGATCCTTCAATACATTTCTTAAAATTGTAGGATGCACATTGAAAACTTAAACTATGTACAATGCCAGATTGACTTGGTTTCTTAGATGGATTTGCCTAGCATTTGGTAAAGGAAAAAAATATATATTCTATCTCACTTCTATCACTGATTGAAAATTAGACTATATATTTTGTATTTCTAAATATCACCACAGCAGCAAATCACAATGATTTCACATTATAAAGCAAGGGTCCACAGTCCTTCAGAAAAAGAGAAGGGTGTTATTTGTTGATCAAAATTTTCCTTAGTTCCAAAGGAACATGGATAGAAGCAAGTGAGATGCTGAGTCAAAAGGCAGGCTGGGAGATACAATATGTGTGTGTGTGTGTTTGTGTGTGTATACACATAAACCTATAGCTTCAAGTACAGTTATAGACACATGTATAAAATAAGTGGATTACATTCTTCCCTAGTCCCTATTCTCAAATCAAAGTTAGTTAAATTTCTTATTTTCCAAGAAGGCATGTGAGCTTTAGAAACAGATGCCTCTTCACCCCTTGATTCTACTGCAGTTCAGTATATTAATCATTTAACAGTATACTTCACTATGTTTATTTTTTATTAAGTGTTCCATATCCTGACCTATTGCTTTATACTATTGGAATGTTCCAATTTAAATTATTGGATTTCCCTGGTGGCTCAGATGGTAAAGAATCCGCTTGCAATGTGGGAGACCTTGGTTCAATCCCTGGGTTGGAAAGATCCCCTGGAGAAGGGAATGGCTACCCACTCCAGTATTCTTGCCTGGAGAGTCCCATGGACAGAGGAGCCTAGCTGGCTACAACCCATGGGGTCACAGAGAGTTGGATATGACTGAGCAACTTTGTGACTGACTGATTAGAATGTTCAGACCCCTGTTTCTTGAGTTACAATTTAGAATATAAAATACTCAAATAGTCATCCCATTAGGCCTTTTCTTAACTGATATGTGATTCTTTAAAAATTCTGAAATAAAATTGAGATTCTTATGTCTATGGATCTATTTTTTAATTACATAAACAAATTATTCAACCATTTAACATATAGCCAAAATTAACTGCTTGAAATTTCTTTTAAGATAGATTTTTATATTTTAGAGAGTGAGAGTAAAGGTTAATTTTGAAGTGTGTCTGGCACATATCTATGCCAGAGCCCTGTACATGAGTGAAGTATAGTTATAGGGTGGTGGCTTAGAGTTGGGCTTCATCAGGGCATTAGAGATGGGGGAGAGGAGAGAGATGTGATTGAAGGAAACACAGAAATGAAGATGGGAAGGAAGGAAAACAAATTTTCCTATTTTTCTTCTAACTTCCCTGGTGATCTTTGGGGACATCCATGATCTGCTTTAACTGTAGTCTTATAACCTGCAGTTATTAATTTGTAGGTCTGGGGATCAGGGTATTACTTTGTAATATTACTGATGGCATAATCTGATTGGGCCTGAACATGTGCACACAGGCAGCATGTGGTTAATAGAAACAGTGTAGGTCTGGGGCCACATAGAATGGTGAAGTACTGATGAAGTCATATTCTAACTACATGACTATTAAACAAGTTAATTTGAAGCTTAGTAAGATATTTACAAATAAACATCAATTAAAATATAAGTCAATCACAGACACAGAAAATTTATGATTACCTAAGGGGAATGAAGGGCAGGGGTTGGGGGAGGGGGAGTGGGGAGAGATAGATTAGTAGTTTGTGAATAACATATACAGAATACTACATATAAAATAGATAAACCAAAAAGACCTACTGTGTAGGACAGGGAACTATACTCAATATCTCGTAATAACCTATGATGGAAAAGAATATGAAATATATATGTATATGTATATGTATATAAAACTGAATCACTTCACAGTCCACTTGAAAATAATACAGCATTGTAAATCAACTATACTTCAATTTTAAAAATATGAATAAATTCCATAGTTAGTATTTTATGGTGGTTGATTTATAACTGATATATTTTTATCCTCAAAACATGAAACTAGGGCACATGCAAAATTGTCATCATTAAGACCAAGACAATTGTTACCTTGAAGAAGCTTAATTTTCTAGACCTCAGTCTTATGATCCACTAAACAGCTACTGAACTGGTCTAAGGTACCAAGAAAGACCAAGACTTATTTTCTTGTACTAGACATATGGTCTCAACTGATAATTTTCACTCCAAATCTAGCATTTTACTTTTGTAAGGTGAACCTGGTTCAGCATAGTCATGAACACTTGGGCTTAGAAATGGAGTCTTCTTGTTCCATCGCTGACGCAACATCTTTGTACATACAGAAGGCAGTTATAATCTCTCTTTCAGTTTATTAATCTGCCTAGCCCAGAACCTGACATATATTACATATTCACTAAATTCTGTGGAAAAATCCATGCATATATTTACATGCATGTGCATATGCACATTATATTTAATTACTAAGCTTGTTTAATTAGTGAACCTTGTTTTTAACTTTTGGAATATAAGCTTAATCTTCTAAACACAACATTCAAATCTTCATATCAAAGAAAAATGGCATCAACAGATTTTAAAAGAAAAAATATATATTTCTGCTCTTTGCAGAGTGCCCATTTAATATAAAAAAGAAAAAAGAAACTGCAATTGCAGGTCACATACAATTAATGTCTAATACTTCATAGGTCAAAGTTGAAAGAAATGCAAGATATTTAAGTTCTGGAAAGAATGAGCTATTTCTGCAGTTTGCTGACTTTTTTTTTCCTGCTGTCTTTTTGTACATGTTTTCACTAAACATTACTCAGTTTACTTACCTATACTTTCTAAGCTCCTGAAGATATTTAACTAGTTGAGTTGCCCCAAACCTAAATAGGAAATCTGAAACTGTCTATTTATATCTCCTTGTAAGCATCTCTCAGACCCAAGATCATCACCCCCGGGGGACTGAATTTAACTCCTCTCAGAGATAATTTGGAGCTGGCTCTAGTACATAACCCTCAGGGAGAAGCACTTTTATTTTCTCTTGCTTTACAATGTGTGTGGCTTTTGCTCTGGTGAGAGCTCTTGGACACCCTATTTAAAACATACTGCTAAATACCCAAGTTTCCTTTATGTATCAAAGACTCAGACCACAGCAATGATACCCTGTCTCCATGGAGGCATCTGAAGATTTGAGTTGTCAATGCCACATATTGAAGAACTATACACTGTCGAGAAGGCATTTAAAATTGGATTTTGTCATCTTATTTACCTTGAAAATTGAAGGCTCTTTGGCTTTGCCCCTCTTTCACTGGTCACATGGTAGGATTCGTCAGCATCACAGAGAATCTGCCAGCATCACAGGTCCAGAAATACTATTCAGCTACTGCAGAGATCTCTTTCATCCTTTGAGGGATCCAGATGGAGGAAAGAAGAGGTGAAAACAAACTCCTTGATCGATGGGACTCAAAACTGACTCCATGCAGATGAAAGATATTTGTGGAGGAAGATGTTTTCTCATTACCTTCTTCAAGTGGATCTTTCCAAATGCCATTATATGCTGATACTTAGCAAGGACTTCCGGGAAAAAATTTTTACCTATATAAGTGTAAATTTCCTATAGATATGATGCCTGACCATAGCTGACTTTGATTGGACAATCAATGCTAAGCTAGTACCTGAATCATCCAATAAGTTACCTAGACATTTTGTACTCACTGGCTAAGAGAGGCTATATCTTATTCAGTCATTCAGTTCAGTCACTCAATTGTGTCCAACTCTTTGAGACCCAATGGACTGCAGCAAGACAGGTCCCTGTCCATAACCAACTCCCGGAGCTTACTCAAACCCATCCTTTGAGTCGGAGATGCCATCCAACAATCTCATCCTCTGTCATCTCTTTCTCCTCCTGCCTCCAATCTTTCCCAGCATCAGGGTCAGTTTTTTTTTTTTTTTTTTTTCCAATGAGTCAGTTCTTTGCATTAGATGGCAAAAGTATTGGAGTTTTAGCTTCAGCATTTGTCCCTCCAATGAAAATTCAGGACTGATTTCCTTTAGGATTGACTAGTTTGCACTCCTTGCAGTCCAAGCGTCTCTCAAGAGTCTTCTCCAACACCACAGTTCAAAAGCATCAGTTCTTCAGTGCTCAGCTTTCTTTATAGTCCAACTCTCACACCCATACATGACTATTGGAAAAATCATAGCTTTGACTAGATGGACCTTTGTAGGCAAAGTAATGTCTCTGCTTTTTAGTATGCTGTCTGGGTTGGTAATAACTTTTCTTCCAAGGCGCAAGTGTCTTTTAATTTCATGACTGCAGTCACCATCTGCAGTGATTTTGGAGCAAAAAATAAATAAATAAAATCTCTCACTGTTTGCATTGTTTCCCCATCTATTTGCCATGGAATGATGGGACCAAATACCATGATCTTAGTTTTCAGAATGTTTAGCTTTAAGCCAGCTTTTTCACTCTCTTCTTTCACTTTCATCAAGAGGCTCTTTAGTTCTTCACTTTCTGCCATAAGGGTGGTGCCATCTGCATAAGTGAGATTATTGATATTTTTCTTGGCAATCTTGATTCCAGTTTGTGCTTGAAAATAATATCTTATTACACAAGTGTAAATGCTGTTTGGAAGGACAGACACTCAATGTTCCCTGTATTCAAATACTTTCCATAAAAAGGTTTTGAAACCATAAATGATGGTTAACGCAGTGGTTTCTCCTTGAGGGTTTGGACGTAAAAAAAAAGAACAGTACTTATCTGCCCACTCGCCTTTGGAAAACCAATTAAGGGAACCAAAGCATGTTAAAAGAAAAGAGATTGAGGAAGAACAATGAGGAATTAGGTGACCATAAGAATTGGCCTCTGCATCTGAGTATCTGGTGGTGATCAGAAGAACAAAGAATATAATCCAGAGGAGGAGGCTATAGGTTCTACTGATAATTTATTTTAATATTTCCAAATTTGGAAATATATAGCTCTAGTTGTGCCATTTACTTGAAAAGTTATGCATTTTTTGACCAAAAGCTTTTGTTAAATAATGATTTCAGAGATATATAATTTCAAAAGAGCAGTGAGCCTTTACTAGTTTAAAATCCAGCTCTACTAATATCCTACAGAGATGAATTAATCATTATTCATGACCTTCAGTGTGTTCAATCTCTCTTAGATATCTATGGGGCTTCCCTGGTGGGTCTGCAGTAAAGAACTCACCTGCAATGGAGGAGAGGTGAAGAAGCAGATTTGATCCCTGGATCAAGAAGATCCTCTGAAGAAGGAAATGGCAATGCAGTCCAGTATTCTTGCATAGAAAATCCCATGGACAGAGGAGCCTGGTGGGCTCATGTCCATGGAGTCACAAAGAGTCGGACACGATGAGCAACTGAGCACTCACACACAGATATCTATAGTCTGTTACCTGAACTCCTGGGGCCGTGTGTTTTTGGAAAATAATTTTCCAGAATTTAGAAAAGTTACAAGATCATATTCTTGATGTTATATAATCATATCACTGGGATCTTGATGATTTCTTCAAATTCAATAGATTGACATTATTTCAAAGAGCCTATGAATATTTAGCCATGCAGGATAAATAAAGATGATAAATATCCTTACATGAGTTCATGTCAGATTTTGCCATCACTTTAGATCAAGTCGTGCAGCCAAAAGCTTCAGGTATCAAAATTCTGTGGATTTCAAGAGACAGATAAGGGATCATGGTTTTGTAACTAAGGTAGTGATAGAAATTCGTTGGGCTTAAGCTTTCTATATGTTGATATTGAACTGATGGGGATTTTAGCTCTAAATCTGTTTTAGCATTTAAGATTATCAAAACTGACTCTGGGGAGCTGTTTGATAGGCAAAATAGAGTCCTGAATGCTAGTTCCTCAGTTAGAAAGTGAGAGAATTCTCATTAAGCTTTCAGTTTCCTATAGGACCTAAAAAGGGAATGGTTAGAAAGGAACCCCAGATAGTCCTTACTTGGGACAGCTAATTTGGACATAACTGGATACCTTCCTTCTTTTCATTCTTAAGACAATGCTGCTGGGAGTTTGTATTAGACAAAAAAGCATAACTATTTCCTTTTCATTAGTAAAATGTATCGTTTCTCAGTGATTGGGAGCAGTAATTCAGAAGTCTTGAACTTTTCTCAAAGTAATTTGTTCTGACACATTGAAGAATATGTTTAGTGACAGCAACTATTCTGTCCACTTGTTCTTTGTAAATTACTTTCCTGAGGATCTTTATCTGGGAAGAATCACTAATGTAGTATCTCTTAGATTTGCTACTATAAGGAACTTAAGGTTATTAGGTAACTTGTTCTGAGGAAAAATATACAAGGACTATCTGTAAGGCTTAAGGAGGTTTGTGCTTTTTCGAATATATCGTAAAATTTAGGCTTTACATAGACAAACTAGTATAGGGGCCAGTGCAAGTGCTTATATTAAAAAGAACAAATTTCAATCCTTTATTTTGTCTCTTTTAAATTTAGTATGTTTTATTAGATTTAATTAAAAGAGTGAGGCATGCTCATTATACAAATCAAAAAGCAAATGTTAGTCATCTTTTTTTCCTCCTTCCGATGATATCCAGTGTGATCAGGATGGAGACATTTTACCCCTTTGTCTGTGCTTAGAGACATGAAAACTTTATCTGAGCATGTTATCCCAGTTGGGAGATACTACATGTCTTATTTAGCATCTTATTTTTTCACAGAAGAAATCATAGGTTTCAATTAAGAAATCATTTAGGGATTTAAGAATCCCTAAATCAAGAATATTGATCTATATCCTTGTTTGTAACAGCTACATAATAATAAGCAGATGGATGTATGGATAATTTATTGTCAAACATAAGTTATTCACTATTTCTCTTTCCTTGAACGCAGGTTTTCCTGACACTGCTCCTAGATGTTAACTAACTGTGTCCTGTCCCAAGCAACGCAGGGCTCTGAGACACTCGGGCTTGCTTGTATTTCCAAGTGGCCTCCCATCCAGAATGGCGGGATTCACTCTGGTGACATCCACTTCTGTATGAGAGTGTTCCTTTCCCTTTTATCCCTTTTGCTTAAGCAAAAGAAGCTGCTAGAGGAGAGTCTGAGCCTTTGATCCTCCATAACCGCTCACTTATAAGCAAAATGAGGGCTTCCCTGGTGGTTCAGATGGTAAAGAATCTGCCTGCAGTGCAGAACTGGGTTTGATCCCTGGGCTGGGAAGATTCCCTGGAAAGGGAACAGCTACCCACTCCAGTATTCTAGCCTGGAGACTTCCATGGACTACATACTCCATGGGGTCATAAGGAGTCAGACATGACTGAGTGAGTTTCACTTCACTTGTCTTTCCTTGAGTACTCAGATCTGAATGAGGGAAAGTTATCAGGGGAGAAAGATGCAATGAAATACATTGGTGGCTGTTTTTCAGTAGCAAGATAAGATAGACTGACATGGTAATAGGTGGAGAATGAAGATCACAGCTAAAGAAAAATGCATTTATTAAGTAATGCACATGTAAAATATAGTTGATTAATAGTTTTTCAAATTTATAGTAGTGTGTTCACATAGCATGGGGAATAATTGGTATGTTATTTGGTAGAAAAAAAAAAGTAAAACTTAAAGATTGAACAAAACATGACTTGATATGACATATGAAGATGTAAAAAACACTAGAAACAAACTGTAATCTGACATAATGAGGTTTATTGACCCACTGCAAAGAGGAAAACAGCATACCAGAAGAACCAGAGGACATTTCCCAAAGAAATTAATAAGGTAATTATAGGATTCTGGGGAAAGTTGAGACATAGCTAAAATTTAAATAAATCCATTTTTTCACAGTTTTATTGAGGTATAATTGCTATACAAAAACTGCACATATTTAATGTTTGAAGTTTTACAACATGGTGTTTTATGCCTAAGAAGGTAAATCTCATATTGTGTTCTTATAACAAAACAAATAAACACACAAAAGATCCAAAGAAACTTTTGGAGGTGACAGACATGTCTATTACCTTGACTGTGGTGATAGTATCATTGGTATCTGATATATATCCAAACTCATCAAATAAAGCCACATTTTAATAGGCAAAAGCAAGCACTTATACAGATTCTGATCGGTAGGAAAACTAGAGCCCAAGATTCCACATTTCTTACGAGCTCCCAGATGGTGCTGAGGCTACAGGATTAGAAACCACACTTTTGGTAGAAAAGTTTTAAGATATAAATTCCCACTGCCAAAGAGCCCTTGGCTGAGCTGGTATTATTTTTAAAGTTTTAATCAGAAACATTCTAGAAAATGATGCATTTTAATTTTCCTCCTCTGGAAGTCTCTATTTATTATTCTATCAGAGATCCCAGGGAACAGAAACATAGCCTCCTGTAGAAAATCCTTTGTATATTTAACAATAACATCACTTTAGAAAAATTAGGAGGTAGAGTGTACAGTGAGTATCTGATTATGGATTTATTATAGCAGATTATTTTTTACTAAAATCACATTACGAATCCATGGCCATGTTCTGTCATTTGTAAGAATCACTGATCTCTCCCATTCTGGACCTTAACTTTTTGATATGAGAGCTAAATGAATACCTGCTGAGCCGAGACTTTCTAATTTCCTGCACCCTACTTCTGTCACCACACCCCAGCTCTTTTAGCTTTCTCATGATTTGTTATGATTTCATTTTAGGGAGCAGAGCAATGACATGGCAGTCTACCTATAACAAAAGGAAAAAAGAAGAGAAGCTATTTTTTTTAAACTCACTGTTTTAGAAGTATTTCTTACCCAAGCTGGATTATATCTTTTAGGCTTTATAATAAAGTCATGTCAACTCCTAAAAGGTCATTATTTCTCATTGGCTCTTCAGGCTACCAGACTAACAGCAGCCCCAGGGAGGGATGGCTGAATTCATAGATAACAGGTATTTTAGTCCTTGGAAGCTAGGTTTCTAGATTCTATGGAATAATAGCTCTGATCCCTCCTATGAGATTATAGAATTATTGCACTAATTGTCCTCTTTGTCCCTGCACAGATATCTAAGTGACACTTGTGTTCCTTCTTTTGAAAACATAACTAAATTATTTAGAAGGGAACCTGTATTAATTTACATTTGAACTCAGAATCAGTGGTAAACAGTTTCACATCCACCTCTTTAGATCTTTAAAGATTCAAAGCAAAATTGGCTTCTAGCCCAATGACAGTGAAGTCTGCATATAAAATGTAACAAATAAGACTGCATATAAAAATAACAAGTGTTATATAAAATATAACAATTAAATTAGATATGGTACAAGTAAAATCCAAAGTCATATTTTGTTATACGCCCTCTTTACATTCTAAATCTACACTGTTTAATGCAGTAGCCACTGCATTGTCCAATGTAATGGCCTTTTAACATTTAAATACATATAAAACACAATCAAATGGGGCTTTCCCAATGGCTCAGCAGGTAAAGAACCACCTGCAATCCAGGAGATACAAGAAACATGGGTTCAAGCCCTGGGTCAAGAAGATCTCCTGGAGGAGGGACTAGCAACCCATTCCAGTATTCTTGCCTGGAGAATTCCATGGACTGAGGAGCCTGGTGGGCTACAGTCCTAAGAGTTGAACAATCAGACACAACTAAGTGGTTAAGCATCTTGACCACAATAAAACAGAGTTGAAAACATAGTTGCCCAGTTGTACTACCTACATTTCAAGTGTCCAGTAGCCACATACAGATAGCAGTCTGTGTTTGTATTTATTACTCTATTTTAGGGAACATCTTTATCATTTTAGAAAAATTATTTTTGCTGTTCAGTACTAAGTCATGTCTGACTGTTCAGTTCAGTTCAGTTCAGTCACTCAGTCGCGTCCAACTCTTTGCGACCCCGTGAATCGCAGCACACCAGGCCTCCCTGTTCATTAACATCTCTCGGAGTTCACTCAGACTCACTTCCATTGAGTCTGTGATGCCATCCAGCCATCTCATCCTCGGTCGTCCCCTTGTCCTCCTGCCCCCAATCCCTCCCAGCATCAGAGTCTGCCCCATAAACTGTAGCATGCCAGACTTCCCTGGCCTTTACCATCTCCCAGAGTTGGCCCAAGTTCATGTCCATTGCGTCTGTGATGTTATCCAACCATTTCATCCTCTGTTGGCCTCTTCTCCTCCTGCCTTCAATCTTTCCCAACATCAGGGTCTTTTCCAATGAGTCAACAGTTGGAGGCAGGTGGCCAAATTATTGGAACTTTAGCTTCAGCATCAGTCCTTCCAAAGAGTATTCAGAGTTGATTTCCTTTTAGGTTGACTGGTTTCATACCCTTGCATTCCAAGAGTCTCTCAAGAGTCTTCTCCAGCACCACAGTTTGAAAGCATCAATTTTTTTGTACTCTGCCTTCTTTATGGTCCAGCCCTCACATCCATGCATGGCTACCAGAAAGACCATAGCCTTGACTATGCAGACCTTTGTTGACAAAGTGATGTCCTTGCTTTTTAACACACTGTCTACATTTTGTTATAGCTTTCTTACCAAGAAACAACTGTCTTCTTGAAAGCATCAATTCTTTTGTACTCTGCCTTCTTTATGGTCCAGCTCTCACATCCATGCATGGCTACCAGAATGACATAGTCTTGACTATGCAGACCTTTGTTGGCAAAGTGATGTCCTTGCTTTTTAACACACTATCTACATTTTGTTAGGGGCTTCCCTGGTGCCTCAGAGGTTAAAGCATCTGCCTGGAATGCGGGAGACCCAGGTTCGTTTCCTGGGTCAGGAAGATCCCCTGGAGAAAGAAATGGCAACCCATTCCAGTACACTTGCCTGTAAATCCCACGGAGGGAGGAGCCTGGTAGGCTACAGTCCATGGGGTCACATCCTACCAAGAAGCAACTGTCTTCTAATTTCATGGCTGCCATCACCATCTGCAGTAATTTTAGGGCCCAAGAAGAGAAAATCTGTCACTGCTTCCATCTCTTCTCTCTCTATTTGCTATGAAAAATACTAGTGGACAATTCTGGCCCAGACAATCATCACAAAATTTCTGTCAGTTGGGTACTTTCCCCATTTTAAAGATTAAGTAACTGAATCTCAGATAATCAAAAGTGCTTCAAGTTACCCACTTTTGACACTAAAAGACCAAGTATTTGAATCTTACTTTGTTTCCGTGCAAAAAAGTGCTCAGAAAGCCATTCTGGGTATGTTAAATAGGTTTATACATTTTTGAATATGGTCACAATTATGGCATTACCTATGTCTGTCTTGTATACACAAATTTAGAAGGAATCGATGGAATGCGTCAGATAGAATCTCCCACCTCCATCCCTAAAAAGAGCTGACTTCCAAGACATAGGCTAGGATGGAACTTGTTTGAGGTGATTCTCTACATTTAAAGTGTGTTTTAAAATCAAGGATCATGGGTTCAGGGCTAAAGTCTTAATTACAACAAAGTGTATTTTTGTATTGATATTTGCTTGTTTATTTTTCTTGTTGTTGTTTTGTTTTTTGAACACTGTAATATCTCAGCATATTTTTAGAGAAAAGAGTCTGAGCATTCTGCTACGAATCTGTTGGATCTTGACACTGTAGATGATAGGGTTCATCAAAGGTGGAAAAAGGATGTAGATGTTGCCCATAAGGACATGGACCATTGGGGAGAGATGCTTGCCAAATCGGTGCACCATTGTAAGGCTAATGATAGGAATGTAGAACACGAGGACAGCGCAAATGTGGGAGATGCACGTCTGAAATGACTTACGCCGTTCCTCCCGAGAGGCAATTGCCAGAACTGACTTAAGAATCAGGACATAGGAGAAGAGGATAAGTACAGCATCCAACAATAGTGTGCAAATAACCAGCATCAGGGCATAGTAGCTATTGAATCGAATGTCTGAGCAGGCTAGGCGGAGAAGGTCTTGGTGCAGGCAGAATGAGTGAGAGAGGATGTGGGAACGGCAGTAGTGGAAGTATTTCAAACAGATGATAGGGGGTGTAATAAAGAAGAAACTCTTACCTAAGATGGTAAGTCCGATTTTGATAATTCTGGAATTAGTCAGGATGGAGGAATAACGCAGTGGATTGCAAATTGCAATGTACCGGTCAAAGGCCATAGTTAGGAGGACAGAGGATTCCATTAAGGACAGACCATGGATGAAATAGGCCTGGGTAATGCAGGAATCCAGGCTGATCTCTTGAATCAGCCCCAACAGGATCCCAAGCACTGTGTTCACTGTGGACAGTCCCATGCACAAATCAGTGATAGCCAGCATGGCCAGGAAGTAGAACATGGGTTGATGCAGGCTAGGTTCAGTCCAGATTACATAGAGCACCAGGCAGTTACCCAAAAGAACAACAGCATAAATGGTGGAGAAGGGAACAGAGATCCAGGGATATTGCTGCTCCAGACCAGAAAATCCCGTGAGAAGGAACGAGGAGGAATTAGTGTTGGGGCTTACTAACGCTATCATTCTGGATCTGAGATAATTTTTCGAGGCAGCAAGAAAGTACTTTTCAAAGAGAATGCTCCGATTTCAGATGAGGTAGAATTTCTAAGTAAACAAAATTATGCTAAAAGTTAACTAACTTTACATAGTGTAGTCAAGCAACTCTGTCCTTTAGAGGCATATTATCTGTTGGCTGGAAGAGAACGGTGTTCTCCTGATGTCATTTAGGTGTCATTATTCATCCACTGGCAGAGACACCTTAGAAGACACCTATAATGATGAACAGACTGGAGCAGGAAACTAATTTTCGGAAAGGATATGTTTTCTGGGACATTTTCCCAGGGATGCTGGTGAGATGGTATACCTATAAAATTGAGAGAGAAGATTCTCGAAAGAATTCTTAGTTTTCTCCTTCCAACTCATAAAGCATTTAGAATGAAGAGTACTATAAAGTAATCACTCTGCACCCATATTTTTCCATTTGTGTTGTTTCCAAGCATATTTTCCTCCAAATAGTGCTGAGTGGAAATGTTTCTGTTTTCTCTCACTCTAAATGACATAGCCAGAAATTAGTTTTTCAACCTTAGTGATAAGCCAAGAGGAATATTTATGCATGAAACCTGTGGCAAGTGATTTCCCATGGGCGCTCTTACCCTCTGGGATGTTCAGCCCATGTGTGCTCCTGTGACTTGGAGACTCAGGTTGAAGACACTTTGCCTCTGACATCAACCCAGAGTTCTCCACCCACTATTCATTCATGTCATCAGTTGGCTAAGTATTCATTTAATAGGCACTTATTGAAAGGATGAGCAATTATTTTCTCTTCCTTAGAAACTGCCTTTCTAAAGATCAGAAGGCCAATGTCGAATAACTAAATCTGAAGGCCTCTTTGCAGCAGAAGTGATTGGCTTGCCTTTCACATTATTATACTGATTTGAATTCTGGCCCTGGAAGTCATTGCAAAGATTTAATGGCTCGTATCATGTAGGCAGGTGCTTAAAACTTTATATTGACTTTCATATTTGATTATGAAACACATTGTTTATTCCAACATGTTAAAGTAGCTTCAGAATCTGGCTTCCATTTATAGCCTATCCTTTGTCTTTATCATACCAGTCTTATCAGGCAGCTTCTTTTAGGAGCCTATCCATCTTCATTTCTTGCTCTGAGCTTCCCCCACAGCTCAGTGGGTAAAGAATCCACCTGCAGTTCAGGAAACATAGGAGATGTGGGTTCAGTCCCTGGATTGGGAAGATCCACTGGAGAAAGAAATGGCAACCCACTCCAGTATTCTTACCCGAAAAATCCCATGGACATGGGAGCCTGGTGGGCTAGAGTCCAAAAGGTTGTAAAGAGTTCTGCAAGACTGAGTGACTAGGCATAAGCACAAGCAAGCCCCTCTCAACATTAGATAACTTAGTTCACTGCTTTTAGTACATTTCCTTCATTGAGTTCCTGGACTTTCTTTGAACACATTTATTTTTCAAAACCACCACTGCATTTTTTTTTCCACAAGATTTTTCTCTTGATGTTCTCTCTGCCAAGATGTGTTTCTCCATCTTCTCCCCAAACTCTTTATTCTCTTTTTCAAACAATCATGCATTTTTTCATCTGAAACATCACTTTTCAGGAAGCCCCTTAACTTGGACAGATTTTCTCCAAGTACTTATTATTTTGGTAACATACATTCATCTTTGTATAACTCATTCAATTTATAATTTGATATTCATTAGATGACTTATTTCACTAAGGTTTCTGTTACACAGTAAACTGTAAGTTTCCTGAAAGTGAAGAGAGTGCCAGTTTTTACTCACTATAGTAGCCTGAAATTTACAAGGCTAAGTTTTTACTCCTTCTGTGATTTTAGACTCATCGATATAATTGTCTCCTTGATATCTCCACTTTGGTATTTAATCTAAAAATTATAATTATGGCAATTAAGTACTTCATCCTCCCCCTAAATAATCATCTCCTATTTCCTCTGAATATCAAAAAATGACTCCACCAACCACACAATTGCTTACAAAAATTCTAGAACCATTCTTGCTATTCCTCCCCTCTCCATCAAATCCTTTATCAGTTTCTATCATTTCTACCCTAAAACATACACTGAACCTGCTCACTTTTCACCAGTAGACCTATAAATTCCCAGTATCTTGGTTCATAACATCTTTTCTGTGGTTATTGCAATAATTTGCTAGCCAGTTTAATTGTTTTTGCTCTTGTCTCTAAAAAAGCAGAGGAGCCAGACTGCTTTTCTACAAAACTCTACTAGATAGCATAAGCCTTTGTTTAAAAAAATATTCTGGTGGATTCTTACGCTCTTAAAATAAAATGCAAGTTATTTATCATGGATCTACTTCTACATCAAGGACCATTGTTGGCTTCACTCCCTAACCTTTAGGCATCTTTCTCTTCCTCAAATCAAATTAAGAGTATTCCTGTCTCAGTATCTTTGACCTTGACCTTTTATCTGCTTGAAGGTGAAGTTGCTCAGTCGTGTCCGACTCTTTGCGACCCCGTGGACTACAAGGCTTCTCCTNGGACCATTGTTGGCTTCACTCCCTAACCTTTAGGCATCTTTCTCTTCCTCAAATCAAATTAAGAGTATTCCTGTCTCAGTATCTTTGACCTTGACCTTTTATCTGCTTGAAGGTGAAGTTGCTCAGTCGTGTCCGACTCTTTGCGACCCCGTGGACTACAAGGCTTCTCCTTCCATGGGATTCTCTAGGCAAGAATACTGGAGTGGATTGCCATTTCCTTCTCCAGGGGATCTTCCCGACCCAGGGATCGAACCTGGGTTTCCTGCATTGGAGGCAGACGCTTTAACCTCTGAGCCACTAGAATCATTTAATTCAAGTTTTTTGTGCAAAATCTCCTTTAATCATTCAGGCTTCAGTTCAATGTTGCTTCTTTAGGGTGATTTTTGTAACCCTGCCATTATTGGTTCCATTTTCTCAAATAAGTCACTCTCATCGCAATATCCCACTTGATATTTATACTATTTGCTATATGCTAATTGTCCTTTAGATCTACTGGAAGTTCTAGAAGACCAGGAGTTACATTTGTTTGTTTGTTTTTTTCTCCTGCTCACGGATATATAAAATGAGATTTAGAATAGAGTGAGCATTTATCAAAGAAATATTTTATCAATGAATTTTATCTATGAAATAAGAGCTGCACCTTACAAAAGTGTTAAAAACAAAACAAGTTTGCAAATAGTTGCCATGAGACCTAAGCACTCATATCTTAAGGTACTCATATCTGATCCCTGTTGGCCACACATTTTCAATCTTGGGTCATCATATATAAGATTTATATGATATATAAAATGATGCCATCCTAGAAATTTCTGCTGATCTTGGTCATAAAATACAAATTTTGAGTATAATTCCTATCGTGCCCAGCGTGATCCAGACATATAGGATCTATCCTGGGATTGATGCCAAAAGATGCAACTATTCTGTGAATGTAGGCCTGCATGGAAAGAACATACTCTCTGTCAAACTTCTTCAGACAAGCCATGAATGTTAATGGTACTGCCAAAGAGAATATCAACATTACAGCAACAGAAGAGTAATAAATGTTGGAAATTTTTTAAATTCTGTTTGAGATGTAGGATGGGATCCAGGAAAGTACAGTGTTAATGAGAATGATAAATGAAGATTCCACGGGGAAAGTATTCAGAGATGTTAGATGCTTCACCTGTACCAAGAAGAATAAAAGAGACCCATTATTTCCCCAAACATCATGCTGTGTTATGTGACCACCACAAAGTCAGGGTGCAGAATACCTCTTTCTGAATTTTGGGCAACCAGCATAATGTCTGACATAAAATAAACTGGAGAGGACAAGCATCGGTGAGTTTCCATCCAGTGTAACGATAGGATCATGGACTTCCTCTGTGAACTTTGTCTGCAATGTTGATTTGGAAGCATATCTGGGATTGATTAAACAGAAAATTATTTTTAGGGCAGTCTTTTCTTATATTCTACAGTTTAAACTGACTTGTGTTCAGACACCTATGGTACTTTTTTTCTGTCCTTTGGAAATGATTCCCTATGTGATTACCTCATGACTTTTTCTGGAATAGGTAATGACCAACAATCCTTGCTTAACTTAAAGGCATAAGAAGTGTTAGTCACTCAGTTGTATCTGACTTTTTGCATTCCCGTGGACTGTAGCCTGCCAGGCTTCTCTGTCGATGAGATTTTCCAGGCCAAAATATTTGAGTGGATTGCCATTTCCCACCCCAGGAGATTTTCCCAACCCAGAGATGAAAATTAGGTCTCTTGTACCTCGTGCATTGGCAGATGGATTCTTTACCACTTGCGCCACCTGGAAAGGCAAAGGCACAGAGGGAGAGTGTTAAGTTTAAAAGTCAGTATCTTTATAATTACATTGAATAAGAACAACTCTGTATTCCAGGACAATCCAGATTTTTGCTTGTACTTCAGCATAATTATTTAATGGCACCCACACTGGACCTGCCTCAAAAAATTCATGATAGTGTCACTCTTAAATAGATGATTCTTCTCATGAGGCCAGCAGGGGGCAAAAGCAGGCTGTGAAATTTTCCTTTTCTTCAAAGATGCATAATGTGCTTGGTAGGTCAGTCCTGTCAAACTCTTTGCGACCCCCATGGTCTGTAGCCCACCAAGCTCCTCTGTCCATGGGGATTCTCCAGGCAAGAATATTATACTGGATGGCCATGCTCCACTCCAGGGGATCTTCCCACGACTTTTCCAGGGATCGAACCCAGGTCTCTCACTTTACAGGTGGATTCTTTGCCATCTGAGCCACCAGGGAAACCCCAAAGATGAATAAAATGAATAAGGCAGATTTGTTCCAAAATGAGTAAATATAGGTCAGGTCAAGTATTTAAGAGTTTAAGAATGATTGAAAAGATAAGAATTCTTTATAAGCTTAGTCTAGAGAACTAGATGTTCAGGGGTTGTAAATACATTTGCATCAGAGACAGCTTATATGCCACAAATCTAGAAGAGTCTTAAAATCACAGTTTACGTGAATGACTATAACTATTCATTTCTTGAATGTTCTCCTTTATTATATACTATCTTTATGTATGTTTACATATCT
>SJYT01072210.1:1215-53420 GCA_006410635.1 Cephalophus harveyi | reverse complement strand
ATGTTCAAGCTGGCTTTAGAAAAGGCAGAGGAACCAGAGATCAAATTGCCAACATCCGCTGGATCATGGAAAAAGCAAGAGAGTTCCAGAAAAAACATAATTTGTCTAGCATAGTAATAATAATATCTAACATTTCTTCTTTCTTGTGTTGTCACTACATTTCATATGTGCTATGTATTTAATTCTTACCTGTATTCAGATCTAGATAATATCCTCATTTCACCACATGAGGAAACTAAAGCTTAAAGGTGTTAAAGAATTTGCCAAAGGTCTTGAAACTCTAGAAAGTTGCAGAGCCTGACTTTAAATCAAGATCTGTCTTTCTTCAAAGTCCAGCTCAGCACAACTGCCATGGAGTGGCTTCCCCAAGTAATTGCAAGTGATGTTAAACTGCTTTAATGGAGAGAGGGTGTGATTATAAAGTAATGAGGCTGAATTGAAAAGTTGTATGCTCATTCTGTTTACTCTGTGTCATCTCTTTTAAGAAATATGAGATTATCATTTTTAAACATCCTAAAAGGCCTCAGCATAGGGTGAACATTCATAAAAGGATGATGTCTGTTTATTGATAGATGGGTCTTTTCTTTTCATTTATCTCTTAAAATTCATAATCATATTGTTCCAAAATTACCTACTAGGCTTCTCCGTCCGTGGGATTCTCCAGGCAAGAATACTGGAGTGGGTTGCCATTTCCTTCTCCAGGGGATCTTCCTGACCCAGGGATCGAACCCGGGTCTCCATATGTTAAGATAGACAATGAAAACTTCAAATCCCATCTCATCAGAACCTACTCTATTCCTCCAACCCAACCCTTGTGGTATCATTTTTATTAGTTTCTTATTTATCCAACCCACTGTTTATGCAGATGTAAGCTAAAAGGAAAAAAAATTCCTTTCTTTCAAAAGGCCTTTTCTATAAAGAGAACCTATTTTTCTCTCTCTTTGCTTCTAATTTTAAGTGAGAAAAAAATCTTGTTAACAAAGTTTACTCTTTCTTTAGTAGCTCTCCTCTATGGTTAAGTGCTTTTCCTTTGGTAAGTCTAGTAACATATGGCAGTAGGAGTTTCTGTCACAGGTAACTTTTTAAAATTCCTAATTTAAGTAGGTGAATTGCGCCAGATCATAGTATATTTGAGCATTATGTTGAGAAAAAAAAAATCCCACCAAACTGATCAGGCCCTATGTGTATTCTGTGTTTTTATCTGATATTTGATTTTGAAGGTACAATAGATAGTGTGGTAGTGTTCATTAAAAAACAAAGCATGATCTTTCTGATAAGTAGTATCCATTTTGGTAAGTCTGGTGGCTAATTTCCTTTTTTCTTATTCATTGTAGTTGAGGCAGTCCCAGTCCTACTGCACAGACACAGAATGTCTTCAGGAATGTAAGTAATGATGGGACAGGAGGAGGCTTGGCGTTGGGAGCACAATTAGAGATCAGAATATGACTGGATATTTGCCAGAAATTATTCTTACAGTTTGCTGTTTAAGGAGATGGCTCTCAGTAATGTATCTCCTACTTAAAATGCTTAATTTTTTAAGTTAAAAACGTGTTTTTTGGTCCTGCCACAAAATCAACCGCTTCATTGAATAAAATCATAAAACCACAGATACAAAAAAAAGGAAAAGAAAAACTTCCAGAATAATAAAACATGACCACTGTTGACAACTTGGTATAAACCCTCCCAGACCTTTTTTGGGGGGCAAATATGTGAGGAACCGGTCCCTTTGGGCTCATTGAACTGAACACCGGGGCTTTAGCACAAACCCCTCACTCTTTCCCTAGCATCTGTCTGCATCCATTGGCAACTCTGAGAGGTTGTGAGCGCAGGAAGGGGAGGCCATTTTTTGCCAAGGTTTGGAAGCTTTGGGAGCATTGGAATCATTCCCTTGGCTCTGACGTTAGAAGTCTCAGGAGGGTATGGACTTCGTGACTTTTGAGGCAGTGGTGATGATACAGTGAGAATCAGTGTAGGAAGGTGGGTCCTGCGTGGTGGATGTAGCTGGCGGACTTGGTGGCCGTAATATGAGGCATCTTTTTTCAGGACAGAAGTAACCTGAGGGATACTTTGAGGGGAAATAGGAACCAAACCAGTCCTGTACCATAATAATTTGACCACAAGAATGGAAGTATGACATTCACAGGATGGTGAAGCCTGGCACAATTCAATTCATATATACTTAGAAAAATGGGATCACTTTGTATATGTTGTTTTTCACTACTGTATTGTGACTGTATCAACATGTATTTACCTTAAAAATATTTACTAAATAATAATTCATTATGAGGATGTACCAGTGTTCAAATAATTCCCTTCTGTTGGAATCTTAGGTTACTAATATATTTTTGCTGTCATAAATAATACTTAAATAAACATCCTTAAGTACATTTTAAGACTTTTGACATACTGCCAAATTGCACTTATTAGTAGGCTAGTTGCTTGTACTTCGTATCATCTGAAGCTGACTGCTACTTTATTATGTATATGAAGCTAAAGCAAAACACAGCAAGGTGTCATTATAAAGAGGCTTGTTACTACATTATTAATTACTGTTACTACTGTGTGAACTGGGCATCCCATCAGATCTGTAAATGGAACAACTTAGAGAAATAGAAGCTAGTACAGTGCCTGGCTCAAAGTAGAAGCTTTGTCAGAAGGTAGTCCTTTGGTGCAACAGGACAATAACCATATGCCTCTGGGCAAGAAAGTAACGGACAGACGTTCCATTAGGTTTGGGGCATGATGGGTGGTGATCGGTCCCCCCACTCTTCTTTGCATTGCCTCTTCAGCAGCATTCACTAACCTACAGTGTTCCCTCTGATAACCAGCTCAGATTTTTGCCTCAGCAGAAAAACTAAAACCTGTTCTTCTTGTTGAAATTAATCTCATTGAACTTCCCATGGGGGAAAAAAAAATTTATTGTATTTGTGGTGTTTGTGACCCTTGAGCCAGCCCCACCTGTAAACCAAATATACTCTTATTTCTGTGAGTGAAATTTCACTTCTATAATCCAAACATAAAAGCAAGACTCTAGAGCTTGAGTATTAATTCAGTTATCTTGGCCAGTTGTCCACCACCCGCTCCGCTCACCCCAGTCCTTTTAGCATTTGGTGGAAATCCTTTCTGACAGCCATGTCTTTAAATGGTTTAAACAGTTGTTTCCTCTGAGTGATATGTAATTATTTTTCTGTGTATTTTAAATCTTCAGCAATGAGCTAATGCTCATATATAAAGTATATATACTAATCAGGGGTCCCCACAACCCCCCTTCTGTTTCAGTAACTTGTGAGAATGGCTAACAGAATGGAGGAAAATAATTAAATTACTGTTAACAGTTTATTATAAAAGATGCAGCAACCAAATGGGAGAGATGCATAGGGCAGGGTACAAGGGGAAGGGGTGCAGAGCTTCCCTGTCTTCTTGGGTGCACCACCCTCCCAGCTAACTCCATTTGTGCCCTGGCCCAGAAATTCCGTGAATCCCATCATTCAGGGGGTTTATGGAGGTTCCGTTTCATAGGCGTGAATGACTAGATCATTGACCATCTATATAAATTTAGAGAAATAATCCCTCAGGATCTGTCAGCTGTTAGATCCTCTCTCTTTTACATCTTCCTTGTGTCCAACTAAGTTAATAGCGTCACTGTGAATATCCCATTTGACATCTTACTTGAATTACTTACTTTTTCTTGTAGCCAAAGACTTAACCATTGAGTAGAATGGAACACTGTATTTTAGTGTACAAAATTCTTTTACATTTTTATGATGTGACATTTTTCTAGACCATAGAGTAAAAAGTATTTATCCTCTTAAGGCAAATAATTCCTAGGCAGTGAAGGGAACAGGTTTTATATCCCCCATGTGACTGTATTTCTTTAATACTCAGATTATTTGGCACTATATTAATGTTTAGAATATTTAGTGCCCCAAAATTATCACAATAAAAACCATGGTGGCCAGATCATGTAAAGGCTCTTTGACTTCTCCCTGTTGACTTTACAACAGCTGCTCCTGATACTTGTTTGTATTGGCTGGATGCAGTGCCAGGGAGTTTGAGTAGCTTATATGTTCTGAGACTTCATGAAGAAGCCTAAGTCAGTTCAGATATCCAGTATCTCTAATCCCAAAATACATGGTTCAAAACTCAAACAGTTAATTAGTGTATAGTGAAAAGATGATTTCCTACTCATATTCTCCCATCTGTCCAGGTCCTATCTCTGGGTATTATTGGCCTTCTGTGTATCTTTCCACAATTTCTTTATGCATATACAGGCAAATATTTATTATTTGCTACCCCCCTTTCTTAGTACACACTGTTTTTCACCTGTTTTTTCCCCTCTGTCAAGAAATAGCTTGTCTCTTGTCTCATGTAAACGTCCCTCACCATTGTGTTACAGCTTCACCCCAACCCCCACATACCATAATTTCTTATTTGGATGCTCTTGGCAAACATTTAGGTCTGTTTTCAGCTTTTTGTTAATAACCCTGCAGAGTATGTCTATGTAAAGTACCTTCTAGAGCCAGTCTTAAGTTTGTGCTACTGCTGTAAACAAGAAAATTACTGTGATCATCAGTTTGACTGTCCTGGTTCAGCTACTGCTGATATGGGCCTTAAGTTATTGGAGAATGAGAGAATGCTCTTATCAAACCTAGGAAGTCAGGAAAACTGTATCTGTTTAGCCTTTTTAAGTAGAGAATTCTGCATATTACTGCCCTGCAGAAATTTTAGAGGCAGCTTTTTCTTCCTCCTCCTACCATCACCATTTCAGGCATTTGCCAAGTGTTGTGCTTCTTTCATCTTGTTGCCATTTATATCTGACCCTTTTTCATTCTCACTTCACCATCTTATCCAGTCCGGTCATTCACACCAGGATCTTTCTGCACGTAGTCTTTTCTGTGCTCAGTTGCTAAGTCATGTCCACCTCTTATGTGACTCCATAGACTGTAGCCAGCCAGGCTCCTCTGTCCATGGGATTTTCCAGGCAAGAAAACTGTAGCGGGTTGCCATTTCCTTATCCAGGAGATCTTCCCGAACCAGGGATAGAACCCATGGTTCCTGCCTCGTGTCCTGCATTGCTAGCAGATTCTTTATCGCTGAGCCACCAGGGAAGCTTAATTTGATCCTAAAACTGATCAGCTAGAGCACAGATCAGTAGTGGCTGATGTTTATCGGATACTTATTGTGTTCCAGGTACTGCGCTACTTTTCATGTACTGATCATTTCCATCTTCACATCTATTCTATGAGATGATGGTAATATTTCCATTTCACAGGTTAAAAAAATCGAGGCACAGAGATTATTTATTTAAGAGGTGGTAAAGTCAAACAGCTATGAGATAGTCTCATTTTTAAAAAGTTAATGAATTAATTAGGAAAAGTAGGAAACCATTGTTTCAAACTAGAAATGCTACCCTAGTCTAGAGAACTAAGGAAAGAATGGGCAGAGAAAATAGAGCTTTTTTTTCACCAGACGAGAGTGGGTTGTAGGATGTTGTTGAATGAGTTAAATGAGATCATGCCAGACAGGGAAAAATAATGAGTCCACAGAATGACCGAGTTTGCGAAGTTGGTGAATGGCAGCCGAACTAGCATTGAACTATTGCATCAGATTCACTTGGAAAGCTTTAAAAATATTGCTGGTTCCTGACCCCACCCCGGAGGTGCTCCTGAATTAGAAGATATGAGGCAGGGCCTTAGGAATGGTGGCGTTGATGTTGTCACAGGCTATTCTGTTGGGAATGCAAGTCAGGGATCCAGTGGATAAAGGAGGAAGAAGGAATGAGGTTGACTAGAGCAGAGGATGATTTTTCTGAGAAATGAAAAGAGGTAATATTGGTGAGTAGGGCCACGTCTTATGAGGAAAGGCCAGGCTGAAGAGTTCAGAGTCGAAGCAGTAGACAGTGGAGAGTGAGTCACTGGGTTAGTCAGCAGAGGTGTTTGAAGAGCAGTGTCGTAAGCGGGCTTTTTCGGCAGCAGTGTTCAGGAAGGAGAGGCTGCAGTGGGAACCCAGCTAGGAGACAGCACCGGGGAGCTAGGAGTCATGTTAGCACCATGGGAGTCTCACACAGAGAGTGAGCATTTTACCACGTTGGCTTTGTCTAAAACTAGGCGTTAGTAAATTTGGGATCTGAGGTTTAACTATCTGAAACTTCACAGTCCTTTACTTGTGAAGAGCATCAAAAAGCAAGGGACCCATTTTCCACACTGAATTGGCTGGCACTGGGCTTACACTTCAGGTCTGACTAATGTAGCATTTTACTTCTGAGTGGTGCACTATATGAAGTGATCATATATAGACAACACAGTTCTCTTTCTTTGACTGCCTTTATATACTCTAACAGCTAGTTGTAAGTTTATCAAAAATCCTTTTAAAATCTGTATTTGCCAATTTTACTACCCACAGGAGTAATAATTTTCAGGGGCCTGTCTTCTATGTGATACTGTCAGAGATTATGACATAGTGAAGAGGTTAAGAGCACAGACCCTGGAATGGGACCACTGTATTTAAACCCCAGCTTTGCCACATGCCGACTGTATGACATTGATTTTAACCCCCCATTCCCCAATTTCCTCATCTATAAAATCAAAGATATTTTATACCTGCCATAAAATAAGATTGCTAAGGAATTCCCTGGAGGTCCAGTAGTTAGGACTCAGCACTTTCACTGCTGATGGCCTGGGTTCCATCCCTGGTCTGGGAAGCTGGGAACTAAGATCCCACAGGTCTCCAGGCACAGCCAAAATAAAAATAAAAAAGACTGTTAAAAGGGATTAAGAGAGATAATGCCTGGTTCAAAGTATCCACTCAACTTTTAGCTATAATTCAGTAATAAAAATAATAGATAATATTTTGCTTTAAAAAAAAGAATCTGTCTTGGAGCAGCTTAAAGGATAGGATTAGAGGAGTCAAGAGTAAGTATGAGGAGGTTGGTTAAGAGGCCGTTGCAGTAGGCCAGACAAGAAGTGATGGTAGCTTGAATAAGTGTGGGTGTGGACCTGAAAGTGGACAGATTTGAGTGGTATTGAAAAACTAAAATTGACAATAACCACCTATAGATACTATTTTCTCTAGAAATCTGATCTTCTAGAATTTTCATTTCTGACACTTTGAGTTCTCTAATACACATTTCATTTATTATAAATTTGTTAAGCTCATTCCATGAGCCAGGTACTTGTTATTCTGAAATAAATAAGATATGGCTGCCTTGAGGGACTGATACCTACACAGACACCTGATTTTTTTTTTCTTCTGGATAAATGCATAGACTTTGAAATAACTAGATCTTAATCCATATTCTTTTTCCAAAAAAAGGCCAAATTAATCTCTTTGTTTGAAAATGTCATTAAAGGGATCTTTAATTCATATATGTACAACTTAGATGTCCCCTTCTCCTTAAGCTCTATTATTTTTTCAGGCTGCTTCTGTAATTAAAATGGATAATCCCCTCTCGCCTAGCATGGCTTTCCTGTATATCAAGTGGTCTTAACCTGGGTTCTGCAGAGCTCAGTATAGCTGTGAATTGCCATGAATCTTTTGCAATTATTAATATATACAAAATTGTTGAATGTGTATACATGGATTCTTACAGTGGAAAGAGTCTTTTCTTTATCAAATTCTCAAAGGATTCTATTACCACACTACTATACTATTAAAAATCTTTATTTAATAGGCTCTGGCTTGTAACTATTTTATACCATTTACCATTAGATTTTCTCACAGGAGGAAATAGAAATTGAAGATGTGATATTTAATAATTCTTAAAAGTATTAATAGTTTTTATATTAATACAATTTTGAAGTTATTTAAACATTAGAGTTTGTTTTTACATTTACTAACAACATGGTAATTATTCAACAGTTTTTTGTTGTTGTTACAAATACATTTTCTGTTTGTCTTTAGTGCCAGGACCCTCTAGTGATAATGGCATCAGTATTACCATGATCTTGATGGCCTGGATGATTATTGCAGTGATCTTGTTTCTGTTGAGACCTCCTAATCTAAGAGGATCCAACCTAACTGGAAAACCAGCCAGTCCTCATAATGTAAGTGTTGTGGATTAGAGATCTTTTGGGGTGGGGGAATGGGTGTAGCCTGGGAAAGGGGTGGAGTTGTTTTGACTGAAATATCGAAATTAGCAAATGGAAGATTTAGCTCATAGAGTAAATTAAATTCTTCCTATGTAGTTCCAGTAAGTCTTGCAATCCCAAATGGCTTAGTTTTCATGGAGTTGCATATAGAGAAGTACAGACCGGTAGCCCCCACATCATTTTAAGATAAATTTCAATGTTTACTCACACGAGAAACATAAAAAGTGGTCCAGTTTGTAATAATCCACAGTGATAGTTCTCAAATCTCAATCCGCCAGTTTCTAGGTCTGTCCACCTCACAGTTGATCCCTTTGCCTCTCATGTCCCAAGGTTCCTAGATACTCTTACTTGCTACAGTTCAAATGTCCCTACTTGCACCTGCACACACACACACATTCACACATTCACTTTCTCTCTCTCCATTTTCTCCCCTTCTGTCCTAGATGTCAAATATAGCAGAGACACTGAGCCCATCTGGCTCAACCTGCTTTCCCATCCTATTTCTCTCAAATTCATTCTGACAGTTCTGCATCACAGTAGATCAGCTGAGCTGGCAAAAGGAGTGGTAGGAATCATTTATGTTGATAAATCTTGATAGTCACGATTGTAACAATTTTTAGAGCCTAAATGAAAAATATGATAAAGTGACCCAACAGGGAGTTTTTGATTAACGTCTTTAATAGAGGCCTCCATTGAAGGATTCTTTTTAATTGTTTTCAGAGCCAATATTTATACTTTTTTTCTTTCTCATTTGATTGGGTATTATCTCTTTAAAACTATTTCCATGGTGGCTTCACTTGTTGGGCACCAAATTATCCCACTAGTTCCCTTCTTCAGCCTAAAATAATTGCTTCTTTCCCCAAATCTTGTGTTGCTAATATTAAAAAGAAGTTTAACTAGACCAGTTGCTTATATAGGAGAAAGCAAATATGCAATGTTAATTGGTCAGTGCTTTGGGACTGGAACATTTAGATAGGTAGCATGCTGACTTTAGTTAAGAAAGAAGCCATTATTAGCACTATATGAAATGCCTTATTTTTAGGTTTTCTTCGAGAGGAGCATATCCATAAAACAGCTTGTATGTTGTCTTAATAAAGTGCTTTCTCCCTAGCCTTTTTTCTTTCTGTGTACAGTTTTGTTACCTTCATATCAAAGAGCAACATCCTCAATGTTTGGAGCTAAATTAGAAGCCATTTAAAAGAGACAGAAATGCAAGATTACCATCATTGTAAACCAGCTGTTCTAGGAATGGTAGTTCCACAGCTCTAGGAATAAGCATGAAGACATATTGACCAGTTCCAAGCAGAAAAATTGATTATCATCTGGGGTTTCATATAGCATATCAGAGTAATAAATAAGTGGGATGTTCCTAAAGATCCCTAAAAGCTCTGCTCTTTCCTTTACAGTTCAGATGCTTTCTAGTACAAGTAACAAAAATCATTTCAGCCTGGTTTAAGTAATTGGCTTTATTGGTGTACGTATCAAAAAATCCAGAGGGAGGGTCAGTGTTTAGAAAGTTTTAACAGTTCAATAGAGACCTAGTTTCTTTCCTCAGACCATTATTTATTCCAAGGTAGGCTCCCTTTCTGTTCCCTGTAGGACAGCTACCAGTAGCAGCTGGAGCCACCTATTTCCTCACTGACAGATGTTCTGTAGAGAGAAATACAAGTCTTTAGCTTCATTTTAATTGTACTATACTCAGTCACCTTATTAGCAAGAAGGATGAGACTACCTTAATTGGTTTAAATATCACCTCTGGAGCTGTCAGGGAGAGCACTTTCACCTAAGTCAAGATCACTGTTACAAATTTTCTTTTCTTCCATACTACAAAGAAGAAAGAGACAAATGTTGGTGAATCACAGTGCTCTCTTATGCGGAAACATAGGAGAAATCCAAATAAGTATATGATTTAGGATGGGAAGCTGAGGGCCATTGCTGCTCAGTTCTTACTGTATGTGTTAGATTGGTTGCACTGGGGAATTTAAGAAGTCAATTTCATAATTTCTCTCTCTCTGATGTCAGGGACAAGATCCACCAGCCCCTCCCGTGGACTAACTTTGTGGATATGGGAAGTGAAAATAGTTTAACACCTTGCACGACCAAATGAACGAAGATGACCAGAGTACTCTTAACCCCATTAGAACTGTTTTTTCTTTTGCATCTGCAGTATGGGATAGTATTGTTTTCATGAGCTTCTAGAAATTTCACTTGTGAGCTTATTTTTGCTTCCTGTGTCATCACCTTTCCTCTATTTGAGTAAATGATTACATTAAAAAGTTACATGGGGCTTTTTTGGTTATCCTAAACTTAAACATTCCATTCGTTCTGTTTGTAACTGTGATCATAATTTTTGTGGTAATTTCTGGCCTGATAGAAGGAAATTTGAGATCTCTACATTTAAATATTTTAAGTACTTTCAATGGGTTTAAAAATTGGTTTTTTTGATAAGGTATTTATAAAGTTATTTGGGGTTACCTGAGATTGTATGAAAGAAAATTAGAACCACACTGTATTTATATTTACCTTGGTAGTTTATTTGTGGATGGCAGTTTTCTCTAGTTCTTAGGACTGTGACAACTTTTGGAATATTTTACAAATTACAGCTGAAATCTGTATCATCCACTACAGATGATTTATGTGGCTAAGAAAAGGAGAAAAGAAATGAAATAACTAAGTTTTTATTCCCATAAAATGTCTAATATTAAGAAAACTTCAAATAAACATGATTTAAATGGTGGATGATTTATAGTCCATTATATGAAATTTGTAAGCCTCTGCACACTAGCCTTATTATACAGTTCATGAAAGGAGGAAAAAATTTAATTCTTTCTACCTTTGCCAGGTATAATCTATACAGTAATAATTTAAGCTATAACTTATTTTTAAAGTGGGTGCCTCTCAGGAAGCTGCCTTTGTGTTGTAAACGTCCCTGTTAAATGAAACGATCTTAAAGCTGTCTTGGGGGCCTCTTTGGTTACTGACATTTGAATGCTTTTACTTACTCTTTTTTTTGGGGTGGGGGAGAAAAAATTTAGACTCTTGTTATCTTTCTGACTTTAAAAAATATTTAATGAATTCTTGGTTTACTCCAAGGGAAAAGGAGGAAAATGAGAAACAATCAAGGATATTTTTTCTCAACCTCTGTTTCATTCTTGTTTGGTAATAGGATGGATTGGGGTGGGGAGGGGCACTAATATAAGGAAAATTTTGAAATATATAAAAATGTAAAAGGTTTCATGTGTTTTTGTTCAGTTTGAAAGAAAATGAATACAAATGGCATAAAAAGTCTGCATGACCTGTGCAGTTATAGAATTTTTTTCTAACAAATGATTGCAGATGATTTATGGGGGCTAGAAGATATTTTGATGTCAATGTAAGGATGCTCCCCCTCCCAGATCAGTTTAGCTTTTCACTATATAGATCTGAGAAATTACTTGTATGAATTGAATAAACTTCTCTATATTATTGTACTGTTAATAGAGTCTCTGATACAATTACGTGACACTTGTAGGGTATTTTTCTCCTTTACTATGATTCTGTTCTAGGCTATAAACACTGTAAGGGCTTCATTTCATTATATAATCTGATATTGAATGCTTGCATTCCTCCTGTGCATCTTGGCTTTGTGCTCAACTTTTCTTGAAATAAAATAACATACTGTTAATTACTTGTGTTAATCGAGGGGTGTCATAACACAGGTAAGTCAAATCCTGGGTAAAAGAACACCATAGATTTAAGGTTTTTCCTCTTAATATGGCCTATTAAAAAGCCTTCTCAGCTTCATAGCTTTTAAAGCAAAAAGGGCAGGAATGGCCTAAGATGGAGCTGAATCCCTGTAATCATTTCTTTTTCTGCCCTTGCCCCTGAATTTTGAAGGCTAGCACATATCTCGTGACGGTCTGCTGTTTAAGCTGCTAGAAAGCTAGTCTCTGGAAGAGATAGTGATGTGTCACTGAATCTGTGGTTCACAAAGAACTAAGAATTGACTTTGGGGAATTCCCTGGTGGTCCAGTGATTAGGACTCCATGCTTTCACTGCCGAGGACCCAGGTTCAATCCCTGATCAGGGAACTAAGACCCTGTAAGCCACGTGGAGTGGCAAAACAAAAAAAAAAGAATTGACTTTGGTTGAAGGAAGTGGCTGTGACCTGGAAACAATATTTAGTATTAGCTAGAGACCTGGAAATCTGAGTTCTTATTCCTAGTTCTTCATTTCTGTCACATATACTTAATTGACATTACATGAGAATATTAACCATTTCCTATATGGACCGTCTATTTAATTAATAACAGAAGTTCTTAGTGAAGTATTTAGTCTTGGTTTTTCTGCTTGTACAATTTCTCTGCCCTCCCAACAAAGACAGTATGCAGTAGCACATAAAGTATTCCTTTTAACCTAATTAGTAATTTATACTATTCTGTCTTATCCCTAAAGCTTCTACATGTGGCCTTTTTATTGAGCACACTCTTAGTCATTATTTGGCTTGTAAACATTCACCTAAATTATGGCTACAATAATTTTTAAATAGTCTGGAAAAAAGCTTCACATTTTAATCACTTTTGGCTCTTAGCCCACAAATGCCATTAATAGTTTATTTTGTTTTAGAGTTATTTAATGTTATTTTATGCAAAATAATGTTTTGTTCTGTTTTGCTTTCCACATGGAAAAAAACATTAGAACTGTGTATAGTAAAAGATTTTATGATGTATCTATCCAAACACTATCCCATGTTCAATAAGTCATATTTTAATTTTAAACTACTTGGAGAGAGTTTCTAAAGTAACTATTAACTACAGCTATTCAGTGGTTACTTTTAGTGTCTTTGTGATATGCGATGTTACAGTGTTTATAAATTATCTATATCTTATATTTTCAAAGGAACCTCAGAAGTCTCACACCCTGAATCAAAGTCTGTCAATGAATAAGTGCTAAAATTTGACCAGCTCAGCTTAAGACACAAAACAGCAACTTGAAGGAGAAATTGAGAGAGTTTAAATTAATGGGTGAAATTTTTGTTGTTGCAATAGTAGGTTTAGTCTTAACTTTATAACATTTCTAAATGAAAAGTCATATGTATTTGTTACTGTGTCTGATTACTTTGTTAAAAGCAAAGGTGGTCATGTGATGTACCAAATGTTAACTGCTGTTTTTAAATGTTTAAATCATGCCAAACAAATCGTGTCTGTGCCATCCAGGGTTTATTGTAATCTTTTACTGAGTACTTGGACTGGGAAAAAGGGCTTGTACTATGCACTTTTTATTAATGAATAAATAGGAAACATTAGTAACACTCACTGTTTTCTGTTTGGTTTTTGTGGGAAGAGAAGCGAGCATCTTTTGCCTACTAAAGTGTTAAAGTCCTTTATTAAACATTTTTTTTTTTTTTTTGGTAAGAGTTTTTTACCCTTAACTAAGTCATTCCTGATGCTGGGAGGGATTGGGGGCAGGAGGAGAAGGGGACGACCGAGGATGAGATGGCTGGATGGCATCACTGACTCGATGGACATGAGTCTGAGTGAACTCCGAGAGATGGTAATGAACAGGGAGGCCTGGCGTGCTGCGATTCATGGGGTCGCAAAGAGTCGGACACGACTGAGCGACTGAACTGAACTGAAGACATTCCTAAGCAAGAAGAACTTTGAGTTATACGAAGAATATTTATGTAATAGCAGTCTGGGGCCAGTATTCAGAAGGATTACTAAGAATCTCTAGGAAATTAGGTTGCAATTACATTTCTTTTGTTATTTCTTCCTAGAATACGGGTCCAGTAGACAGACATTTGCTATCCAATAGTGTTAATTATATGAGCAGATATATGTTACCCAAAAGGAGCTAGACATGTAACTGTTGTGAAAACACACAAAAGTGAAAACTTGCTTTTGCTCTATGACCTGGAATGCATCCAGATACTAACGATCACAGAAGCAACTAAGTATTCATTGACAGATGCACAGATAACAATGTGGTATACATGGAATAGAATATTATTCAGCCATTAAAAAACAAGGAATCTTGCCATTTGTGACATGAATGAATCTAGAGGATATTTTATGCTAAGTGAAGTGGGTCAGAAAGACCAATATCATATTACTTCACTCATATGTGAAATATTAAGAAAAAAGTGAAAACAGACAGATACACAGAACAAATGGGTGGTCGCCAGAAGGGAGAGAGCAGGGTGGAAGGTGGTGTGGGGAAGCAAGGGAGGACAAAACAGGTGAAGAAAATTAACAGGCACAAATCTCCAGTTATAAATAAGTCACAGGGAGGTAATATACAGCATAGGGACTATGGTCAATAATAGTCTAATAACTTTGAGAACAGATGGTTACTAGACTTGTGATGATTTCATGTACATAAATGTCAAATCATTACATAGTATACCTGAAACTAACATAATGCTTTATGTCAACTATGTTTCAACTTAAATCCCAGGACTGGGACCTGGGTACATATTTAGAGCTCTGGTTGAAAGAGGAACCTACAAAATAGACTGAGAAGGAGCATCCTGTGAAAGAAGAAAACCATATGAATGTAGTCTTGGAAGCCTGAAAAGAAAGTAAATCTCTAAAGGGAGGAGGGCTCAGTGGCGTTCAATTCTACTGAGAAAAAACATGGAGGTGGAGAGTTGAACATTTTGACAAAGGACTCGTAGTGAACTTGAGAAAAGGTGTTTTGTTGGAGTAATGATGCAAACCCAGCTTGGAGTAGTTAAGGAAAGAAATTAGGGTAAGGAAGGAGAGACAAGTACAAGTGACTCTTTGGAGGGGGTTTACAGTGATTGGGAGCAGAGAAATGGAGTAGTAACTTGAGTGCGATGTGAGTCTGGGGCAAGAAGTTTCTGTTGCTGTTGTTTTAAGATGGAGGATAAGAGTATGTGTAGAGTTGTCAGGTGATACCCAAAGAGACCCCTCCACAGTGATGTCACCCCTATATTGGCCTCAGCACCAATGTCATCGTGTCTGACAGCAAGACTCACTGATACCTACATGTTTTTGCCAAGGCTCCCTACTGTCTCCCTGCACTCATAGCCTGGCTGTGATAATTCACCTTAGAGACTACCTTGATTAATCCTGTCATGTCCTATACCCCTGTTTATACTGGCTTCCACAGGTCCAAGACTCCAAGGCCATCATCATTTATTCCCCCTCAGCTGATTCAATCCCATACCTTTCCTCCTAAATTTAAGGGTCATCATCTGCAAAAGCCCCATATTTTCAACCCTTTCTCTGAACATTCCCTTCCCCAAAACATGGTATCTCCTTAAGGGTACTCACTCTTGCCTCTTGAGTGAGAGCTGTTTTTTTTCCAGATCATGACCAAGGAAGGGAGACAGAGTGAACCTCTTCCCAGTTTCTCTTTTGGACAGCCAGGCTATCATTCTCTCCTCCCTAAAACTCTCCAACTCTTGAAGCTCATGCTGTTAGAGTATTCTACCCCAGCTTTCACAGTTATTTATAGACTTCTGGATTACTCTGCACTCCTTGAAGATTTTAGCACTGGGCTGAACTGCCTGTCTTTCTGCCAGGACTTTCTGCCTGTCTTTTCAGCATTCTTCTGTGCTGATTCTGGTATCAGTATCCAAGAAGACAATCCTTTCAATACTCAGTCCTCTAACATCCTCTAGTTATCTCATTTTCTACACCCCTGCAGCCATCTACTCCATAAGCAAATCCTAGACCTATAATTTTAAACTTTATTACTTGTATGTTCCTAAGAGAATTTTGAAAAGTGGCATACTATCTTAAATTTTTTTTTTTTTTCCTTTTAGAAGTCAATGCAAAGCAATCTTGATGCTCTTAACATAGGTTCATATGTGTCCCTCCCACTTCAGAAACTATACTGCTGATGTCATTTTAATTCTTTTTTTCTGTATTTTGCTGAAATACACAAGGAGGTAGAAGGGGATCTAAGCCTTGATTTGTATCTTTCACCTAAATGTGGCTCCATGTGTGAGCAAACCAAACAGAATCTCTACAACTACTTTCGTTTATTTTAATACAGTTGTTCAGTAAAGCCACAAGTAACAGCAAGATTATAATGCAGAAACTACAAAAGACTGTAAAACTTGCAGACAAAACTTGATAGCCTCAAAGCATTCAGATAACTGCAAGACCAGCTGCTGTTCTTCATGCCAGAATCAGTGTGATTAAACACCTTGGAATGTGAAGTCAAGTAGGACTTAGGAAGCATCACTGTGAACAAAGCTAGTGGAGGTGATGGAATTTCAGTTGAGTTATTTGAAATCCTAAAAGATGATGCTGTGAAAGTGCTGCACTCAATATGCCAGCAGATTTGGAAAACTCAGCAGTGGCCACAGGACTGGAAAAGGTCAGTTTTCATTCCAATTCCAAAGAAAGGCAATGCCAAAGAATGCTCAAACTACTGCACAAGTGTACTCATCTCACACACTAGCAGAGTAATGCTCAAAATTCTCCCAAGTAAGGCTTCAACTGTATGTGAACCGAGAACTTCCAGATGTTTAAGCTGGATTTAGAAAAGGCAGAGGAACCAGAGATCAACATCCTGCCAATGTCTGCTGGATCATAGAGAAAGCAAGAGAGTTGCAGAAAAACATCTGCTTCATTGACTACACAAAGCCTTTGACTGTGTGGATTACAACAAACTGGAAAATTCTTATAGAGATGGGAATATCAGACCATATTACCTGCCTCCTGAGATATCTGTATAGAGGTCAAGAAGCAACAGTTAGAACTGAACATGGAACAAAGGGCTGGTTCCAAATTGGGAAAGGAGTACATCAAGACTGTATATTGTCATCTTGCTTATTTAACTTATATGCAGAGTTCATCATGAGAAATGCTGGGCTGAATGAAGCATAAGCTGGAATCAAGATGGCCAGGAAAAATATCAATAACCTCAGATATGCAGATAACACCACCCTTAAGGCAGAAAGTGAAGAGGAATTAAAGAGCATCTTGATGAAATTGAAAGAGGAGAGAAAAAAAGCTGGCTTAAAACTCAACATTTAAAAAACGAAGATCATGGCATCCAGTCCCATCACTTCATGGCAAATAGATGGGGAAACAGTGGAAGTAGTGAGAGACTTAATTTTCTTGGGCTCCAAAATCAATGCAGATGGTAACTGCAGCCATGAAATTAAAAGACGCTTGCTCCTTGGAAGAAAAGCTATGACCAACATAGACAGCATATTAAAAAGCAGAGACATTACTTTGCCAACAAAGGTCCATCTAGTCAAGGCTATGGTTTTTCCAGTAGTCATGTATGGATGTGCGAGTTGGACCGTAAAGAAAGCTGAGCGCCAAAGAATTGATGCTTTTGAACTGTGGTGTTGGAGAAGACTTGAGAGTCCACTGGACTGCAAAGAGGTCGCACCAGTCAATCCTGAAGGAAATCAGTCCTGAATATTCATTGGAAGGACTGATGCTGAAGCTGAAACTCCAATACTTTGGCCACTTGATGCGAAGAACTGACTCATTTGAAAAGACCCTGATGCTGGGAAAGATTGAAGGCAGGAGAAGGGGACAACAGAGGATGAGATGGTTGGATGGATCACCGACATGATGGGCATGAGTTTAAGCAAATTCTGGGAGTTGGTGATGGACAGGGAAGGCTGGCATGCTATAATCCATGGGGTCGAAAAGAGCTGGACATGACTGAGCAGCTGAACTGAACTGAACTGAAACACCTTGGAAATTTTTGAGAATGGCTCTGACTTTAGTCAATGCTTAGACCGTTTAAAGTTGGCATTTAATATGTTTTTAGATATAAGTGTGTACAATTTTGTTAACAAAAATATTAAACATCATCACTGACTTGATGAATGTGAGTCTGAGTGACTCAGACTCCAGGAGTTGGTGATGGACAGGGAGGCCTGGTGTGCTGCGATTCATGGGGTCGCAAAGAGTCGGACACGACTGAGCGACTGAACTGAACTGAACTGAAGATGAAACCTCCAAGTGGAAAAAGTATTGTAAGATTTGATATAACTAAGTTTAACTACTTTAATGAATAAATCTTTTAAATTCTATCCATGTCAATTATCCACTACTGCTTGCCATTTTTTATAGTCCTACAAAATATTTAAATTGCTTTTAAAATATTCCAACTCATTAATTTAAATGGCATCTTTTTTTTAAAATTCAGAACATGTCCAAAATGTCCTGTTTCTACCTCTGACCTTCACCCTTAACAAAAATAAATATAAAATGAGGAAAGACAGATTTGAAGTGTCTTGATTAATCAGTATAAGGGACTTCCCCCAAACCAGAATTCACTTTATCCCTTTGTTTGGCATCCAGAATTTCACCCCTGGCGAATGGATCATAGTAAGGGTTTGTTTAGATAAAAGGTAAGTCTTTCTTTTGTAAAATGCACTATTCTTGGACAAATCAATTTTGAGAAAGAGTACCTGTGAAAGTTGAGCCAGAAATTTATTCCCTTAAATATATCTGTGCAAGGCATAACTAACCTTTACTGTCAAAGCCAAGATAGTGTCACCCTTGGTGTGAGATGAGAGGAGGGGGGGGAGGATATTACTAAAATCATCACGCTTTTATTCCCTGATCATCTTGCTTTTTTTTAAATTTAAATATAAATTTATTTATTTTAATTTGAGGTTAATTATTTTACAATATTGTATTGGTTTTGCCATACATCCACATGAATCCGCCATAGGTATACACGTGTTCCCAATCCTGAACCCCCCTTCCTCCTCCCTCCCCGTACCATCCCTCTGGGTAGTCTCAGTGCACCAGCCCCAAGCATCCAGTATCCTGCATCAACCCTAGACTGGTGATTCATTTCTTACATGATATTATACATGTTTCAATGCCATTCTCCCAAATCATCCCACCCTTGCCCTCTCCCACAGAGTCCAAAAGACTGTTCTATACATCTGTGTCTCTTTTGCTGTTTCGCATACAGGGCTATCGTTACCATCTTTCTAAATTCCATATATATGCATTAGTATACTGTATTGTGTTTTTCTTTCTGGCTTGCTTCACTCTGTATAATGCTCTTTTTTAAAAAACATTATTATTTATTCATTTTTGCCTACACTGGGCCTTCATTGCTGCATGAAGGCAGGCTTTCTCTTGTTGCAGAGCATAGGCTCTAGGGCACATTGGCTTCCATAGTTGCAGCACATGGGGTCAGTAGTTGTGCTTGGGTTTAGTTGCCCTGTGACCATAGGATCTTCCAGGATCAGGGATCAAACCTGTCCTCTATATTGGTAGGCGGATTCTGAACCACTGGACCACCAGTGAAGTCCTGATCATCTCTTGAATCTGTTCATTGCTCTAAATCTCTTGGGTTACTACACTGGACATACTGCTTCTAATTCTTGATGGCTGTCATTAGCTCACCCTAAGTTCATCCTTTTTATTCCTCCAACTACCCTCTTTGTTTCCCCCAACTAATACTATATTTCCTTCAGGAGCTTAATTTTCAAAACTTGAGGAAGGGGCTTCCCAGGTGGCTCAGCGGTAAAGAATCTGCCTGCCAGTGCAGGAGACACTGGTTCAAACCCCGGTCCTGGGAAGATCCCACATGCCTCGGAGCAACTAAGCCCATGAGCCACAACTATTGAGTCTGTGCTCTAGAGCCCAGGAGCTGCAACTACTGAATCCATGTGCCACAACTACTGGACCCTAGAACCTGTTCTCGGCAACAAGAAAAGCCACTGCAATAAGTCTGCTCACTGCAACTAGAGCATAGCCTCTGTTCGCCACAGCTAGAGAAAAGCCTGAGCAGCAGCGAAGACCCAGCACAGCCAAAAATAAATAAAGCATCCCCGACCTGCTATGTTAGATGCTTCTATTGTGTATTCCTACAAGACTATACATATCTTCCTTAATAAAGTTATTTTACATGCATCTGTGTTACTGATGTTTCCCCATAGAGAGTAAAATGTAGGAAGGCTGGGAATATACCATTCTTTACTCACAATTCTATTCCTAATGACTAGCACAATTTTATCACATAGTAAACACTTGGAGGAAATTCCTATTAAATGACTGAATCAAGCGCTTTTAAAATTTTAGGAGGAACCTGTTTGTAAATTGAAATCCTACATGAAATTTTGATAATATGAAGCAGATTGACAGATAAAAGTAGAACTGCTCTGATATGGAGGAAGAAGTCGGAGACACAGTGCTCTGTCAGCTTTAACCTCCCACTCTTCTTTCTCATAGACTCTGACACACCACCAGGGAAGCTCAGAGCTCCATGATACATAATCTGAAAATAATTGCCTACCACATGCAGTTCTCAAACTTTTTGTTCTCAGGACTCCTTTATACATTTAAAACTTGAAGACCCCAAAAAGCTTTTTCATGCTTATTATAGCTATTTTTATTGACCCTATTATAAATGAAAATTGATAAATCACAAAGCAATACATCAATTCCTTAAACTTAGCAATAATAAGCCCATTGGTGGTGGTTTAGTCGCTCACCGACTCTGTGTGACCCCATGAACTGAAGCCTGCCAGGCTCCTCCCTCCATGAGATTCTCCAGGCAAGAATACTGGAGTGGGTTGCCATTTCTTTCTCCAGGGGATCTTCCCAATCCAGGAATCAAACCCAGGTCTCCTGCATTGCAGGCAGATTCCTTACTGACTGAGCTACAAGGAAAGCTGTAAGTCCATTACATGTCAACATAATGTATTTTTATTAAATTACTTCTAAATAAAAAATTAGAAGATTGGCATTGCTTTACATTTTTGTAAACCTATAATATCTGCATTGATGTGTTATAGGGACTTCCCTGGTGGCTCAGATGTAAAGAATCTGAGGGAGACCAGGGTTCGATCCCTGGGTTGGGAAGATCCCTTGGAGAATGAAATGGCTACCCACTCCAGTGTCCTTGCCTGGAGAATCCTATGGACAGAAGAACCTAGTGGGCTATATAGTTCATGGGGTTGCAAAGAGTTGGACATGGCTGAGTGACTAACACACACTGACCTGTTACAATATCACATGTCATATAGCCTCTGAAAAATTCTACCATATCCTTCTGACAGAATGAGTGAAAAAAGAAAGGGACATATTAGTATTATCATAAACATCTTTTTTACCTTCTGGATCCCTTGAAAAGTTCTCAGAAATAATCAGCACATTTTGAGAACCGTCCTATATCTAAAGGCCCGTTTTAGCTAATATAGTTTGATTTCATTTCTAAGATTGAGCTTTTTGAAAATTATGATCATTATCAAAATACTAACAAAGAATGCAAAGTGAATAATAGGTAGAAAAATGTTGAATTCAAAATAAAGGGACTAGAATAGTGGTTTTTATTAGAAAGCTGACTGTAACAGTAAACAAATCTATGTATGCACCAAGTTTAAAAAAAACCTTTGGGACTGACTTGGTGGTCTAGTGGTTTAGACTGTGTGCTCCCAATGTAGAAGGTGTGGGTTCAATCCCTTGTCTGGGAACTAAGAGGCCATATGCAGTGTAGTGTGTCATGGCCAAAAGACCAAAAAAAAAAAAAAGATACTTCTATTAAATGCATTGAAATTACTTGTTCATTTGTCTCCCCCACAACTTGTGAGTTTTGGAAGAAAGAATTGGATTTTGATCTATCTTTGGTCTCTAGGATAATGTCTAACACAACAGGCACTAAATCTTTGCTGAATGAATCAATTTAAGCATATAGAATGTACAGTGCCTACATATGCTATCACTTTTTCTAGGATTCACAATTCAACAGCTTGTTTCAAGTGCACGTCATGCTCATATCAGAAATCTGTCATCTATCTATATGGTATTGTAACGTGCCTTTATAAACTATCCACTTTCCTCGACATGTTTCAAATGGTCTTTGACTTCAATATTACTTGAACTAATTCTTATTTTTTAAAAAATATTTATATAATTCATTTTTATTTATATAATTGATATACAATGTTGTTAGTTTCAGGTGTACAGCAAAGTGATTCAGTTATATATATATATATTCTTTTTTCAGATTCTTTTTCATTACAGGTTATTACAAGATATCAAGTAGAGTTTCCTGTGCTATATACGAGATCTTTTTTGGTTATCTTTTTCTTTTTTTGGCCCTGCCCAGCAGTATACCGGTGGTTGCCCAACCAGGAATCCAATCAGCACCCTCTGCAGTGGAAGCGCAGGGAGTCCACCACAGATCGCCAGGGAAGTCCCTGATTATCTATTTTACATAGTTGTGTGTATATGTTAATCCCAAACTCTTAATATGTCCCTCCTTCCCCTTTCCCCTTTGGTAACCATAAGTTTGTTTTCTATGTCTGTGAGTCTATTTGTATTTTGTAAAGTTCATTTGTATCATTTTTTAAAAAAAGATTCCACATGTAAGATGTGATATAGTTATCTTTGGCTGACTTCACTTAGAACGATAATCTCTAGGTCCATCCATGTGATGTAATTCTTAATTTAACCAGAGAAAAGAAAAAGTCATGACTGCCTTTTTTTTTCCCCCTTTAAATTTGAGGTTTAAGATGACCTTGGAGTGGGGAAACAGGAATAGAACTGCTCTCATTAAAAGTGGGCGGCTCTATACGTTAATTTCACTCTTCCTCATACGCGGCACTTAGATCTTGCATGCTCTCTGCTACCTATCCTGCACAGACGTCTCACATCCCAAACTTGGCAGGAGTATCTGGAAAATCTGCCTGGAGGGTATGGCTGTCTCGCTTCTCTACTCCGGGATCAGGGTGGGGATCACTGACTGGTCCAGTCATGATGGACTGAGCATCCATCTGGCGTGACTCCTTCCCAGAAGCGGCGGGTCTATGTAAACTGACTAAACCCTGGGACTCGGGCCCGCAGGGTACGAAGGATCCACGAGCCTGGAGGACGTGGGAGTGGAGGAAGCTGCTGGCCACGTCTGATCCACAGGGTCTAGGGGAGCCGGAAGACAAGGCAGGCCCTCTAGGCTGCTGGGGAGACCGGAAAGGGGGCCTGGACCTTCCGGTCCCCTTAGGCCTCAGCTCCAAAGTATGGCTGACCTGGCGCGCAAGCGGCACCACCTCAGAGCTGTCAGACAGGATGGGGACACATGGAAGGAACCGGGGGCCAGATGGCAAGAGAAGACTTCAGACTACGGGGGAGCTAACATTTACTAAACCCTGGGACTCGGGCCCGCAGGGTACGAAGGATCCACGAGCCTGGAGGACGTGGGAGTGGAGGAAGCTGCTGGCCACGTCTGATCCACAGGGTCTAGGGGAGCCGGAAGACAAGGCAGGCCCTCTAGGCTGCTGGGGAGACCGGAAAGGGGGCCTGGACCTTCCGGTCCCCTTAGGCCTCAGCCCCAAAGTATGGCTGACCTGGCGCGCAAGCGGCACCACCTCAGAGCTGTCAGACAGGATGGGGACACATGGAAGCAACCGGGGGCCAGATGGCAAGAGAAGACTTCAGACTACGGGGGAACTAATACCTGACCTGCTCGCTCCCCGGGCTCTAGCCGCTTGGGCCTTGGTGGACCCGCAGAGCACGCAGCTCCGCCTAGCGCGGCTCGCGGCAGGGGCGGGGCCGCTGAGCTGGACGGAGCGGATTTGCTCAGCTTCGGCAGGGGGCGGGGTCTGTCCCCCTCCCATCCACGACTAGCCACGCCCCCGTATGCCCGCCCCTGGGCCCCGCAGGAAATCGGGGAGGGCCCTGGCCTAGCTTGGCGGGAGGTGGAGCAGGGATGCAACTGCGAGCAGAGTCCGGGAGGGCTTGGCTCCCAGGGAATGAATCCTCCGCCTTCTCGGGTGGAAACCTTTAAATACGGGCTTGGGCCCGGGACTCAGGGTGTGGCGCCTGGCAGCCCGAGAAGGGTGTGCGGTGAGGGAAGATCAGACGGAGCAAGGCGCGAGTGCTGAAGCTGCGGCTGCGCGGCCCAGAGCGAGGAGCTGTCCGAGTCGGGGGGATAGAAGCGGTTGCAGCGCTCGGTGCCTGGAAGTGGGTAAGCGCCTTTCTCGGGCTGGCCCCGCCGCCCAGTGGGGTGCTCCCGGGTCCCGCCGGGATGTGAAAGGAGCCGGGCGGGCTGTGCGCGCTGCTTCCAGTCGCTCCCTGCGCGCGGTCCCAGGCTTTCCAGTGTCACGACTCTCCATCTCCTCTTCTGGGCTCTGGGCGGGAATCGTCTTTTGGATCTGCTGCCTTGGAAGAGGGATAGCTTAGGCTTTTAATTCAAGACTTGGCGAGTCTTCCAACAGCTTCTCTTTTCTGCTTTCTCCCACTTTGCGACTTAAGTGAGATTTCCCTGGCGCCTCTGAAAACCGAACATCACCAGAGGAAGTGGTCCTTTGCTTAGGGACCCCATTTTGGCCTCTGAATCAAAGTCTTTTGTGTTTAGAATTGCTCACATGGAGGGCTGCTGCTTTTCTATTTTCACTGACCGCCCTTCTTTAGAAACTGACAAGAAAACGAACCAGAGAGCCTTTTAGAAGGCGAAGTCCTAAAATATTCTGTCGTGACATCTATATAGCTGTCCTGAAATGCATTGTTGGCTGCCACACCATATAATGGCTTTATTTCATGTTAGCAAAGGCCTTTCTTGAGTGTTTCAGGAGATCGTGTTTGTGTGAGACCTTGAAAAATTATACCTTCTTATATATAGGAAAATAATTGAGTAAGGTCGAGAATTCTGGTATATAGAAAAGAAGGATTCACTGATAGGGAACTTTTCAGGGATATACAGAGGAGTAACTGTTCATTGACTGCCCTCAAAGACACAGCGAGTCTGTGAGTTTCTTCAAATCCCCTAAGAAATGGACAACTGTAGTCTGGTCTGTTTCTTGGTTGGTAGGAGGGTGGTTCTGGAAATGAAAGAGGTTACTGTGTGCTCTGAGATGTGCTTGGTAGTGCCCAGCATCTAGTTTAAGGTAGGGATAGACAACCCTGATTTAAAGGGTCTCATTTCTTCTCCTGTTGCTGTACTCCTTTAATAGGAAATCTGCACCCAATAATCATACTCCATCTTCTCTCGTTGTTTCCACAGCTTTACATGAAACGCTTTAGATATAAAGTTAACAGTCTTATTCATTGATTAAATATTTTCCCCAGGTCAGGCATTTGTTAGCATTTAATTTCTGAAATGTCTAAAATGATATGTGAAGTTGATGTGACATCCATTGCCTTAGCTTTGTTGTTGTTTAGTCACTAAACTGCATCCAACTTTTTGCATCCAACTTTTTTGCAACCCCATGAACTGTAGCCTGCCAGGCTTCTCTGTCCATGGCATTTCCCAGGCAAGAACTGGTGTGGGTTATGATTTCCTTCTCCAGGGGATCTTCCTGACCCAGGGACTGGACCTGCATCTCCTGCACTGGCAGGTGGATTCTTTACCACTTAGCCACCAGGGAAGCCCATTATACTGGGTAGTTATAGAGTATACTGAAGAGGGGTGGAGATGGAGAGATTATATTCACCTTCGATTGTAATAGGAGGTTCGCTCTTTGTTAGCCAGAGCTTGTAGGTTGAAATACTGATCTGAATTTGTAAAATTTTTAAAGAAAAATAGTTTTGGAACAGCTTGAATTGCTGTGACTTTCCCAAAACACGGGGTAAAAAGTCATTTCAAACTGACTCATTCGTAAGCAAATATTACCATATCCAAGACAGCGCGGTAGAGGATCAGAAGGTATATAAAAGTAGAAATTTAAAGTGGTACCAGAAGATATCTGTGTCAGGCAAAGTACATCACTAACACTGTATCAAGCTCCATATTAAAACTTACTGAAGAGTTTGTTGAAACTTCCAAGTGGTAATTTATTGGACTTGCACAGATGGTACATCGGGCTTCTTCAGTAATTTCCCCATTGTCATCTGCGACCCATATGAAATAGCAACACAAGGATACCCCCAAAACACATGCAGTCCTATACAGGCCTGCCATCAACAGTTTACCCTAGCTGCTTATATGAAAGCCAAGCGAATATGGCCTGGCAACCAAGGTGGATAAGAAGTAACTCTGGGGCCTTCCCTGGTGGCTCATTGATAAAGAGTCACCTGCCAATGCAGGGAACACAAGTTCAATCCCTGGTTCAGGAAGGTCCCACATGCCAAGGAACAACTAAGCTGGTGACCCACAACTCCTGAGCCAGCGCTGTAGAGCCCAGGAGCTGCAGCTACTGAGCCTGTGTGTCACAAGTAATGAAGCTCGTGCGCCTAGAGCTTGTCCTGTGCAACAAGAGAAACTACTGCAATGGGAAGCCCTTGCACTGCAACCAAGAGTAGCCCCCCCAGCCCCACCAGCCGCCACAACTGGAGCAAGCCTGCAAGCAGCACTGAAGACCCAGCACAGCCATAATCTTTTTTTGTTTGTTTTTAAAGAAGTAGCTCTGAGAAGACATGCTAAAGTTCTACCTTAAGAGAAAGGATGATAGGATTTTGGGCAATCTGCAAAAATACTGTGATAAACCGTCTAAGTTAAAAATATTTAAATAACAGTTTTCATCTCAAAAAGACCCTTAATAAGAGTTACTTATCCAATTAATATTTATTGAGAGCCTATTCTAGGTGCTTGGGTGAAGAGCAGCAGAGAAATGTTAGCCTGGGACCACCTTATTAAACTCTTGAGCCTAAGAGTTCATCATGTAGATATTCAACGCATGTTTATTGTAAGAATGTTAACAGAACCTGTTCTGGTTGAGATTGAGGGCATAGGCTGCCCTTACAACCTCTTGACTATGGGTTAAGTGATAACACCATAAAATCCTCTCGTTCAAAAGTCCTTTGAGATTTCACTTTTTAGGTATTCCACATATCTTGGTTTTGATTAGAGAGGCCACCGTCCAATAAGGATGTTGCTGTGTGTGGTAGTCCTTCAGATTTGTCACAGTTCAGGACTTGACCTTCAGCTTTACAGATCTGGAAGGTTGATTTTTTTTTTTTTCTCCCACAGATCCATGGTTAATGAAGTTTTAGGTGTTAACTTACGATGCCTAAGCTCATAAGAGACTGATGGATATACTAGGATGGAACCTTGCTAATACAGTAGGGAAGTTTTATTCTAGTGCCTGGAATACTGATGTCTCAAACCCAGGCCATCCATTTCTAGTATTATAATTCCTGGCAATCTGAACTCATAAGGCAGAGTGGAATCAGAGCCAAGAATTTGGGGGGTATCCCAATGCTTGGCCATCCAAGCATTGGGAAAGCCTTTTCTTGCCTCACTGTTCTGAACCCAGAACACTTCTGACTTCCAGATTTTTTTTTTTTTTCTCCCACAGATCCATGGTTAATGAAGTTTTAGGTGTTAACTTACGATGCCTAAGCTCATAAGAGACTGATGGATATACTAGGATGGAACCTTGCTAATACAGTAGGGAAGTTTTATTCTAGTGCCTGGAATACTGATGTCTCAAACCCAGGCCATCCATTTCTAGTATTATAATTCCTGGCAATCTGAACTCATAAGGCAGAGTGGAATCAAAGCCAAGAATTTGGGGGGTATCCCAATGCTTGGCCATCCAAGCATTGGGAAAGCCTTTTCTTGCCTCACTGTTCTGAACCCAGAACACTTCTGACTTCCAGATTCTGTGTCACTCTTTAGACAGCTCTGAAATAAACTTCATTCTTCTTAATGTTCCTTTTCCAGGCTCCAAGCTGATCATTGCCTCTTCTTTTTCTTCAATGCAGCTTGTTAGGTTTTAGATACATTAATGCCTTTGATTGTTATGGTTACTTTCAGCTGTTTCCTTAAGTTATTAAATTATAGCCTCATGGATTTTTATGGTCATACCTTCCTGAAAAAGCCATTTGAGACCCACTTCCAATTCATTTCCACTCTAGGAGACAATTATTACCTGTTAATACTTTTTTTTTTTTTGGTAATTTTAAACTTTTGGGGGCTTCCCTGGTGGCTCAGTGGTAAAGAATCCACCTGCCCAAGCAAGAGAAATGAGTTCAGTCCCTGATCTGGGAGGATTCCACGTGCTGAGGAGCCACTAACAGTGAATTGATCCTGTGCTCTGGAGCCTGGGAAATGCAACTGTTGAAGCCCGAGCTCCCTGAACCGGTGCTCCAGAGCAAGAGAAGCCACTGCGATGAGAAGCTCATACACTGCAAGTACAGAGTAGCCCCCACTCACTTCAACTAGAGAAAAGCCCGAGCAGCAACTAAGACCCAGCACAGCAAAATAAATAAATAAATAAAATTATTTTGTAAAAAACAAAACTTTTTATTTTGTATTGGGGTCTGTGTACTTAGTTGCTCCGTCGTGTCTGACTCTTTGTGACCTCATGAACTGTAGCCCACCAGGCTCCTCCATCCATGGGGGTTCTTCAGGCAAGAATACTGAAGTGGGTTGCCATGCCCTCCTTCAGAGGATCTTCCCAACCCAAGGATCGAACCCAGGCCTCCTGCATTGCAGGCAGATTCTTCACCATCTGAGCCACCAGGGAAGCCCAAGAATACTGGAGTGGGTAGCCTATCCCTTCTCCAGGGAATCTTCCCGACCCAGGAATCTGACTGGGGTCTCCTGCATTGCAGGTGGATTCTTTACCAGCTGAGCTATCAGGGAAGCTCCGATTAACAATGTTGTGGTAGTTTCAGCAGAATAGCAAAGGGACTCAGTCATACATATACATGTATCCATTCTCCCCCAAACCTCGTTCCCATCCAGGCTGGTGTATAACATTGCCTCTCACTACTTAACATCCACTTTTTTTTCCCTTGTAACTAGGCAGATCGCCTCACTTCTTTGGACTTGTTTCTGTATGTAAGTCCTTATCTCTTCCCTCCTATCATCTGAAATGCCCTCCCCGCTTATATTTCCTTTTTATATCCTATTCATTCTTTAGGCCAGTCTTAGATTTTACGTTTCCCTTGATGTAGGTTGCTTTCTTATTTTGATTCCTCTGGACTTTAACACTTATTTTGTCATTTAGTTGGTTATACTCTCTTGTATAATTTAACCATGTTATCTGGGTGCAACTAATTCCATTTTATCTTTTAAGTCAGTTTAAAAGTCACCTCAGAGAGACTTCATTTCAGTTCAGTTCAGTCGCTCAGTTGTGTCCGACTCTTTGCGACCCCGTGAATCACAGCACTCCAGGTCTCCCTGTCCATCACCAACTCCCGGAGTTCACTCAGACTCACGTCCATCGAGTCAGTGATGCCATCCAGCCATCTCATCCTCTGTCATCCCCTTCTCCTCCTGCCCCCAATCCCTCCCAGCATCAGAGTCTTTTCCAATGAGTCAACTCTTTGCATGAGGTGGCCATAGTATTGGAGTTTCAGCTTCAGCATCATTCCCTCCAAAGAAATCCCAGGGCTGATCTCCTTTAGAATGGACTGGTTGGATCTCCTTGCAGTCAGTGATGCCATCTAACAATCTCATCCTCTGTCATCTCATTCTCCTCCCACGTTCAGTCTTTCCCAGGATCAGGGTCTTTTCAGATGAGTTAGTTCTTCACATTAGGTGGGCAAAGTATTGGAGTTTCAGCTTCAACATCAGTCCTTCCAGTGAACACCCAGGACTGATCTCCTTTAGGATGGACTGGATGGATCTCCTTGCAGTCCAAGGGACTCTCAAGAGTCTTCTCCAACACCACAGTTCAAAAGCATCAATTCTTCAGCACTCAGCTTTCTTTATAGTTCAACTCTCACATCCATACATGACCACTGGAAAAACCATAGTCTTGACGAGACGGATCTTGTTGACAAAGTAATGTCTCTGTTTTTTAATATGCTGTCTAGGTTGGTCATAACTTTCCTTCCAAGGAGTAAACGTCTTTTAATTTCATGCCTGCAGTCACCATCTGCAGTGATTTTGGAGCCCCCCCAAAATAAAGTCTGACACTGTTTCCACTATTTCCCCATCTATTTGCCATGAAGTGATGGGACCAGATGCCATGATCTTAGTTTTCTGAATGTTGAACTTTAAGCCAGCTTTTTCACTCTCCTCTTTCACTTTCATTAAGAGGCTCTTTAGTTCCTCTTCACTTTCTGCCATAAGGGTGGTGTCATCTGCATATCTGAGGTTATTGATATTTCTCCCGGCAATCTTGATTCCAGCTTGTGTTTGTTCCAGTCCAGCGTTTCTCATAACGTACTCTGCATATAAGTTAAATAAGCAGGGTGACAATATACAGCCTTGATGTACTTCTTTTCCTGTTTGGAACCAGTCTGAGAGACTTGCTTTACCCTAAATAAAATAGTCCATTCCCCACAGTGTTTCTTTTTCAGCTTTTCCTTTATTTCCTTTATGTGGAATTTACCACAACTGCCATTGTTTTGTTTGCATGCTCTCCTACTAAAATATAACTACCTAAAAGTAGGAACTCTTGTCTGTCCTGTTCACTGTTGTATCTATAGTACAGAGAACAATAGTGTCTTTTCAGTTGAATTATTCCCTAAATAAATTGGTAAGTAGTTGAGGGTCAGGACCTATATTATTCTATGGCCAAGTTCTCTGCTGTGCCAACCCTGTAGACCGGTAAGTTGGGAATGTTAATTTTTCATGAAGGAGAAGAAGGGGATAAGCCTGAAGAAAGTTGAGGCCCTTTTTCTGCAACCAGATGCCAAGATTCTTCTTCTGTAGAGGGGATAGCAGCAGTGAATGCTGAAGATACATCTTTGGTAAGCCTGCTCCAGGCCCAGTTCTCCCTCCCACAGTTGGGCACTTTAGCCACTTAGCAATTCCACCGCAGTCATATCTCCCCATACATTTTCCTTGTCTATAGGGCACTTGAGGCTGGGAGAGTATTAACAGGCAAAACTGAAAAATAGAAGGGTGAAGTAATGAAAGATACATGGTTGCCAAAAGTTTATTTTTCTAGGCTCAGTGTTTTTCTTAAGGTGTATCCTGGAATACTAACAAAGGTTGCTTGTGGTAGCAAAGTAGATAAGGATGGGGTAGGTGTGAGGCTTCTGTTTACCTTATTACACAGATTTTTTTTTTTTTGGCTGCCCCAAGTGACTTGTGAAATCTTAGTTCCCTGACCAGGGACTAAATCCAGACCAACTGCAGTGAAAGTGCTTAACCCCAGGACCATTAGGGAACCCATCAGATTTAATTTTTGATTCATATGAGTTATTACCTATTCAAAATAAAGATACATTTAAAATATTACTTTGTATGCATATTGCTCTCTTTCAAAAGTCATTAGGTTACAAATTCTGTACATATTTACTGTTTTATTAAAATTCCATTTTAAGTTATTAAAAGGTCATTAGAGGGAATTCCCTGGCAGTCCAGTGGTTAGGACTTCGTGCTTCCTCTACAGGGGGCTGGGGTTTGATTCCTGGTCATGTAGCTAGGATCCCATAAGCCGCAAAGCCAAAAAAAGGAAAAAGGAGTCATTAGAGATCAGACTCTGGGAGTTGATATCTTCTAATCATAACCAGAAGATCAATTTATAAACCAGATTATTTGTTCATTAACACAGACCAGGATACTTGTATGGGTTGCCAGGCCATTCATTTCCAGTAGGGAAGCTTACCCAGAGAACCAGTGAAGATTAGAACATTGTTTGATTAGTGCAAATTCATATCAGAGGGAATTGGATCATCTTAATTATGTGCTTTGCGTACCTTTTTTCTCTATAGGGATATACTTGCTGGACTTTGTAACTAGGTGCTACTAAGTCACTTCAGTCGTGTCCGACTCTGTGCGACCCCATAGATGGCAGCCCACCAGGCTCCCCTGTCCCTGGGATTCTCCAGGCAAGAATACTGGAGTGGGTTGCCATTTCCTTCTCCAATGCATGAAAGTGAAAAGTGAAAGTGAAGTCCCTCAGTCGTGTCTGACTCTTAGCGACCACATGGACTGCAGCCTACCAGGCTCCTCCGTCCATGGGATTTTCTAGGGAAGAGTACTGGAGTGGGGTACCATTGCCTTCTCTGTGTAATTAGGTGAGCCTTCCATATTACCTTCTCTGATCCATGTAGGAATATACTAACAGGTTCTTAAACTCTCTATTCCCGTTTTCCTTCTCTTTGGAATCCATGAATGGGTTAGATTAGATGGTGTCTGATATTAGATTTGGTCCTTGGCAAGGACAAGATTTCTAAGAATTTGATCAGTTTGATTATTTTTATTCTTATTACTGACTAAACTGACATTCTTTTGTATAACTCGGTCCCTTGTCATTTTGATTAGTGTGAATCAGTTCACCTAATCCCTTGAAAAGTCTTCAAAATCTGTGAAATAGCTTTGCTAACTACAGAAATTAGTCTTAAGTAGCTAAGTCGTGTCCAACTCTTGTGACCCCATTGACAGGCCCGCCAGGTTCCTCTGGCTATGGAATTCTCCCAGCAAGAATACTGGAGTGGATTGCCATTTACTTCTCCAGGAGATCTTCCCAATCCAAGGATCAAACCCAGGTCTCCTGAATTGCAGGCTGATTCTTTCTTTACGAACTAAGCTACGAAAGCCCAACTACAGTTTTCATTTAACTATTTCATAGTTTCTGATTAAAGTTGAAATAGAGTTTAAGATCTTTGTCTGGTACCTAAGAAAGAATTGCTGAAGCCAAACTGTGCAGGGAATATAATCTCAGAGGTCAATTCTGGGCTTAGAACTAATCTTAATATCTGTCATTTTAGTCTAAACCTGTCATAAAGCTGACCTTTGTACACCAACATTTAGTTAAGCAAGAATTGCATGGGTGTGTTCACCTATGAATTTTCCCTTGGCAATCAAAGTTATGCTACTGTGTTGGAGAGCAAAGGTTTTATTGTGTTGCTTGACTTTCTAAATATTAGGTCATTATAATCTTTGTCACACTTTTTCAGTAATAGCAGTTACTATAATTTTTTCCATGTTTCATGCTGTTACAGCTGAGAACAGGCTAGATCATCCAATTAGAACATTACTTTTTTTTAAAAATCACTGTTTTCATAATTCTTAATGGGTCTTAATGTAGGAAATCTTTCCCTATACCTGTCACCTTGACAGTTTTTATAAAGTGTGATGAATGTGCAATGTGATTTCTTTAAATTTTCTGTTCTCAGTAGTCTTGCTGTTTCTCTTCTAGTACAGTCATGTTTGAAATTAAGAAGATCTGCTGCATCGGTGCAGGCTACGTTGGTGGACCCACGTGTAGTGTCATTGCTCACATGTGCCCTGAAATCAGGGTGACGGTTGTGGATATCAATGAACCAAGAATCAATGCATGGAACTCTCCTACACTTCCTATTTATGAGGTAAACCATATTAAACAATGCATTGTTCTTATGCTCTTTGCTTTCTTACTATTTTTTGCTAATTTAATTTGATGTAAAACTCTATGACTGTAACTGTAGGAATAAAATGGAAAAGTCTAAATACATATTATGAACATTATGTCAGATATGCCCAGGAAAAATGTGTAGAAAAAAGTTTACTGAATATTAATTATTGTTGTGTTAGTGGAGTGAGATGATGAGTAATTTTCTTCTCCATTTTCTAATTTTGTCTGTTAGTATGGCTACCATATTATAATAGTGCAATTAAAAAGTGGCATTCTGTAAAAATAAAATGTTCATGATATTTTCCTTTTGAAACCCAACAGTAAAGCATTTGAAAGTTTTGAGGATAGCATTTTTCTCCAACATCAATATATTCTTTTTTTTTTTTCCAGAAAAATTTTGTTATTTATAAGACTCTAATCAACTGTAGTCTTTAAGAAGTCTTTAGAAGGGGAAATCTCTGTAAGATAAATCTTCCTGCTATTTATAGTTCTATGAATAGAAATCCATGATTTGTTAATATCTAAATCAGACTTAGAATTTTTTTTAAAAGCCCTCTGTGTTTGTGGTAGCTTCTGTTTGTGCTTTACTCTTTCTTCCTCTACCAGATGAACTTCCCCAATACTTCTTTAAATACCTCAGTGTGATAGCATTTCTTTCCCTGTTAGATAACATTACTACTATTTTGGTTTGTGGGAATTTTTAAAAGCATTTGGAAAGATAACTTGATTAATAGTTTAATAATTCTGATATCCATAAAAGGGCTGAAAGTCATCTGAAATCTTGTGAACCATATTTATATCCAGTCATTCAGTTGATTACTGAATTGATTATTACATAATTATTATGCCAGCATAATTTTTCAAACACAAAGTGTAAAAGAAGGCTAAAATTATGACTGCTGACAATGCCAAGTGTTGACAAGGATTTAGGGCAATTGGAATTTTATGCACTGCTGTTGTTTAGTTGCTAAGTTGTGTCAAACTCTCTGTAACCCCATGGACTATAGCTTTCCAGGCTCCTCTGTCCATGGGATTTCCCAAGCAAGAATACTGGAGTAGGTTGCCATTTCCTTCTCCAGGGAATCTTCCCAACCCAGGTATCGAACCCATGTCTGCTGCATTGCAGGAAGATTTTTTACCACTGAGCCTCCGAGGAAACACTTATACACTGCTGATCAGAACATAAATTGGTACAGCCAGTTTGTAACATGTTTCAGCGATAATTATTAAAACTGAAAATATGCATAGTCTGACTTAGGAATTCCATTTCAAGGTATATATGCAACAGAAAAGCTCACATATATGCACCAAAAGACAGTATTATTAACAGTGTTATTCCTAATAACCACAAATGGGAAACACCCTACATGTTAATTAGCAATAGAATGGATACATAAATTATAGTTTATAATAAAATACAATACTACATTGAAAAATCAATGAAACTACTCCTGCATGCAAGCATATGTTTAAATTCTCATAAAAGTAACAAGTCATTGGACACAAGGTAGTCCATACTGTGTATCCCATTTATATAAAATTCAAATATACTATCCTGATGGCAGAATTTAGCATGATGGTAGTTTGAGGGGTTGTAGTTACTAGAAGAGGACATACTGCAGGCTTTGATTTAATGCTTTTGGTTTTGTTTTGTTGACCCAGCCAGGCTTGTAGGATCTCAGTTCCCCAACCAGAGACTGAACCCAGGCCACAGTAGTAAAAACCCAGAATCCTAACCACTAGACCACCAGGGAACTCCCCTGTTTATATTCTAATTCTTGTATGGATAGTGATTACACAAGTGTGTTCACTTCTGAAAACTGAGCACTTTTCTGTGCTAAAGTATATGTACTGTTTAAAATTTTTTTATTTCACTAAAATTTTTACTTAAAAAAAGATGATCTCAAACTAGAAGATGTATAAGCTATCTCAAACTAGAAGATGTATAAGCTATCTTGGAGAAAACAAAAACGTTACCTGATCAGAACGCATGTTCCCTGGTTAGATTCTTATTATTAGTACTGTTTTTTTTTTTAATATATTTTTAAAATTTATTTATTGACTATGCTGGGTCTCTGTTGATGCCACGGTTTTTCTAGCTGAGACGAGCGAGGGCTACTCTGTAGTTGAGATGCATGAGCACTCAGCAGTTGTGGTTCCCAGGCTCTAGAGCACAGGCTCAATAGTTGTGGCACATAGGCTTAGTTACTCCATGGCAGGCAGGGTGTTTCCAGACCAGGGTTCGAACCCATGTTTCCTGCATTGGCGGGCAGATTCTTTAGCCACCAGGGAAACCCAGTTGTTGCTCAGTTGCTAAGTCATGTCCAACTCTTTGAGACTCCATGAAGACCAGTGCCATTTCTGTTATCTGAAATTTGAAACTCTTTTTCCTGAGACTTCAGTGCTTTAAATTAAAGATAAGTGTGTTCCACGGCTCGGAGGTTAAAGTGTCTGCCTGGAATGCAGGAGACCCGGGTTCGATCCTTGAGTTGGGAAGATCCCCTGGAGAAGGAAATGGCAGCCCACTCCAGTACTCTTGCTTGGAGAATCCCAAGGGGGAGGAGCCTGGTGGGCTACAGTCCATGGGGTCATAAAGAGTCGGACACGACTGAACGATTTCACTCACTCAAGTGTGTTCCACAGATACAGAAAACTTGTGATTACCAAAGGGGAGAGGGAAGGGAGGAGGGGCAAATTAGAGATATAGAATTAACAGATATAAACTATATGAAGTAGATAAGCAACAGAATTATCCTGTATAGCACAGGGAATTATACCCATCATCTTGTAACAACCTATAATGGAGTATAATCTACAAAAGTACTGAGTCACTATAATATAGATCGGAAACTAACACAATATTATAAATTAACTATACTTAAATAAAAATAAATAACAGCCCAAAACCCAAAATAAAAGTAATAGCCACAAAAGAAGTGAGAGGGTAATCTCACCTTGCCATGTTATACTTTTTTTTTTTTTGAAAAATTAAAAGTGAAATTCCTCAAAAAAAAACAAAACACAATAGTATGTTCTACATTGATATTAAACCCAATTGGGATATATACTTAGAGAAAAAGAATTAAGATCTAAGATGATTTTTTCCCATGTCTAACTTGTTCTTACTAACCTACCAAAAAAATCAAAAGTCTTTCTTGTTGTTTCACACTTTTATTTCTTCTTTAAATCTCTTTAAATAGAATCTAAAAGATTTGAAAGCCTATCTAACACTGGTGCCCATTGGAAACAACGTTTGAGTTCTCAGAACTCTTAACATCCTATAATTGTATTCGCTTTATTTAAAGTTGTAATTATTTGGTCTTCATAGTCTTATTTTTATCTCATTTTTAATATGTCTACTCCAGAAAATTAGATGATGATAAGCTCAGCAGCTATTTTAGTTCTGTACTAGTTAGTGTAGCTTGCAAAGAAATGGAGTCTTTCAATAAAACCCAGCTGACTTTGGAGGTTAAAAACATGGCACTGCTATTTTAAAATTCTAGAAGGAATCTTCTTATAACAAGAAGATTCTTGTTTTAACAAGTAGAATGGTTTTCCTCTTAGCAAGTAAATGACTTTAGGCTTATAATTTTCATGTGTCTTTCTTAGACATGAGTTTGTTAAAAGACACCTACTGAAGGAATTTATAAATCAGAAGAAAATAAATTATTTCCATAGTATTGTGTATTAAAAAAAAAATTGGGAAAATGAGCCATGTGACCCAATTATCCATTTTCAAATATATGTTAGGCCTTTGTTCCAAAATGGAACAAAATTTATTTCTTTATTTTGTGTTGTAAAACTATTCCTATACATTTCCTTGGCCTTATTGAAGGTGTGAATGTTAGGTGAAATGTCAAATAGGGAGAACTGTGAAAGAAGAAAAACAAGTGACAAGTTTAACCAGAGTTCATGCTGTTTTATGAATTCCTTTACTGAGTAGCTTATACATATTGTTACCAGTTGTGATTTTACACTGACCTATCTTGGACAAGGCAGAGAAATATTTTATTTCCGGAGAAACTTTAGATCCCTTTGCAATCAACTTCCTCCTTAAATCTGTATCCTATAATTCAGTTAAAATATGCAACCAGGCTTCCCTGGTGGCTCAGTGGTGAAGAGTCCACCTGCCAGTGTGGGGGACGCAGGTTCAATCCCTGGTCCAGGAGGCCCCCACATGCCATGGAGCAGCTAGTCCCAGGTGCCACAACCTTTGAGCCTGTGCTGTGGAGCCCAGGAGCTGGGACTGCTTCAGCCTGCAAGCCCTGGAGCCGGTGCTCTGCAGCAGGGGAGGCCACTGCAGTGAGAGGCCAGGCGCCCCAACTGCAGAGTGGCTTCCACTTGCAGTGAAGACCCACTGCAACCAAAACTACATAAAATTAAAAGAAAAAGAATATTTCTTTAAAAAAATAAAATATACAAGTAGATATTTGTTTTCAATGATACTGCTAAAATTTATGGTATTGATTTTTCTTTGTATATACCAAATTTTCATATTAGAGAGACTCTTGGTGATTTATGTTTAAGTGCTGGTCACTGATAGAGAAATGATAAATCATATGTAGTTATCATATTTAATGAGCTCTTTTGAATGCACAGCTTCCTTGAGAGTCATTCCATCCTCACTCCACTCACTCTGAGACTCACTAGATTAATTTTTTTTTTTTTTACTTCGCCCTGAGGCTTGTGTCCTATCTTTTTGCCTTTTTATACTGTTCGTGAGGTTCTCAAAGATAATCACGATGGTGTGATCACTCACTTAGAGCCAGACATCCTGGAATGCAAAGTCAAGTGGGCCTTAGGAAGAATCACTGTGAACAAAGCCAGTGGAGGTGATAGAATTCCAGCTGAGCTATTTAAAATCCTAAAAGATAATGCCATAAAAGTGCTGCACTCAATAAGCCAGCAAATTTGGAAAACTCAGCAGTGGCCACAGGACTGGAAAAAGTCAGTTTTCATTCCAATCCCAAAGAAAGGCAATGCCAAAGAATGCTCAAACTACCGCACAATTGTACTCATCTCACACACTAACAAAGTAATGCTTGAAATTCTCCAAGACAGGGTTCAACAGTACATGAACCATGAACTTCCAGATATACAAGCTGGATTTAGAAAAGGCAGAGGAACCAGAGATCAAATTGCCAACATACGTTGGAGCATCGAAAAAGCAAGAGAGTTCCAGAAAAACATCTACTTCTGCTTTATTGACTATGCCAAAGCCTTTGACTGTGTGGATCACGACAAACTGTGGAAAATTCTTCAAGAGATGGGAATACTAGACCACCCGACCTGCCTCTTGAGAAATCTGTATGCAGGTTGACAAAGGAGCCTGATGGGCTGCAGTCCATGGGGTCGCGAAGAGTCAGGCACAACTGGGCAACTAACACTCACTTACTTATGTAAGATCCAAAGGGCAAGCCGAAGCAGCAAATGCAAAAGGCTTCCCGTGTGTCCCTTGGCTTTGCATCAGTAAGGTTATATGGGGTGCCCATATAAGAGCTCCCCCTCAACCACAGCATTTACCATGGACTGGGTAACAAACATATTCAGCAGGTGACTATCTCAATTATCAGAAAGATAAACCCACACGGCTTATATATGAAATACACTGTTTGCTTTCACTTGATATTTATTGGAGGAGGTGGGCAGTCCTCTTTTTCAGGCATAGAGAGACCTTACAGTGCTTCTGTCCAATCCATTAGGCTGGCTGTTCCCTCAGGAATAAACTGCTTTGTGTCTGAATCACATATGGCCATCAGTGATTGTTTCATGGTAAGCTGTGGGTCCTTCATCAACTCAAACATGCTTTTCCCCATTGTAGCATCTAAAACCAGATACTGCTCCTAAATTAATTACTCCACAATCCATTTTAATAAAGGTTCTTCAGGGTATTCCTTGGTCTTCAGTAAGCTAGTATTACTGATCCACAAAAGCAAATGTCTTCTTCACAGTATACTCCCTGATTTCAGTAGTTTCTTGGTTTTCCTCTCCTCCCACCCTGGCTACATTCTTGGTGACCAGAGGTCTAAGAGGTACCTTCTGCTGTCCTTGCATAATTTTTTCCTTGGTGGGCAGCTTTGTGCCAATGACCAAAGCTCTGAAGATGTGTATAAGAGACAGCCCTTATGGCAGAAAGTGAAGAGGAGCTAAAAAGCCTCTTGATGAAAGTGAAAGAGGAGAGCGAAAAAGTTGGCTTAAAGCTCAACATTCAGAAAACGAAGATCATGGCATCTGGTCCCATCACTTCATGGCAAATAGATGGGGAAACAGTGGAAACAGTGACAGATTTTATTTTGGGGGGCTCCAAAATCACTACAGATGGTGACTGCAGGCATGAAATTAAAAGATGCTTGCTCCTTGGAAGAAAAGTTATGACCAACCTAGACAGCTTATTAAAAAGCAGAGACATTACTTTTCCAACAAAGGTCTGTCTAGTCAAAGCTATGGTTTTTTCAGTAGTCATGTATGGATGTGAGAGTTGAACCATAAAGAAAGCTGAGCGCCGAAGAATTGATGCTTTTGAACTGTGGTGTTGGAGAAGACTCTTGAGAGTCCCTTGGACTGCAAGGAGATCCAATCATTCCATCCTAAAGGAGATCAGTACTGAATATTCATTGGAAAGACTAATGCTAAAGCTGAAACTCCAATATTTTGGCCACCTGATGCGAAGAACTGACTCATTGGAATAGACTCTGATGCTGGAAAAGATTGAAGGCAGGAGGAGAAGGGGATGACAGAGGATAAGATAGTTGGATGGCATCACCGACTCAATGGACAAGAGTTTGAGTAAACTCCAGGAGTTGGTGATGGACAGGGAGGCCTGGCATACTGCAGTCCAGGGGGTCGCAAAGAGTTGGATATGACTGAGCGACTGAACTGACTGACTACTGAGGCTTGTATGATCCAACCAGGGATTGAATCCAGACCCTCAGCACTGAGAGCTCAGAATCCTAACCCCTGGACCACTAGGGAATTCCCAAGGGAAATATTTAGAAAGAAAAATGATCAGACTTGACTGTTGATTATATAAAAGGATGAAGGAGAGGAACGAATCTAGAATGATATTCAGGAATTCAGGGCTGGGGAATTCCCTGATGGTCCATTGATTTAGGTCTTGGCACCTTCACAGCCGTGGCCTGGGTTTAATCATTGGTTGGAGAACTAAGATTCCACATGTCACAAGGCATGGCCAAAAAGAAAAAAAAAAGAATTTAAGTCTGAAGATGTAAAGTTAAGGTTATCCAGGTATTAAAAAAAATAAACAGGCAGCAGTAAATCAGAGTAGGTTAACTCTCTCAGGAAGGACCAATAGTGAGAAGAGAGCATGAGTCAAGGGCAGAACCCTGGAAAATACCAATGTTTGATGGTGGGTGGAGGAAGAAATGCCTTAGGGAAGCTATGAAGAATAGTTTAGAGAAGGTGAACTAAAAGCCAGAAGAGTTTTAGTAGTGCAAACTCCATAAAGAATATGTCTTGATTATGAGTGACTAACACAGGGGCCAGTACTCAGTAACGACTTGACAAGTATTTGCTGAGTGAATAAGCTGTCAATTATGACAGATGCAAGAGGAATAAGAGATAAGACATATTCTTGAAATTCAATATTATGGGGGCCATTGCAACTTTTACAAGAACAATTACAAGTGGTAGGAGATTGGAGAAGTAAGAGTGTAGAAAAGGAATGACTCTTAAAAAGTTTAATAAGGAAATGTGGTGGTCGCTGGAGAGGGACCTGGGGTAAAGACGATTTTTTTTAATTTATATTTTTTTTCCTATGGTTGATAAAGAATCAAGCATGTTAATAAATTAAGGTAGACAAATCACATAGAGAAGGAAAGGTCAAAATTATAAGAAGAAAGGAGCTCACTGATGGAATAAAGTCTAGAAAAATAGCAAAGATGATGAGATCAAAAGCACAAGAAGAGGAATTGGCCTTGAAAGTCCCCTTCTCGGAAATTGGAAGGAAGTAAACAAGGATAGGGCTTCCCAGGTGTTTCACCTGGGAAGAATCCACCTGCCAATTCAAGAGACTAGGGTTTGATCTCTGGGTTGGGAAGATGTCCTGGAAGAGGAAATGGCAACCCGCTCCAATATGCTTGCCAGCAAAATCCCGTGGACAGAAGGGCCTGGCAGACTACAGTCAGTGAGTCAGACACGACTGAGCACACAGGCAAGCAAATGAGAATGGATAAAGATACTGTTTTGTTGGTGGGAACAGGAAATAAAAGTGACTGGAACATTGGTCAATCTCAGTTGTTGGAACATGAGAGGTACAATCCTCTGAAGAACCTGTAGTGTAGGTTGGAGCAGTAATCTCAGAATATGAGGACAAGTAAAAATATTACCACGCTACATTGAAAAACTCAGCTAAGTGTATTTAGGGTCCACAAAGTTGTGCTCATTGTGATTTTTTTCCCTGGTTGTCCAGTGGTTAGTGTTATAAGTTTATATTCTATGGGTCAAAACTATATTAATAAAATTAGACATTTTTATTGTCTAAAAAAAGAAATAGTAATAACCATCAGATGAAACTCTGTCTCTTATACACATCTCCTTTGCAATCAACTTCCTCCTTAAATCTGTATCCTATAATTCAGTTAAAATATGCAACCAGGCTTCCCTGGTGGCTCAGTGGTGAAGAGTCCACCTGCCAGTGTGGGGGACGCAGGTTCAATCCCTGGTCCAGGAGGCCCCCACATGCCATGGAGCAGCTAGTCCCAGGTGCCACAACCTTTGAGCCTGTGCTGTGGAGCCCAGGAGCTGGGACTGCTTCAGCCTGCAAGCCCTGGAGCCGGTGCTCTGCAGCAGGGGAGGCCACTGCAGTGAGAGGCCAGGCGCCCCAACTGCAGAGTGGCTTCCACTTGCAGTGAAGACCCACTGCAACCAAAACTACATAAAATTAAAAGAAAAAGAATATTTCTTTAAAAAAATAAAATATACAAGTAGATATTTGTTTTCAATGATACTGCTAAAATTTATGGTATTGATTTTTCTTTGTATATACCAAATTTTCATATTAGAGAGACTCTTGGTGATTTATGTTTAAGTGCTGGTCACTGATAGAGAAATGATAAATCATATGTAGTTACCATATTTAATGAGCTCTTTTGAATGCACAGCTTCCTTGAGAGTCATTCCATCCTCACTCCACTCACTCTGAGACTCACTAGATTAATTTTTTTTTTTTTTACTTCGCCCTGAGGCTTGTGTCCTATCTTTTTGCCTTTTTATACTGTTCGTGAGGTTCTCAAAGATAATCACGATGGTGTGATCACTCACTTAGAGCCAGACATCCTGGAATGCAAAGTCAAGTGGGCCTTAGGAAGAATCACTGTGAACAAAGCCAGTGGAGGTGATAGAATTCCAGCTGAGCTATTTAAAATCCTAAAAGATAATGCCATAAAAGTGCTGCACTCAATAAGCCAGCAAATTTGGAAAACTCAGCAGTGGCCACAGGACTGGAAAAAGTCAGTTTTCATTCCAATCCCAAAGAAAGGCAATGCCAAAGAATGCTCAAACTACCGCACAATTGTACTCATCTCACACACTAACAAAGTAATGCTTGAAATTCTCCAAGACAGGGTTCAACAGTACATGAACCATGAACTTCCAGATATACAAGCTGGATTTAGAAAAGGCAGAGGAACCAGAGATCAAATTGCCAACATACGTTGGAGCATCGAAAAAGCAAGAGAGTTCCAGAAAAACATCTACTTCTGCTTTATTGACTATGCCAAAGCCTTTGACTGTGTGGATCACGACAAACTGTGGAAAATTCTTCAAGAGATGGGAATACTAGACCACCCGACCTGCCTCTTGAGAAATCTGTATGCAGGTCAGGAAGCAACAGTTAGAACTGGACATGGAACAACAGACTGGTTCCAAATCAGGAAAGGAGTACATCAAGACTGTATATTGTCACCCTGCTTATTTAACTTATATGCTGAGCACATTATGAGAAATGCTGGGCTGGATGAAACACAAGCTGGAATCAAGATTGCTGGGAGAAATATCAATAACCTCATATATGCAGATGACATCACCCTTATGGCAGAAAGTGAAGAGGAGCTAAAAAGCCTCTTGATGAAAGTGAAAGAGTTCTTGAGAGTCCCTTGGACTGCAAGGAGATCCAACCAGTCCATTCTGAAGGAGATCAGCCCTGGGATTTCTTTGGAAGGAATGATGCTAAAGCTGAAACTCCAGTACTTTGGCCACCTCATGCGAAGAGTTGACTCATTAGAAAAGACTCTGATGCTGGGAAGGATTAGGGGCAGGAGGAGAAGGAGACGACAGAGGATGAGATGGCTGGATGGCATCACTGACTCGATGGATGTGAGTCTGAGTGATCTCCGAGAGATGGTGATGAACAGGGAGGCCTGGCGTGCTGCGATTCATGGGGTCACAAAGAGTCGGACATGACTGAGCAACTGAACTGAACTGAACTGACAATAACCAAGGACATAGAAGAAATAAAGAATAAGTAAAAAGAGATGAATAACACATCGAGAGCGTATTAATCAAGCTAACAGATTAAGCACAAAGAAAGAATATTAAAAACAGCAAGAGAAAAGCAACAAGTAGCATACAAGGGAAAACCCATATGATTAACAGCAGATCTGTCAGCAGAAACTCTGCAGATCAGAAGGGAATGGCAGGATATATTTGAAGTACTGAAAAAGAAAACCTACAACCATGATTACTATACCCAGCAAAGATCTCAGTCAAAATTGATGGAGAAATCAAAAGCTTTACAGACAAGCAGAAGTTAAGAGAATTCAGCACCACCAAGCCAATCTTGCAACAAATACTAAAGAGACTTGCATAGCAAGTAAACACAAAAGAAAGACCTACAAAAATAAACCCAAAACAATCAAAAAATGCCAATAGGAACATATGTATCAATAATTACCTTAAATGTAGATGGATTAAATGCAGCAACCAAAAGATAGAGACTGACTGAATGGATACAAAAACAAGATCCATATATATGCCTACAGAAAACCCACTTCACACCTAGAAACACATTCAGAGTGAAAATAAAGGGATGGGAAAAAAATATATATATATTCCATGCAAATGGAAACCAAAAGAAAGATTGAGTGGCAATCCTTACTTCAGACAAAATACGCTTAATAAAGAATATCATAAGAGACAAAGAAGGACACTACATAATGATCAAGGTATCAATACAAGAATAAGTCATAGCAATTGTAAAAGTCTATGCAGCCAACATAAGAACACCTCAATACATATGGCCTGGAGAAGGAAATGGCAATCCACTCCAGTATTCTTGCCTGGAGAATCCCATGGATGGATCGCAAAGAGTCGGACACGACTGAGCGACTTCACCTCACCTCACCTCAATACATATGGCAAACAGTAACAGGCATGAGAGGAGAAATCGATAGCAACACAATAATAGTAGGGGACTTTAACACCTCACTTTCACCAATGGACAGATCATCAAAATGGAGAATCAATAAGGAAACACAAACCTTAAATGAAACATTAGACCAAATGGACCTAATTGATATCTTCAGGACCTTCCACCCAAATGCAGAAGGATACACGCTTTTCTCAAGTGCACATGAACATTCCCCAGGATAGACCATATCTTGGACCATAAATCAAGCCTCAGTAAATTTAAGAAAATTGAAATTGTTTCAAGTTCTTCTCTAACCACAACAGTATGAGAATAGATATCAACTACAGGAAAAAAAAAAAAAACAGGAAAAAAAAAACTCATGGAGAGTAAACAATTCATTACTAAATAACAATGAGGTTACTGAAGAAATAAGAAAAGAAGTCAAGAGTCCTAGAAACAAGCAACAATAAAAACATAATGACCCAAAACCTATGGACTCAAAAAAGTCAGTTCTAAGAGGGAGGTTTATAGTCATATAGTCATACTTCAAGAAGCAAGAAAAGCACTGACTAGACAGCCTAACTCTACATCTAAAGCAGCTGGAAAAAGAAGAAGAAAAAAAAAAAAAACCCAAGTCAGTAGAAGGAAGGAGATCATAAAAATCAGAGCAGAAATAATTGAAAAAAGAAATGAAGTAAACAATAGGAAAGATTAATAAAACTATCAACTGATTCTTTGAGAAGATCAACAAAATTGACAAACAACTAGCCAGACTCATCAAGGAAAAAAAAAAAAAAAAGGGAGAAAAATCAAATCAATAAAATTAGAAATGAAAAAGGAGATGTTTCAACAGACAACACAGAAATACAAAGGATTTTAAGAGAATATTATGAGCAACTATATGCTAATAAAATGGGCAACCTAGAGGAAATGGACAGATACTTAGAAAAGATCATCCTCCCAAGACTGAACCAGGAAGAAATAGAAATTGTGAATAACCCAATTAAAAACATTGAAATTTCAACAGTGATCAAAAATCTCCCCAAAAACAAAAGCCTGGGGCCAGATGGCTCACATGGGAATTCTATCAAACATTTAGAGAAGAGCTAATGCCTATTTTTCTGAAACTCTTCCCAAAAATTGCAGAGGAAGAAACACTTCCAAATTCATCCTATGAAGCAACAATCATTCTGGTACCAAAACCAAAGACAACATAAAAAAAGAAAATTACAGGCCAATATCACTGATGAACATAAATGCAAAAATACTCAACAAAATTCTAGCAAACAGAATCCAACAAAACATTAAAGAGCTCATACACCATGATCAAGTTGGGTTTATTCCAGGGATGCAAGAATTCTTCAATATACACAAATCAATCAATGTGATACACCATATCAAAAAACTGAAAGATAAAAGCTATGTGATCTTCTCAATAGATGCAGAAAAAGCCTTTGACAAAATCCAGCATCCATTTATGACAAAAACACTTCAAAATATGGGCATAGAAGGAACCTACCTCAACATAGTAAAGATCATATATGAAAAGCCCACAGAAAACACTATTCTCAATGGTGAAAAATGAAAAGCTTTCCCTCTAAGATAAGGAACAAGACTAGAGTGTCCACTCTCACTATTATTCAACACAGCATAGTTTTGTAAGTTCTAGCTATGGCAATTAGAGAATAAATAGAAATATAAGGAATCCAGATGATAAAAGAAGAAGTAAAACTCTCACTGTTTGCAGATGACATGATACTTACATAGAAAACCCAAACTGAAACTATCACTAGAGCTAATCAGTGAATTCAGCCAAGTCATGTGATATAAGATCAATACACAGAAATCACTTGTACTCTTATATACTAACAATGAAAAATCAGAAAGATAAATTAAGGGATCAATCCCATTCACCATTGTAACAAAAAGAATAAAATATCTAGGATTAAACCTACCTACAGAAACAAAAGATCTTTATATGGAAAACTATAAGACACTGATGAAAGAAATCAAAGATGACATAAACAAGTAGAGAGATATTCCACATTCCTGGGTTGAAAGAATCAATGTCGTGTAAATGACTATACTAGCAAATACAATCTACAGATTCAAAGTAATCCCTATCAAATTACCAATGACTTTTTTTCACAGAACTAAAACAAAAAATTTCACAATTCATATAGAAACAGAAAAGACTCTGAATAGCAAAAGCAGTCTTGAGAAAGAAGAATGGAACTGGAGGAATCAATCTTCCTGGCTTCAGACTAATATTACAAAGCTACAGTCATCAAGACATTGTGGTACTGGCACAAAATCAGAAATATAGGCCAATGGAACAAGATAGAGAACCCAGAGATAAATCCATGCACCTATGGGTACCTTATTTTTGACAAAGGAGGCAAAAATATATAATGGGGCAAAGACAGACTCTTCAATAAGTGGTGTTGGGAAAACTGGACAGCTACATGCAAAAAAATGAAATTAGATCACTATCTAACACCATACAGAAAGATAAACTCAAAATGGATTAAAGACCTAAATGTAAGACCAGAAACTATTAAACTCTTAGAGGAGAAAATAGGCAGAAATCTCAATGATGTAAATCAAAACAAGACCTTCTATGACCTACCTCCTAGAGTAATGGCAATGAAAACAAAAATAAACAAGAGGGACTTGATTAAACTTAAAATATTTTGCACAGCAAATGAAATTACAAACTGGATGAAAAGAAAACCCCTAATGGGGAGAAAATAATAGTAAAGGAAACAATTGATAAAGAATTAATTTCCAAAACGCACAAGCAGCTTATTGAGCTGAATACCAGAAAAACAAAGAACCCAATCAAAAAGTGGGAAAGGGACCTGAAGAGATATTTCTCCAAAAAGACATACAAATGGCTAATAAACACATGAAAAGATGCTCATCATCACTCATTATCAGAGAAATGCAAAGCAAAATTACAATGAGACATCACCTCACACCACCCAGAATGGCCTTCAAAAAGTCTACAAACAATAAATGCTGGTGAGGGTGTGAGGAAAAGGGAAAACTCTTGCATTGCTGGTAGGAATGTAAGCTGATAAAGCCACTATGGAAGACAGTATGGAGACTCCTTAAAAAGTTAGAAATAAAACCATCATATGACCCAGCAATCCCACTCCTAGGCATATACCCTGAAGAAATCAAAACTGAAAAAAAAAGACAGGTACCCCAATGTTCACTGCAGCACTATTTGCAATAGCTAGAACATGGAAGCAACCTAGATGTCCATTGACATCTAGGATAAATGGATAAAGCTGTGGTACATATATACAATGGAATACTGCTGCTGCTGCTGCTGCTAAGTCACTCCGACTCTGTGCAACCCCATATATGGCAGCCCACCATGCTCCCCCGTCCCTGGGGTGCTCCAGGCAAGAATACTGGAGTGTTTTGCCATTTCCTTCTCCAATGCATGAAAGTGAAAAGTGAAAGTGAAGTCGTTCAGTTATTTCTGACTCTTAGCAACCCCATGGTCTGCAGCCTACCAGGCTCCTCTGTCCATGGGATTTTCCAGGCAAGAGTACTGGAGTGGGTTGCCATTGCCTTCTCCAAAAAGAAAACTTAAGGATAAACAAAAAGCAATTATGAGTTTGCAATAATAAATATCTACAATTTCTGTGAATTTTCTTCACTTCAGTCCTACATTTATAAAACTGATGATTTTCTTGGTTTGTCCTTCTCAACTCACAAGTAGCTTGTGAAATCGTTATTCCCATGATGAGTTAGCTTAGCTATTTAGTCTCTAACATGAGGACTGTAGGCCCAGTTGAAAATGTTTTTCCTGAGTCCCATAAATCAGCAGTCTACTCGGAAAGAAATAACTTAGAGTTATCTTAACTAATTTCATGAGGACACCAAGCTCTAGTTTTTGCTTTATCAGTTTATCAGCTACTATTTTTTGCAGACATCATTTTTATACATGTATTGCTTATGAACCTAAGTAATATTTTTTAACTTTAAAATAACTCAACTTATAAATGGCATAAAATGCATATTAGAGTCAGATATTTAGAGAGCAGAGAGGCAGAGTGTCAGAGAGAGAGTCTTAGAAGCTTAGATACAGTTTAAAGAGTTAATGATATACTCTATTAAAGATAGCTCCAAATCACATGCCAAGGGAAAAAAAAAAATGGCAAAGAAAAGAACAGAGATAAGATTAGTTCTCTAAGCAGAAACTAAAAAATTTGAAAGGAAAGGCACAAAGAAACATAAAATGGATGCTTTCAAATTTAAAAAGCCATGAAAGAATTAATGAAAATGTCTCATTGTTCTACATGACTAAGTATAATTCAGTTTACTTTCATGGCAATTTATGGTTCCTTCTTAAAAAAATAGTTTCATTTAACATGTGATTGACAAGCATTTTCATTTTTTTCTAAATTATAATAAACAAACATTTTAGCTTCATTTACACATTAGAAGAAAAGAAAGACTTTTTAAAAGTTTCATTATTTTATTTGGTTTACTTTTATATAGGCTCAGAAGTGTTGGACTTAAAGTAAATAATATTTAGATGTGTATAAGAGACAGGAGAAAATGAAAGATACATTTAACAGTTAATACATCAGCGAACTAAAATGGACTGGAATGGGTGAATTTAACTCAGATGACCATTAAATCTACTACTGCGGGCAGGAATCCCTCAGAAGAAATGGAGTAGCCATCATGGTCAACAAAAGAGTCTGAAATGCAGTACTTGGATGCAATCTCTCTAAGGTCTGTCTCTTATACACATCTAAAATTTATCATTTAATATTGCAAACTTTCATATTGTAAATATTATTTAAAATTGTGATCTCTTATAAAAGTTCAAGATATTTAATTTGTCTAGACACAAGTACAATTGATAGTATTATGAAGCTTGTGTAAGAAAAAATTAATAAAACAGTCACTTTTTAGGTGTCAGTAAACATGTGTGACATTGAACATTTCAAAAATACTGTTATGAATAATTATGAAAAGCCCTACCTTTACCTTTTGCTCTGTCATTCTCAGAAAAGATGTTCCTTCTTAGGCTGACACTTGTCTGTTTGTACTGATATATTCTCCTGGCATCTAAGGATTCTTTAGATTGCCTACTTCTTTTCTGAATTTTAAATTATCTACTCTCATTGGCTCCTCTAGAATGCCATAAATATTCTAAAATGCACATCTTCCATATTATTATTATTGCTATTATTATTTTACTACATGTATTGTGGCTCCTCCAAAGCTACTTCCTTCTCTCTACCCTTTGCTTTCTTGAAGTCTCGTAAATAACTTTCTTCCTGTTGATAATTCCCATCTAATTTTTTTTAGTCTCTGGCCTCAGATTCTACTGCTGACATTTCATTGTGCTGGATTGAAGGTACAAAACTTAATGAATTCTTTATTTTTGATATTGTTTCACTCCACAAGACATATATAATAACACATGAACACATGAACTCCTATTCTGCTTTTATCAAATCATTTCATATCAGTCTTTGCTGGTGTCTTTGTATTGTGCCAGCTGGGCTAAGGTGAACTACCAGAATGCCCTTTACTATATATTTCATTTCCCAGAATACCCTTAATTGTATATTTTATTTAAGTTAGTAAGTAAAGTCGCTCAGTCGTGTCCAACTCTTTGCGACCCCATGGACTGTAGCCTACCAGGCTCCTCCCTCCATGGGATTCTCCAGGCAAGAGTACTGGAGTGGGTTGCCATTTCCTTCTCCAGGGGATCTTCCCAACCCAGGGATCGAACCTGGGTCTCCCACATTCCAGGCAGACACTTTAACCTCTGAGCCACCAGGGAAGCCCATTTTATTTAAGATGGGTCACAAAAGACATTTTAGAGATTAGAAAGCAAAAGTGAAGCACAATCCTTTTTTCTATAATTTTTACAGTGTCAGTGCATGGGACAGCAGGAAGTCATGTAACTCATACATGTTGTCACTTACCTGCAAGCTTGTCTCATTGACTTGAAGTATCAGTTACACCACCTTCTCTCAGACCTATGTTTAACTTCTCCAAGTTCTGGGACAAGTGCTTGTTTCAATTCATGAGTCAGAGCTTGATTTTCTCCTGAGAACAGCTATGCCATACAGTTGAAAGGATTAAGACTAGTCTGTCCTGTGGATTCCAGCCCATGTTCATGGGTTCTAGTTTATCCTTATTCTCCCCCACTTCATACCCATGTTCTGTTTCTCACTGGCTGCCCTACAGATTTCAAGTTCTAGAATCAGACATGAATATAACAGTTTTAACACATACTCTCTAAACAACTCTCACTATTATGCAAGGGCATATTCTTCTAGTAAATTGTGTAAGTATATTTATCTCTATTTTGTCTGTATGTGTATATATCTGTGTATCTATCTACTTATCTGGTCTATCTGTCTCTATACATCCATCTCCCCTAGTAGTCCTACTGCAATTATCAAACTCAGCCTAACAGAGTCTCATGATCTTTCTGTTTTAGAATTCTTGTCTTTTCTGACTTTGATTATTACAATCTTCTACCTGGTCTTCCTGTTTCCAGTCTTTCACCTCTTCCACGTATTCCTTACTGCTCTAAAAGTTAATATTGTATTATGAAAATCTCTTAATGTACTTACCGAGGTAAAACCCTTTAGTGGCTTGAAGTCATTTTTATGGCTTGAAGTCACTTTTAGGGCACAGTATAGAAAACTAGGTAATATCTCCAAAGCTTTGTCATTTCTGGCATTTCTTTATTTTTCTACTCATGATTTTTCTTGCTGTAACTTCATTACTTAGAAATGTCAGATCCATATCTTGAATCCACCTGTGCCTAACCACTTTAAATGTTTTTACTCATTTTTTTCTTCCCCCCTCTATTCCTTATGAATATGTATTCACTTTCATGGCTTAGCTCAAGGAACATCCTTACAAAAATTCTCCTGATCATTCTTTTAGGTGAATAAACTATTCTTCCCTGAATTACTTAACTGTAAAGTAAAACATTATTTGCTCAGTTGTATCCAACTCTTTGTGACCCCATGAACTGTAGCCCACCAGGCTCCTCTGTCCATGTAGATAAAGACTGTTTTTGCCCTCCCAATGATAAAAGGATAATTTACTAGCTTCAGTGTTTCTTCACATTTCTAGGTGGCCCGTTAATATATTAATAGGATTGGGGAGAGTATATTGGGAAGTTAATTTGGGATAATCTTATATAGTACTCCTTAGTCGGCCGACGCAGGTATGTAAGGTATTTTGAACTGCATGCTAGATGTATTTTAAGTCTGATAAACTTGTAATAATAAGTGTTTGTTTGTTTGTTTGTTTTTGCTTCTGTGTGGTCAGCATTCCATTCCTATGGACAGTGTTTCTGACTCAATAATTTCAGTAAATATAGACTGAAAGTGTTAGCTGCTCAGTCATGTCTGACTCTGCAACCCCATGGACTATGGCCAGGCCTGCCAGGCTTCTCTATCCATGGAATTCTACAGGTGAGACTACTGGAGTAGATATCCTTCTCCAGAGGATCTTCCTGACCCAGGATTGAACCTGCTACCTCACATTGCAGGGAGATTCTTTACCATCTGAGCCACTAGGGAAGCCCAATATATAGAGTAACTTATCCTTTTTTTTTTTTTTTTTT
>SJYT01072204.1:24750-46036 GCA_006410635.1 Cephalophus harveyi | reverse complement strand
GCTCCAAAATCACTGCAGATGGTGACTGCAGCCATGAAATTAAAAGACGCTTACTCCTTGGAAGAAAAGTTATGTCCAACCTAGATAGTATATTCAAAAGCAGAGACATTACTTTGCCGACTAAGGTCCGTCTAGTCAAGGCTATGGTTTTTCCTGTGGTCATGTATGGATGTGAGAGTTGGACTGTGGAGAAGGCTGAGCACCGAAGAATTGATGCTTTTGAACTGTGGTGTTGGAGAAGACTCTTGAGAGTCCCTTGGACTGCAAGGAAATCCAACCAGTCCATTCTGAAGAAGATCAACCCTGGGATTTCTTAGGAAGGAATGATGCTAAAGCTGCAACTCCAGTACTTTGGCCACCTCATGCGAAGAGTTGACTCACTGGAAAAGACTCTGATGCTGGGAGGGATTGGGGGCAGGAGGAGAAGGGGACGACCGAGGATGAGATGGCTGGATGGCATCATGGACTCGATGGACGTGAGTCTGAGTGAACTCCGGGAGATGGTGATGAACAGGGAGGCCTGGCGTGCTGCAATTCATGGGGTCGCAAAGAGTCGGACACGACTGAGCGACTGAACTGAACTGAACTAAGTTAAAATTGAACAATGAAAATTATGCTTTGAGAGGGAATTGCTCAGCCATAAATCAAATACTTTGTAACTATGAGATAGAAAGTAGGTTGGTAATTTGAGATAGTACAATAACACTAAGAGGAAAATATAAGCTCGTGAAATAGATTTCAGTCAGTCAGTTCAGTCACTCAGTCATGTCCGAGTCAGTGACCCCACGAATTGCAGCACGCCAGGCCTCCTTATCCATCACCAACTCTCGGAGTTCACTCAAACTCACGTCCATCGAGTCCGTGATGCCATCCAGCTATCTCATCCTCTGTCGTCCCCTTCTCCTCCTGCCCCCAACCCATCCCAGAATCAGGGTCTTTTCCAATGAGTCAACTCTTCACATGAGGTGGCCAAAGTACTGGATTTTCAGCTTTAGCATCATTCTTTCCAAAGAACACCCAGGACTGGTCTCCTTTAGAATGGACTGGTTGGATCTCCTTGCAGCCCAAGGGACTCTCAAGAGTCTTCTCCAACACCTCAGTTCAAAAGCATCAATTCTTCGGCGGTCAGCTTTCTTCACAGTCCAACACTCACATCCATACATGACTACTGGAAAAATCATTTAAATGCTTCTAAATCACTAAATCTTGCCAAAAGTGGATTCAGTTATTTGATGATGTAAGTGTAAATGAATCAGTAATGTTTGAATTTGGGTTTTTTTAAGTTGCATATGATTACTAAAAAATGGAATGCTGCCTAAAACACATTTTGAATTTTAGTAATCATTTCTAGAGTTATGCCTAAGAATTAGGCATATTCCTTTAATAGTCATGTTTGGTAAAGAAAGTTTAATTCCCTAAGTTCTCAGAGTTGTAAACAAAAGGTCACTTTGAATAAAGTTAAGCAAATTAACTTGGAGAAAAAAAATCCCTGTATATTTATATAAGCAACAAGTCAGCCAATAACTAGTCAAGCAAATTCTATTTAAAAAAATACTATGCTGATTTTTTGATTTAGCAGGTTATTTTTCATGTCATTTGTTTTCTTTAAAATGCTATATGGGACCTCCCTGGCAGTCCAATGGTTAATATTACACACTTTCAGTGCATGGGGTGAGGGTTTGATTCCTGGTCGTGGAAATCCTGTTACATGTGTTTCTTTATAGTTAGTATAAAATTGTGTATGTTGGAAAGAAGAAAAATGATCACATGGATTTCTTACAATCATGCAAAGGTAACAATTATTAATAATTTAACATTTTCCCATTTTTTTCCCACACATATTTATAGCATTGAGATTCTATAAAGAGATTTTCATTCTGATTGTTTTTAGTTACTGTTTAAGATAAATACATTTCACATTGTTAAACTTTGGAATATTTTTAGTGGTTATATAGTACTATATTGCATAGCTGTACTGTGCTTTGCTTTTGCATCCCCCTGTTATTGAACTGTTTCCAATTCTCCTATCTTATAAATATGGCTATGATGAAAATTGCACACTGTCAGGGAACGTTTAACAGGAGGATTCCTGTGTGCTGTTTTCTATTTCTTATAAATCCTCTGTTCCTTATCAGTTCTTGGTAACAGGAACGAGTGTTTATTGGTTCTCTGTGTAACCCAGGGAATATTAGCTTCTTTCTCTTTCACTTTACCATTGACTCCGGACCACCAGGTTCCAGTCCATTCAAGGACCGCAACAACACACAATACTCTTCTTCATATTTAAAGCCTTCTCTGTGTTTAATAAGACCAACAAGAGCATGTAAATTACTTAATCCAAGAATAAAACATTTGTCAGTCTCTTGATGCAATCATTTTCACCAAAAATATTGTACTAATTTGCATTCATATTAGCAATGGGGATTCTTAGGTCTTCCTCAAAAATAGGCAATATGTTGTACCTCATTAAATTTTTTATCTGCTTATAAATCTGTTGATCTTAGAACTTTCATTTTTATTTGTGGAGGCTGTAATGAGTAATGAACTCTTTGTTATTTTCTATTTAATCTCTTATGCTAGAGGATATACTCAAAGATAAGGAACAAATTTTGCACTTTATTGACTAAGATGTGAGGGAGAAAAGATGCATGAACAGAGCATATCTTTATTTGAGTATTCTTTAATTTCTTTAAATAATGTTTTGTAGTTTTTAGAGAACATGTTTTGGACTTCTTTTGGTAACTCATTCCTAAGTATTTCATTCTTTTTCATATTGTTGTACACAGAACTGTTTCCTTAATTTTAAATTGTTCATTGCTAGTGTATAGAAATGCAATTGATTTTTATATATTCGTCTTGACCACTTATGGTATAGTTCAAAATGATACTCTGTTTTTAGTATTTTTATGCAAGTTGGGAGCTGGTTTAAAAGTACTGACCAGACTCAGGATCCATCTCTTTGGCCATTCTGTAGGTGAGGCTGTATTCTCCCATCAGAAAACATAAGCTGTTGGTTTTTGCTCTTTTTTGTTGTTAGTAACCACTGATGCTTAGTATTTAAAACTGTTAACCTCAGTTGGGTTTGAAAAAAGGTGATATTCTAATCGTATTAATTCTTTTTCATTCATTAGCTGTAATGATTTTAATAAAAAGCATTTTCCTCTTACCTTCTCCTAGGTTGACCGTTAGTATTTTATACGGGAAAGTCAGGATAAATTCTTTATTTAATTTAATTTATTTTTTACTGTGCTGGGTCTTCATTGCTTCACCAGCTTTTTCTCTAGTTGTGGTGAGCAGGAGCTACTCTCTAGTTGCCGTGCACAAGCTTCTCATTGCAGTGACTTCTCTTGTTGCAGAGCATGGGCCCTAGTGTGTGGGGGATTTAGTAGTTGTGACATGTGGGTTCAGTAGTTGCAGCTCCTGGGCTCTAGAGCACAGGCTTAATAGTTGTGATGCATGGGTTTGGTTCCTCTGAGGCATGTGGCATATTACCAGATCACGGATTGAACCTGGGTCTTCTGCATTGGCAGGTGGATTCTTTACCACTGTAGACACCAGGGAAGCCAAGGATAAATTCTTGATCCTTTTCCTTACATAAAATTTTCAATATGACAAACTGGTTTCATTGTCATTTTCAGAAGATACCTAGTTTATTGGTTTACTTTTAAAATATTATTATAAATTTACATATTTAAACTTTTTTATAGAATTTAATCCATTGCATTTCTTCTCTAAATTAAAATTTGAATTGTTCCATATATGGTCAGTGGGAACCCCTTCATTTTGGCTCCTGCACCCATCTGTACAGTAGCAAAACTATTTTCACATAAATTAGAATTTAAAATAATATAATTAATATTGGTTGGAATCCAAAAATTCTGTGTTTATTTTACTGCTTAATATTTAATTATTTTATTCAAAATTGTCTAAATGTATTTCCTGTACAGGGCCTCTGATTTCGGAGTGTCTTAAAAATAGCTATATATAGTCTTTGAAAACGTGACTTTATACATGTACAATAATTTGTATGTAAAATAATGGAATGTAAAAACAAAGTCTTTTGAGCAGCACAGATGATTCTCATCTAAAAGGAACATGCTTTTTTGGTTTTTAATGTAAAGTTCTTCTCATGTATTGTTTTCCTGATGTCATTTGGTTATTTATGTTCACTTATAGCTCACCAAACTTCTTTAAGACAATTATTTTTAATTCTTTGTTAGGTAGAAATATCTCTGTTTCTTTAGGCCAGTTACTAGGGTTCTAGTTTAGTTCCTTTGGTTGTGTCAAGTTTCCCTGCTTCTTTGTTTTCCTTGTTGCTTTTGTTGGTGTCTATGCATTTGGAAGGAATGATGCTAAAGCTGAAACTCCAGTACTTTGGCCACCTCATGCGAAGAGTTGACTCATTGGAAAAGACTCTGATACTGGGAGGGATTGGGGGCAGGAGGAGAAGGGGACAACAGAGGATGAGATGGCTGGATGGCATCATGGACTCGATGGAAGTGAGTCTGGGTGAACTCCAGGAGTTGGGGATGGACAGGGAGGCCTGGTGTGCTGCGATTCACGGGGTCGCAAAGAGTCGGACACGACTGAGCGACTGAACTGAACTGAACTGAACTGATGCATTTGAAGAAGCAGCACTTTTTCCAGTCTTTGCAGGGAAAGTTCTTTACCAGTCAGTTCAAACAAAGATTCTGTGTGGGCTGGCTGATGAAGTTCACCAGTGTTCAAGGGTCTGCAAAGTCCCTTGCTCATTTCACTCTCCCTTCCACCATGGGAGATTTGTGGGCCAAAGGGATCTCTCTTGGCACTGCACTCTGATAAATGATACAGGTGAAGTGAAGCTACTCTTACTCTTTCCTACTTTCCAATCTTTTTTGTTTGTTTGTTTGTTTCAGTGCTCCATTCAGTACTGTTACCTCTTACCTGGAGTCCAGAAATCTCATGAAGGTATTTTCTTCTGTGGACAGTTATAGAATTGATGTTACTATGTTAGAGCTAGGACTTCCTATCCTACCATCTTCTTGATGTCACTCACAATTTTTTCTGGTACTTCTTTTGGTGGAAGAAATATACTTTGGCCCAGCCCTGCCTCAGATACATGAGATATTTAATTTGAATTCTGTTTTTTTTTTTTGAGTTGTATGTTTATTTAGAAAATGATTCATGAAATGAAGCAATTTGTTTCTATTTGCACAAGTTCTAATCTGGTATTTAATAATAAATGAGAAAGAAAACCATTCTTTTTTTCCATTAAAAATGTTCAGTATTTTTGTGGCGGGGGGGTGGGGGTGGGCATCACCACTTAAAGATTCCTTATTAAAGCAAGTCACAATAAGTGGACTCCTCTATAGAAAAATCACCCTTGCAAAAACATCTATGGTTAAGCTCCTACTCTTTCATTTTTCACCCAAAGAATGTTAAGATCCTAAAAATTACCATTAACTGGTGATGTGTATACTTTAATTTTTGACAAAACCTTGGCCACTTTGAATGATTTGTTGAAGCTACCAGGCATATTTTTTAGTAAAATATATACTTGTGGTGTTGTGGGATGGATAGGAATCAAAATGTATAGGTCATGTCCAACTGTATCAAATTAATTATTATATCCCCTTTTCTTTCCCCCCTCTTTAAACATAACAGTACTATGGGATATTTTAAAGGTAATTATGGCTAGCTAACAAAGTGTAGAGTCTGTAAATAGCAGTTTTGAAACTTCCACTTCCAAAGTTCTTTTAACCCTTCTTAAATATATTTGATTATTTCAGTGTATTTCACTTGCTGTGATTTTGAAGGTCAACCATATATGATTTTTGGTGCATAAGGCTTGTATCGGGCTTCCCTGGTGGCTCAGAGGTTAAAGCGTCTGCCTCCAATGCGGGAGACCCAGGTTCAATCCCTGGGTCGGGAAGATCCCCTGGAGAAGGAAATGGCAATCCACTCCAGTATTCTTGCCTGGAGAATCCCACGGACGGAGAAGCCTAGTAGGTTACAGTCCACGGGGTCGCAAAGAGTCGGACACGACTGAGCGACTTCACCAAGGCTTGTATCAAATGAGTGTTCTTGATTTTTCCCTCAGTATATTTAAAGCAGATCATTTTCCTTAACTGTCAGCTTGTTAAACAGCAGGATGTAAACAGAGAGTTATATGGAACCTCTGTCTTCACCATTTAAAAACAGGATGAATAATTAAGAAATTTGGCTTAGGTCACAGTTGTCTCTTTAGTTCATGGTTTCTTCATCTGCCAAATTAATAGAAGCAGAAGCCCACTGTGTTCATTTTGGAAAGAGAAGGTACATTTTATACAGTAGCTTATATGTGTGATATCTGTTGGATAAGAAACTGATTGTATTTCTCCTTTCAAATCCTTTCTTCTCTGTGTTTCAGTTGAGAAGGAAAGTTGACTCATTGTTCTTTGTATGTAAGGTCAGGAAGCAACAGTTAGAACTGGACATGGAACAACAGACTAGTTTCAAATAGGAAAAGGAGTACGTAAAGGCTGTATATTGTCACCCTGCTTGTTTACTTCTATGCAGAGTACATCATGAGAAACGCTGGGCTGGAAGAAACACAAGCTGGAATCAAGACTGCCGGGAAAAATATCAATAACCTCAGATATGCAGATGACACCAGCCTTATGGCAGAAAGTGAAGAGGAACAAAAAAAGCCTCTTGATTAAAGTGAAAGAGGAGAGTGAAAAAGTTGGCTTAAAGCTCAACATTCAGAAAACGAAGATCATGGCATCTGGTCCCATCACTTCATGGGAAATAGATGGGGAAACAGTGGAAACAGTGTCAGACTTTATATTTTTGGGCTCCAAAATCACTGCAGATGGTGACTGCAGCCATGAAATTAAAAGACGCTTACTCCTTGGAAGAAAAGTTATGACCAACCTAGATAGTATATTCAAAAGCAGAGACATTACTTTGCTGACTAAGGTCTGTCTACTCAAGGCTATGGTTTCTCCTGTGGTCATGTATGGATGTGAGAGTTGGACTGTGAAGAAGGCTAAGCACTGAAGAATGGATGCTTTTGAACTGTGGTGTTGGAGAAGACTCGAGAGTCCCTTGGACTGCAAGGAGATCCAACCAGTCCATTCTGAAGGAGATCAGCCCTGGGATTTCTTTGGAAGGAATGATGCTAAAGCTGAAACTCCAGTACTTTGGCCACCTCATGAGAAGAGCTGAGTCATTGGAAAAGACTCTGATGCTGGGAGGGATTGGGGGCAGGAGGAGAAGGGGACGACAGTGGATGAGATAGCTGGATGGCATCACCGACTCAATGGACGTGAGTCTGAATGAACTCCAGGAGTTGGTGATGGACAGGGAGGCCTGGTGTGCTGCGATTCATGGGGTCACAAAGGGTCGGACATGACTGAGTGACTGAACTGAACTACCTCCCACAGAGTGTGTGTGGGGAGGGAAGCAATTTGCATCCTGTGTGTTCATCTTCTCCTGTGAGAACTCCAAAATTACAATTTTCTGCTGAACAACCGTTGAAAGGAAAATGTTGGATCCCACCAAAAAGATACCCCACATCCAAGGGCAAAGGATAAGCCCCAGCAAGATGGTAGAAGGGGAGAAATTGCGTTTAGAATCAAACCCTATACCCACCAGAGACACTTGGAGGGCTAAAACAAACCTTGTGTGCACAAGAACCCAGAAACCCCACAGGGACTGAGCCAGAACTGTGTTTGAGTGTCTCCAGTGGATGTACGGATCACCAGTGGACTGCTACAGGGGCTCTGGGTGCAGTATACCTGGGTATGGCATAAGCCTTCTTGGAGGAGGTCACCATTAACCCCACCATAGAACCACCAGAACTTCCACAGAACTGGGGAAATAGACTCTTTGAGGGCACAAACAAAACCTTGTGTGCCCCAGGACCCAGAAAAAAGAAGCAATGACTTCACAAGAGACTGAGTCAGATTGCTCATGTGTGTCCAGGAGTCTCCTGGGGAGGTGTGGGTCAGAAGTGGCCTGGAACAAGTCAGTTTTCATTCCAAATCCAAAGAAAGGCAATGACAAAAAATGATCAAATAACCACACAATTGCACTCATTTCACACACTAGCAAAGTAATGCTCAAAATTCTCCAAGCCAGGCTTCAAAACAGTACCTGAACCTTGAATTTACAGATAGAAAAGGCAGAGGAACCAGAGATGAAGTTGCCAACATCTGTTGGATCATTGAAAAAGCAAGAGAGTTCCAGAAAAGCATCTACTTCTGCTTTATTGACTATGCCAAAGTCTTGACTGTGTGGATCACAACAAACTGTGGAAAATTCTGAAATAGATGGGAGTATCAGTCCACCTGACCTGTCTTCTGAGAAATCTGTGTGCAGGTCAAGAAGCAACAGTTAGAACAGGGCATGGAAAAACAGACTGGTTCTAAATTGGGAAAGGAGTAGGTCAAGGATGTATATGTCACCCTGCTTATTTAACTTCTATGCAGAGTACATCATGCAAAATGCTGGACTGGATGAAGCACAAGCTGTAATCAAGATAGCTGGGAGAAACATCAATAACCTCAGATATGCAGATGACACCACCCTTATGGCAGAAAGTGAAGAAGAACAAAAGAGCCTTTTTTACATCATGCAATATGCCAGGCTGGATGAAGCACAAGCTGGAATCAAGATCGCCAGGAGAAATATCAATAACCTCAGATATGCAGATGACACCACCCTTATGGCAGAAAGTGAAGAAGAACAAAAGAGCCTTTTGATGAAAGTGAAAGAGGAGAGTGAAAAAGTTGGCTTAAAACTCAGTATTCAGAAAACTAAGATCATGACATCCAATCCCATCACCTCATGGCAATTAGATGGGGAAGCAATGGACATAGTGAGAGACTTTATTTTCTTGCGCTCCAAAATCACTGCAGATGGTGACTGCAGCCATGAAATTAGACACTTGCTCCTTGGAAGAAATACTATGACCAACCTAGACAGCATATTAAAAAGCAGAGACATTACTTTGCCAGCAAAATTCCGTCTAGTCAAAGCTATGGATTTTCCAGGAGTCATGTATGGATGTGCGAGTTGGATTATAAAGAAAGCTGAGCACAGAAGAATTGATGCTTTTTTTTTTTTTTTTTTTAGTGAATGTTCTTTTTTAATTTTTTTTATTTTTATTTTTACCTTATTTTGCTTTAAAATACTGTATTGTTTTTTCCATACATTGACATGAATCAGCCACGGGTGTACATGAGTTCTCAATCCTGAACTCCCTTCCCACCTCCCACCCCATATCAGCTCTCTGGATCATCCCCGTGCACCAGCCCCAAGCATCCTGTATCCTGTATCGAACATAGACTGGCGATTCGTTTCTTACATGATAGTATACATGTTTCAATGCCATTCTCCCAAATCATCCCACCCTCTCCCTCTCCCACAGAGTCCAAAAGTCCATTCTAAACATCTGTGTCTCTTTTGCTCTCTCGCATAGAGGGTTATCATTACCATCTTTTAAAATTCCATATATATGTGTTAGTATACTGTATTGATGTTTTTCTTTCTGGCTTACTTCACTTTGTATAATAGGCTCCAGTTTCATCCACCTCATTAGAACTGATTCAAATGTATTCTTTTTAATGGCTGAGTAATACTCCATTTTGTATATATACCACAGCTTTCTTATCCATTCATCTGCTGATGGATATCTAGGTTGTTTCCATGTCCTGGCTATTATGAACAGTTCTGCGATGAACATTGGGGTACAACTGTCTCTTTCAATTCTGGTTTCCTCGGTGTGTATGCCCAGCAGTGNCTACTTTCTCATTATTAGTGTATAGGAATGCAAGGGATTTCTGTGTGTTGATTTTATATCCTGCAACTTTACTATATTCATTGATTAGCTCTAGTAATTTTCTGGTGGAATCTTTAGGGTTTTCTATGTAGAGGATCATGTCATCTGCAAACAGTGAGAGTTTTATTTCTTCTTTTCCAATTTGGATTCCTTTTATTTATTTTTCTGCTCTGATTGCTGTGGCCAAAACTTCCAGAACTATGTTGAACAGTAGTGGTGAAAGTGGGCACCCTTGTCTTGTTCCTGACTTTAGGGGAAATGCTTTCAATTTTTCACCATTGAGGATAATGTTTGCTGTGGGTTTGTCATATATAGCTTTTAGTATGTTGAGGTATGTTCCTTCTATTCCTGCTTTCTGGAGAGTTTTAATCTAGAGCAGATGACGGACAAACAAGAGTTACAGGTGCTAAAAGCAATTAAACAGTCAACTTTGCCAGAGGCCCCTGATCCACCTTTACCTTGCTTTTCGTGAGCTCATATTAACAGGCCTCTAACACTGGCCTTTCCGCCCACTGCAACGCTGTCTGCTGCTGCTACTGCTCCCCTATTTCCTAGCATTCTTCCTTGGGACATGCCTCTTTGTGCGTGGGCTTTTCCGGTCCAGTTTAATAATCCTCAACCTGGACATAATCAATGGCAATCACCTGATTTTGATTTGCTCATGCAATTCAAAAAGGCATGTACATTATATGGACCTACCTCACCCTACTGTATGGAATTTCTTAGGGGCTAGGCAGATCAGTGGCTTCATGCAGATTTTTTTACAGTTGTTGAAATGGTCATGACTTCACAACAGCTACTACAATGGAAAATGTGGATCACAGATAAAGCCAAATTAATCTTGCAAGAACAGCAAAGCATGGAAAACTCTACTGGACTGAATTTTAAAATTCTCACTGGCACCAGAGCTATGGCTAAAACTGCTGTGCAATTACAATTGTGCAGCCGCCCATATTATACTAGATTAAGGAAGTAACTATCAGAGCATGGGCTAAAATCAACAGTTCCACCTCTGATGGATCTTTTGTAAAAATATTGCAGGGACCAACTGAAAAATAAACTCAATTTATTGATAAATTGAAGGAGGCCATTGATCACAGTCTTAAGGATGCAGCTTTGCGAGAAATCATTTTGAAATAATTAGCCTTTGATAATGCTAATGAAGATTGTCAGGCTATTATCAGACCCATTAGGGGACAAAGAGAAGTTATGAAATACTTGAAAGCCTGCAGGAATGTGGGGACGATTCAACATAAAGCTAAAATAGCCGCTTTAGAAACCTTAAATGTTTCCCAAAAGTCTAAAGTTAAATGTTTTAACTGCAGCAAGCCTGGACACATGCAGAAGCAGTGTCACTTGCCTCGACAAACAGGTCTTTCTCCTGACAAAGGAGGGGCTGTTAAAACTAAACCCCCCAGGCTCTGCCCAAGATGTAAAAAAGGGGAATCATTGGCTGACTGAATGCCGCTCTAAATTTGATAAACAAGGTAATGCTTTACCCATTCAGACACCTCCTTCGGGAAACTAGAACAGGGGCTCTCCTCTAGCCCCATTAAACGAGGACAACAAAATATTACTAAATTAACAGCGGCTACCAGACATAATACATGTATAGACATTCCTACTCCCCGAGATATAAAATTATTAATGGTAAATGATCATATGAAAATCTTAACTGGATATTTTGGCCCTCTATCAAAAAATACTATAGGCCTCCTATTGGAACAAAACAACACCACCATGCGTGAGATAACTGTACATACTGAGATCACTGATAAAGATTACACGGGTAAAATTGCAATAATGTTACATGTGACTCACAACTTGTATTTACAAAAGGGTGACAGATTTGCCCAGTTATTGCTATTACCTTATGTGCCCCCACTTAATAGAAAAACAGACACCAGAACAGGTGGCTTTGGAAGTACCAACATTACTGCAGCCCTTTCTACTGTTATAAAAGAAATCAATAGGCCCATGTTAAAATTAAAAATCAGAGAAAGAACTTTTGAAGTAATTTTAGACACTGGGGCAAATGTTTCCATCATAAGAACAGAAGAATGGCCTTTGGACTGGCCTACAGTTTTAATCTCACACCAGTTGGTGGGAATAAGAACTGCAGAGGCAGCTCAAACTTATGTTAGTTCGTCTTACTTACAAGCCCTGGGCCCTGATCAATTAGTCGCTTACATTAAACCATACATTGCCCCATTATCATTAAATTTGTAGGGAAGAGACTTTCTACAAGCTCAAGCGACTATACAATTAAATGAACCTTTTTCTTAGGGGTCACTGAGATAAAGCCACTGAAGTTAGAATGAAAGTCTGGTAAACCTATCTGGACAGCTCAGTGGCCCCTATCAAAAGAGAAACTGTCCGCTTTGCATACTTTGGTGGCTGAACTACTACAACAAAATAGAATAGAAACTACTCAATCACCATAGAACTCACCAGTTTTTGTCATTAAAAAAAAAATCAGGTAAATAGAAAATGCTAACAGATTTAAAAAATATTAACACTATAATGATTCCTATGGGAGCATAACAACCAGGACTCTCAAGCCCTGTTATGGTCCCTAAGGACTGGACTATTATGATTATTGATTTACAAGATTGCTTTTTCACTATACCTTTACATCCAGATGACAGGCAACATTTTGCCTTCTCAATACCTTCTATTAATAATCAATCCTTTGCTCAACGGTATCAATGGAAGGTCCTACCCCAAGTTATGATGAACTCCTCTACGGTCTGTCAATTCCTTGTTGATAAAATTTTACAGCCCATCATACAGCAATTCCCTGAGGCATATCTCATTCATTACATGGATGACATTTTATTGGCTTCTCCCTTAAAATCTCAATTAAGTTTATTAGGTAATGAGGTCATAACTAATTTAACTAATCATGGGCTGCTAATAGCAAAAGATAACTTACAATACCATTCTCCTTTTAAATATCTTGGATATCTTATGGACCGCTCCACTATAAAGTCACAGAAACTTTCTATTAGAAGGGATAATTTATAAACACTTAATGATTTCCAAAAACTTCTTGGGGATATTAATTGGCTATGACCTACCTTAGAAATTCCCACATATGCTTTACAAAACTTATTCAAATTATTAGAAGGTTCCTCTGATTTAAATAGTCCCCAACAACTTACCCCTGATGCTAAGAAAAAATTACAATTGGTAAAACAAAAAATTCAACAAGCATTTGTTTACCATATTAATTACAATTCCCCTTTTCAGATATATGTCTTTGGTACTAAGATATCTCTTACTGCCATTATAGTGCAAGATAATCTCCCTATTAAATGGATATATCTCCATTCCAAAGAGACTAAACGCATTGTTTCCTATATAGACTTAATAGGGAAAATCATTTTTCTTGCACGCTCTCATTTGTGCGCTATAGCTGGATATGACCCTACTCAGATTTACCTACCTTTGACAAAAACAGAAATTGATAATGCTCTCCAGGTGTCCACTACTATTCAGATAGCCTTTACTGATTATTCAGGGGAATTATTGGCCAACCCACCTAAAGGAAAATTATGAAATTTCTTACAAAATACTTTATCATCAATAATATTATTTCTGCACATCCTCTCATGAATGCACCTAATTATTTCATAGATAAAAATAAGACAAGATGAGCAGCCATAATAGGTCCCAACATACAAAAAAAAATAATAATAATAAAAGTCCTTATCAATCTGTTCAAAAAACAAAATTATTCACATTATATTGTTTATTTACCCTAATAAAAACCCCATTGAATGTTTTAACTGATTCTCGCTACGTGGCACATCTTTTCCCATCCTTTGTAACGGCTTATTTTATATCCAATGAAAATGATCTTATACATTTGTTCTTATTGATTCAACAAAAAATAAGAGCTAAACTCCATCCCTTCTTTATTACTCACATTCGTGCTCATTTCCATTTACCAGGACCCCTCAGTTTAGGCAATGATTTGGCTGATCGCCTCATCGCCCCTATATTTTCTTCCCCTGAACAGGAACATCAGCTCTTTTACAATGTTTTTAAATGATGGAGATCCCTGCCTCCATCAAAACAAACAATGGTCCTGCTTTTACAGCCAATGCTTTTCGTGATCTCATACATCTATAAAATATTCGCCATCTTACTGACATCCCATACAACCCTCAAGGTCAAGCCATCATTGAACGGGCCCACTGTACACTCAAGCTCATTCTTAATAAACAAAACAGGGGGAATAAACTAAGGGGCCCCTATGGACCTAAAGCCATTTTGCCTATAACCCTTCTAACAATCAATTATTTTAATTTGCCTCTACACAGTCAGGAAACATGAACAGAGAAACATTTTTCTGATTCATCCTCGCGTATGCCTGAACATACTGCTGTTGGGTTAAATGTCTTAATCAGTGGCGGCCAGGAACACTTAAGTTACTAGGCAAAGGATATTATCTTGTCATTTTAGATGATGGAACCGAGCAGTGGGTCCCATTCAAAAGAGTCAGAAAACGGACAGATCTTGCTCCACACCCCCTGACCGGTCACAGCACTAAAACAGAAATTGCAACAGATGCCTTCTGAGCCTCCTTATGACAACGTAACTTGAAAGAAAAAATCATCTTCGCCGGGAATGGACTGTTCCCCCTGTAGAGGAAGGTTTAAAAAAGTCTCTGTTCACACCAATATGACTTTGTTGATTGGAGGCCTCATGGACTCTTTGTGAATTGCTCAGAATCACAAGAATACAATAACACCTGCCAATGGTATAATGTTTCAGCACCACATTTTAACAGAACACAAACAGGACTCTGGCATCAATGTGATGAACTTTTGAACTGGTACAACAGAAGTCTTTCACCTCCCAGACCCCAGATAATCAGTCCAGTCCTGGGGCCTGAACACTGGCATCTTTGGAAAATTCCTGCTTGCTTGTCCTGGTTTAGTGTCTCGTATGCTTATGCACGTTTCCATCCCCACAGAATTATACTATTGAGTATAATTATACCGGTTATGTTTGTGCTTGTGTAAATGTGCCCTATCTTTTTGCTATTAGACAATTTAGGAGTAATGGCTCAATTCTGTCCTGTACTGTCGTTTGTATACTTGTTTAAATCATAGTGTGCCAATTAATGTTATGAAAGACAGTGTTTTTTTAGTCTGGCAAAGGACTGATTTATGGGTTCCAGTTAAGATTTCTGAACCTTGGTCAGATTCCATGTTGTCTTTTGTTCTGAGAGAATCCCTAAAAAGAAGCAAACGTTTTATTGGCTAGATTATAGCTACCATAGTGGGTATTATTTCAATTATAACTGTTGGTACAGTTTCTAGAATGGCATTATATAATTCTATTCAAAATCATGATTTCATTACAGCTTGGAAAAAGGATTCTCATGATCTCTGGGCCCAGCAAGCTCAGATAGATCAACAAATACAAATCATGTCTACCTTCAGCAGCATTCCCCTTATGTTATATAACACTGACTTCTATAATACACTATCTGCTAGTACTTCCTTTTTAAATCCAAAAAATTGGGTACCCCATACGATGGCTTCTTATGTGCTGATCTGTTTATTATTTGTTATTGTTCTTATAGGATTCCGAACGTTATGTGCTCGAGCCACCGCCACCCAAAAAGCGGGAGTAACCATGGCTGCAGCAGTCCTTGCTCTTGATAAAAAAGGGAGGAAATGTGGAGGAGCTGGAAGGCTTTAAGAAAATACTGAAAATGTATTTGCTCCACTCATGACGAAGGTTGGAAGCTGGGACGAGCATAACAAAGGGTTATGAGCGTTCACTGAGTGCCCAAGGCTGGGAACGGATGACGAAGGGTCAATACGCCCGGCCTTGAGGCGTCCGAAGGCTTCCTTCTGACCACCTGTTTCTGAGAGCAAGGACTGTTGTTTCATGACAGACTCCCTTTAGAGTTTCGCCAAAGCTATGTTATGGCTTGGGCGGTGGGAACTGTATTTTATGCTTGAATGCTTTAATGTTTATCTGGAATGGCTACGTGCAAGTCAGCCTTATGCTCTATTCCCTGAAAATTATAAAACTACACAATTAGATAATAAACTTTGTCAGTCCACTAAAGGCTGTCCCTGAGTGTCCTTTTCAGAGTGCGGTTCTCCGAGCCTTACAAGGACTGATGCTGAAACTCCAATATTTTGGCCACTTGATGTGAAAAACTGACTTATTGGAAAAGACCCTGATGCTGGGAAAGATTGAGGGCAGGAGGAGGAGGGGACAAGAGGATGAGATGGTTGAATGGCATCACCTACTCAGTGGAAATGTGTTTAAGTAAGCTCTGGGAGTTGGTGATGAACAGGGAGTCCTGGAATGCTACAGTCCTTGGGGTTACAAAGAGTTGGACAAGACTGAGTGACTGAACTGAATCAATAATCCAAAAACTATCCTTTAACTAAATGTTGTTGATACATGTCTAAAAATAAATAAGATATAAAATGGTTAAAGGAAGCTTCCAGATAATAAGGAAAAAAACAACCAAATAGTTCAAACTAAATTTTATCTTTGATCTACTGGCCACTCTCGACAAGTCGTAGTATATTTTTCTGTTTTAGATGGCAAAAGTTTCTTATAATCAACAAAACTATCTCACTCAAAAGCCTATTGATTTTTGTGTGTATAATTTTTCCATGTTTTGAATATATTTTTAACAAGATTTCACTTCTGAAAATTTGGCACCATTCCAAGGGCTGTGTGTGAGTGCTAAGTCGCTTCAGTTGTGTCTGACTCTTTGTGACCCTATGGACTGTTGCTCGCCAGGCTCCTCTGTCCCTGGGATTCTCCAGGCAAGAATATTGAAGTGGGTTTCCTTGCCCTCCTCCTGGGGATCTTCCCACCCAGGGTTTGAACTCGCATCTCCTGCACCTTCTGCATTGAAGGCAGATTCCTTACCCCTGAGCCACGGGGAAGCCCGTTCTAAGGGCTGAGTTTATATCAACTCATGTAACTTCTCAATGACTCTGCAAAGTAGCTGTGCTGGTCTTAGTTCCTTGCCCAGGGATCAAATTCAGCACTCCAGCATTGGAAGGGCAGAATCTTAACCATTGGGCCACCAGGGAAGTCCTGAAAGATAGGCTTTAAAAAGTAGCTGCAGTTTAAATAAATGACATGTAAAGCCAAACACAAGTAAATGACTTGACTAAAATGTCCAATTTTGTTTTCCTGTGATTTATAAAGCCAAATCAAGAGAGGGCCTAGGTATGTAACAAGATGTCCAGATTATTTAAAAATTTTTTCTACACCTAAAAGCACATTATATTACTTGTGCATTTGTGTACTTGTATGTAAAGCCAAACACAAGTAAATGACTTGACTAAAATGTCCAATTTTGTTTTCCTGTGATTTATAAAGCCAAATCAAGAGAGGGCCTAGGTATGTAACAAGATGTCCAGATTATTTAAAAATTTTTTCTACACCTAAAAGCACATTATATTACTTGTGCATTTGTGTACTTGGTTTTAAATTTTTATAGTTTTTTAATGAAGTTTATTTGATTTATAGTGTTGTATTAGCTTGTGGTATACAGCAAAGTGATTCAGTATTTTGGTAGATTATATTTCACTATAGGTTGTTACAGGATAATGGGTATAATTCCCCATGCTTCACAGTATATGCTTGTTGCTTATGTATGTATGTATTTTGCATCTGTTAATCCCATATACCAAAGCTGTTGCTCCTCCCCTTCTCTCTCCTCTTTGGTAACCACAAGTTTGTTTTCTATATTCTGTGAGTCCGTGTCTGTTTTGCATATACATTCGTGTTATCCTTCAGATTCCACATATAAATACTATCGTATGGTATTTGTGTTTTCTCTGCCCAACTTATTTCACTAAGCATAGTATTCTCTAGGTCTGGCCACATTGCAAATGGCAATATTTCATTCTTTTTTTATGGCTGAGTAGTATTCCATTGTGTGTGTGTGTATATATATATATATATATATATATATATATATATATTTACCCTGCGTGTGTGCTAAGTTTCTTCAGTGATGTCCAGCTCTATACAACCCTAAGGACTGTAGCCCTCCAGGCTCCTCTGTCCATGGGGTTCTCCAGGCAAGAATACTGGAGTGAGTTGCCATGCCCTCCTCCTAGGGGATCTTCCTGACTCAAGGACTGAATTCAGGTCTCTTAAGTCTCCTGCATTGGCGGGTGGAGTTTTTACCACTAGGGTCACCTGGTGACCCAATATACGTACATATACATATATATATGCATATATACTACATCTTCGAAACCTCATTGTCTGTTAATGGACACTTGGGTTGCTTCCATGTCTTGGCTATTTTAAATAATGCTGTTATGTATACTGGGGGGCATGTATGTTTTCAAATTAGTGTTTTTATCTTTTCTGGATATATACCCAGGAGTTGTATTGCTGAATCATATGGTGCTCTATTTTTGGTTTTTTAAGAACTTTCATACTGCTTTCCAGACAGTGACTGGAATAGTGGCTGTGCCAAATTTACATTCCTACCAATAGTGTAGTATAGGAAGGTTCCCTTTTTCCACATCTTCGCCAACATTTTTATTTGTGGACTTTTTGATGATAGCCATTCTGGTGGGTGTGAGCTGGTACCTCATCATGGTTTTGATTTGTGTTTCTCTAAATGAGCAATACTGAGAATCTTTTCACATCTCTGTTGGCCATCTGTATGCCTTCTTTGCTGAAATGTCTATTTAGGTCTTCTTCCCATATTTGACTGAGTTGTTTGGGTTTTTTGATATTGAGTTATATGAACTGTTTGTGTATTTCATATATTAACCCCTTGTCAGTCTCATCATTTGCAAATATTTTCCCCCAATCTGTAGGCTGTCTTTTCATTTCATTGATGGTTACTTTTGCTGTGCAAAAGTTTAATGAAGCCCCATTTATTTTTATTTCTTTTGCCTTAGTAGACTTACACAAGATAATATTGCTACGATTTGTGTCAGAGAGTGTTTTTCACCAATGTTCTGTTCTCAGAGTTTTATGGTTTCAGGTCAGTTAGGTCTTTAAATCATTTTGAGTTTATTTTTGTATATGGTATGAGAAAATGTCCTAATTTCATTATTTTACATGTAGCTCAGTTCTCCCAGCACCACTTGTTGAATAGACTGTCTTTTCTCCATCGCATATTCTTGCCTCTTTTGTTGTAGATTGACTGTAGGTGTGTCAGTTTATTTCTAGGCTCTCCACTCTGTTCCATCCCGTTCCATTAATATATGTGTCTCTTTTCGTGGCAGTACCATGCTGTTTTGATTACTGTAGCTTTGCAGTATTGTCTGAAGTCTGGGAGGGTCATATCTTTAGCATAGTCCTTTTCTATCAAGATTGCTTTGGCAATTTGGGTCTTTTTTGGTTCCATATAAATTTTAGGATCATTCATTTTAGTCATGGGTAGTTTGATAGGAATTGCATTAAATCTATAGATTGCTTTGGGTAGTATGGCCATTTTAATAATTTTAATTCCTCCATTCGAAGAGCATGGGCTATCCTTCTATTTCTTGAAATCATCAGTTTTCTTCATCAATGTTTTTAAGTCTTAAGAATGTAGGTCTTATACCTCCTTGGTTAAATTTATCCCTAGAGATTTGTCTGACTACTGTGGCTAGGACTTCTAATACTATGTTGAATAGAAGTGGTGAGAGTGGGCATCCTTGTCTTATTTCTGAATTTAGTGAGAAGGCTTACAGCTTTTTACTGTTGAATATTACATTGGCTGTGAGTTTGTTGTAAATGACTTTTATTATGTTAAAAAATGGTCCCAATCTACCCATTTGGAGAGTTTTTAATCATGAATGAATACTGAGTTTTGTCAAATGCTTTTCCTACTCCTATTGAGATGATCTTGCGGTTTTTGCCTTTTGTTGATGTTGTGTATCACACTGATTGATTTGCCCATGTTGAGCTATCCTTGTGACCTTGGAATAAATCCAGATTGATCATGGTGTATGAGTTTTTTTAGGTATCGTTGGTTTTGGTTTGCTTTTATCTAATTGTTAATTGCCTGCTTTCCCTCATTATAAGGAAGCTCCCAGAGCAGGAATTTTCTCTTGTTCCCTGCTTTGTCCCATGGATCTGTGCCATGTAGACCTTTACTGACTGAAAGCAAACAACATAGTCTTTTTAACAGTAAACTCTAGGCACAGTCACATATTTCCATCAGATCTATGTTGTATTGTTAATTCTTGAGAATATGCAGTCATCTGAAGTGTTTTAGTAATTAAGTCATCTTAATGGAGCCTAGTAGCAAACATGGGATAGCTTATTTTTACAATCTGAAGAGTAGTTAGCATCAAAAAATTACATATTCATTTTCTGTTTATTAAGGAAATATATAATAGTTGTCATATTGTGTTTATACCATATGCTTCTCATTACATAAATTCATGTCCCTGGCATGCAAGCAGTACCATGCATTTGACAAAAGATGGAAATACTAGAATTCACATATGTCATAAATCTGTCATTTAGGGAATTTATAGTGTATTTTGTTGCACTGAAAACAAAATTTAAAAGATGTGTTTTCTTCATTTTCACACCATCCTAATTTTATACCATAGAGAAAATACCACATTCTTACAAGTTCACTAAATGAAAGGTGTGTGACCAAACAATGAGTTTAGGATTAGACTCATGGGTTTTATCCCCTTGGTTATAATCAGACTAGAATAAATGAATGGGTCATACCAAAATGACCACATCTCCATCTAAAGAAAGGCAAAACACCCCACTCTTCTCAAATTGGCCTTGGGGAACCTCAGAGCTCACACATACAATAGAATTTATGCTAGATGGAATTAAAAGGAGATTCTGTTTCCAAAACTGCTATAAGACATAATTCAAAGTTAGAGTGGAAATTGTTTCTACCAGAATGTATAAATGTCTTGTTTGGGGTTTCCCTGGAGGCAAGAAGGTGAATGCCAGCAGGTATTTGGAAGGTGATTCCTGGAAACACTGGCAAGGGAGTGGAAAGTGAGACATGGAAAAGAAGGAAGCCGTGGGAGAGTAAGTTATGAAGCCTGTTATCTCTCTGGGCCTCTGGACATCATTCCCACTGGGGATCACTAAGGGAGGATGTACGATATGACTCAGTTTTCCCAAACAAGGGGTGAGGTGGCTGGGGCATTGACTCACTAAGTCCCTATCCGTCATTGGTTTTGGGCTGCTGTCAGTAACTAAGAAACTCTCAAAGAGTTGCAGGTGTTCACAGTAAGAAGCCTTTGGCAATTAATGGATTCAGAAGTCTCGGTGCCCTTAAACACACATATTTGATCATGTATCATGTTCAGTTCAGTTCAGTCACTCAGTCGTGTCTGACTCTTTGTGACCCTACGGACTGCAGCACACCAGGCTTTCCTGTCCATCACCAGCTCCTGGTGTTTACTCAAACATATGATGCCATCCAAACATCTCATCCTCATCCCCTTCTCCTCCCACCTTCAATCTTTCCCAGCATCAGGGTCTTTT
>SJYT01072204.1:0-24521 GCA_006410635.1 Cephalophus harveyi | reverse complement strand
GTCCTTCCAATGAACACCCGGGACTGCTCTCCTTTAGGATGGACTGGTTGGATCTCCTTGCAGTCCAAGGGACTCTCAAGAGTCTTCTCCAACACCACAGTTCAAAAGCATCAATTCTTTGATGTTTAGCTTTCTTTATAGTCCAACTCTCACATCCATACATGACTACTGGAAAAACCATAGCTTTGACTTGGCAACGTAATGTCTTTGTTGACAAAGTGATGTCGCTGCTTTTTAATATTCTGTCTAGGTTGGTCATAGCTTTTCTTCCAAGGAGCAAGTGTCTTTTAATTTCATGGCTGCAGTCACCATTCGCAGTGATTCTGGAGCCCAAAAAATAAAGTCTGTCACTGTTTCCATTGTTTCCCCATCTATTTGCCATGAAGTGATGGGAACAGATGCCATGATTTTGGTTTTCTGAATGTTGAGTTTTAAGCCAACTTTTTCACTCTCCTCTCTCACTTTCATCAAGAGGCTCTTGAGTTCTTCTTTGCTTTCTGCCATAAGTGTGGTATCATCTGCATATCTGAGGTTATTGATATTTCTCCTGGCAATCTTGATTCCAGCTTGTGCTTCATCCAGCCCAGCATTTCTCATGATGTACTCTGCATATAAGTTAAATAAACAGGGTGACAATATATAGCCTTGATGTACTTCTTTCCCAATTTGGAACCAGTCTGTTGTTCCATGTCCAGTTCTAACTGTTGCTTCCTGACCTGCATACAAATATCTCAGGAGGCAGGTCAGGTGGTCTGGTATTCCCATGTCTTTAAGAATTTTCCAGTTTATTGTGATGCACACAGTCCAAGCCTTTGGCATAGTCAATAAAACACAAGTAGATGTTTTTCTGGAACTCTCTTGCTTTTTCGATGATCCAACAGATGTTGGCATGTATCATGTTGCTGCTGCTGCTGCTGCTAAGTCGCTTCAGTCATGTCCAACCCTGTGCGACTCCATAGACGGCAGCCCACTAGGCTCCCTCGTCCCTGGGATTCTCCGGAAAAGAACACTGGAGTGGGTTGCCATTTCCTTCTCCAATGCATGAAAGTGAAAAGTGAAAGTGAAGTCGTTCAGTCGTGTTGGACTCTTAGCGACCCCATGGACTGCAGCCCAGCAGGCTCCTCTGTCCGTGGGATTTTCCAGGCAAGAGTACTGGAGTGGGGTGCCATTGCCTTCTCCAATGTATCATGTTAGTCCCTGTTTAAAGTCCCTCCGTGGCTCCCAGAGCCCATAGGGTGAAGTCCAAATCCTTCAACCAGGCTCATGAAGCTCGTCAGCATGCTAGGCCAGTGGTTCTCACCAGGACAGTACCACTTTCATGAGGGTGTTTTGAAAATTCACAGTGGCTTTAAAGGTAAGCATGATGACTGGGGGCACTAATGTCAGTTAATGCTAGACATCCTGAACTTTATATCACCAACCCCAGGCATTGTGCCTAGCCCCAAATGGATACTCAACAAATTAATGTGTACATGTAACAGCTCTCACAGGATGTGCAATAAACTCTAGAAGCAAAGCAGGATGGATCTTAACCACAATGGAAGAAAAAAAAATCCACTAATTTGTCTATCCATTGATTCCTGAGATCAAGATTCCTTTGCTGAAGTTAACCCAACTTTGCCATTTCAAATACAGTCTTTGGGGACATAGATGATTTTTTCCCCACCCTCCTCCCAAACAAAGTCTTTGAATCAGGCAATTTTGGAGAAAGACAGTGAAGGATCCAGAGCCCTTTTGTTGTTGTTTAGTCGCTCAGTCATGTCCGACTCTTTTCTGACCCCTTGGACCATAGCCTGCCAGGTTCCTCTGTCCATGGAGTTTTCGAAGCAAGAATACTGGAGTGGGTTGCCATTTCCTTCTCCAGGGGATCTTCCTGACCCAGGGATCAAACCTGCATCTCCTGCATTGCAGGCAGATTCTTTACTGTCTAAGCCACCTGGGATGGAGAAGGCAATGGCACCCCACTCCAGTGTTCTTGCCTGGAGAATCCCAGGGACAGAGGAGCCTAGTGGGCTGCCGTCTGTGGGGTTGCACAGAGGCAGACACGACTGAAGCAACTTAGCAGGAGCAGCAAGCCACCTGGGAAGCCCCCAGAATCCTTTGCAAGCACAATATAGATGTAGAAAGTGAGACTCAAACAGGCAGACTGGATTGAACTTGGCACTAAATTCTGATTCTTCTAATTTCCAGTTCCAGGCTTTTTTTTTTTTTTTAACCAAATAGTGCCTCACTCAAGAATAGCAGAACTCCTGTGCGTCAGGACAGTGGGTTTGGGGCAAGTTATTATCTAAGTGAATACAGTTGTCAGGGTTTTCTATTTTCTAGAAATCTTGCCATCTAAAAATCATTTTATACAATGATTCATGAATGCAGGGAGTCAAACAGGGACAAACATTTGCATGTAGAGAACACAAAGAATTTATCTTTTCCCTTTTTTATTTCTGCAGGCTTTCCTTGTGGCTCAGCTGGTAAAGAATCAGGCTGCAATGAGGAAGGCCTAGGTTTGATCCCTGGGTTGGGAAGATCCCCTGGAGAAGGGAAAGGCTACCCACTCCAGTATTCTGGCCTGGAGAATTCCATGGACTGTATAGTCTATGGCGTTGCAAAGAGTCAGACATGACCGAGTGACTTTCACTTTTTTATTTCCACAGCACCCTAAAGTACTTCTTTAAGACTTAGGCTATTTATTCTAATAGTATATTTACATTTCTGTCACCTACGGGTAGGGATTATGTCTTTGTTATCTTTATACCTCAACCAAACACTGTCCAGCCCGTGATGGCCAGAAGACATTAAATGTTTGTTAAAAAAATGAATAAATCTATAAACCATGTATGAGAACTTTTTGAAAATAGGTAAATATGTTTTTAACATTTTTTGTTTTAACAAATTTTCCTATTTTTATCTTTTTTTAAAAAAGGTCACAAATGTAGTTCTAATCTTAGAGTTCACAGAATATTTCTCAACCCAACTTTTCCAAAGCAAGTTGGAGCGACTTTGAGTAAAAGCCTTTACTCTTAAGGCCTATCTAAACTGAGTTTCCTGGCTTCAGCTCTCAGAAATCATTCTATAGGGTTTACACAAGAAAACGTAAATAGACAAGCCTGGTAGGTGTATGCCAAGTTATTATTACATTCAATTGTGAACAAGAAAATAGCAAAAGAAGTTTACACATGGGACAGGAAGGAAGTGCTCAGGATGAACTCAAGCCATACCTTCCCCCAATAAAGACAGAAAAGCCCCTGATGATTGAGTGCCTTAAGTTGGAAACATGAATTTGGTAAAAGTCAAGGGAGCTCACATGCAGACAACAAGGGGATTTTTCTATACAGTAATCACATTTAAAGGGTCATAGACTCACTGAAAAATCTGAAGAAACTCCTATTGGTCCTCAGTAGAACATACTCCCCTCCCCTCCACATACAATATGATTCACTGTTGCTGGTGGTGAACTGGTCCCTGCCCCCCTCCCCACCACCACCACTTCATGTCAGGAAGAATGAAATCTGGTGGCAAAATCAATCTTCAGTGAGATCTAACTTCAAAACCATGTTCTTTCTGTTATGTTGATAAGTGATCTTAACATAAGATTTTGTCTGCTCTAAACCTCCCATTGATGTAAAATTGTGTAGTGATATCTACTTTATATCGATATTGTTAGGAGTAAACAGTTACTCTCTCTAAAATGTTTGAAAGTGAAAGTCACTCAGTTGTGTCCGACTCTGCAACCCCATGGACTATGCAGTCCATGGAGTTCTCCAGGCCAGAATACTGGAGTGGGTAGCCTTTCACTTCTCCAGGGGATCTTCCCAACCCAGGGATCGAAGCCAGGTCTCCCACATTACAGGCAGATTCTTTATCAACTGAGCTATCAGGGAAGCCTAAAATGTTTAGCATGTCAGAATCACTCCACAAATATCAATTACTTTCTCTTCCCCAAATCTCAAGTGGGAAGTTGGCAAAATTTGAGGAGAAAATGGATCATGATATTTTTTTTTCCTCTTTTAATCTTACCTTCATTTTTTCCTACTTCCTAAGAAGTGAGAGTCCTATTGTTAAAGATCATATGTTCTTATATTGTTAGTTGTCCAGCCCATGTCACCAGGGAGTAAAGGGAACCAGGGACCGTCTGTGTACTCATCTCCACCAAGTGTCCTCACTCAGTGGACAATAAATACCAAGGCCTGGCATTTTGTAGCTTCCAGGTAAATGTTCTATGGACTTCCCTGGTGGCTCAGATGGTAAAGTGTCTGCCTATGATGCAGGAGACCCTGGTTCAATCTTTGGGTTGGGGAGATCCCCTGGAGAAAGGAATGGCAACTCACTCCAGTATTCTTGCCTGGAAAATTCCATGGATGCAGGAGTCTTGTAGGCTACAGCCATGGGGCTGCAGAGAGTCGGAGATGACTGAGCAATGTAGCACTCAGGTAAATGTTTGAGTAAGGACAGAGGGTAGGAATCGAAAGGGAAGGATGGAGGCTATGAGGTGGGAAGGGAGAAAAGGAAGGAAGACTGAAGTTGTTTGGAAATTTTTTTTATACTATAAATCCCCGAGAACAGAGTCCTTGACAGGCACGGGATGAAGGAAAGCAATGTGTCCCTAAAGACACACTTTCCCCTGCAGAATTTACCTGTGTCTGCATTGAGTCTAACACTTACTTCTTCACTGCCTCCTTTCATGGAACAAGCAGAGATGAAAAGGAAGAGACTAGGAAAAGACATCCACTTCTAGACCATGTTGTTGGGGTACAATTGATGGAGAAGGTGAAGAAGCCATGCCATTTTCTTCTTCGGTAGGACTGGTGATGGAGAAGATGTTGTAAGGTTTGAAGGGGAGGGCTGATGTGATGGAAACTCAGGGACATGAACTCATCCTGGGTGTGGCCTCAGGCAAAGTGATTCACACCTGGAGTTTTTCCATCTGTAAGATGTTAGAGCTGGTCCAGATCAATGGATCTCAATCTTGGTTCTCCAATAGAACCACCCAAGGAGTTTCCAACTGTCGCCATGCCCCAGCCATAGTCTAGACAGTAGACTCACCTTAGGTGGGACACAGGCATCAGTAGTTTCAAAGTTTCCCAGATGATCCCAATATGCAGCTGAACTTGAGAACTACTGGGCCAGGTGGTCTCTAGACCCTCACTGCCCTAAGTTGTTCTCAACAAACTGCCTGGGCACCACTTGGGTTCCTTTTTGTAATCAAGACTCAGCCCTCATTCCAGAGCCACACAGACAGAACCTGTGTTTTCACAAGTGCATGCTAAGTTGCTTCAGTTGTGTCCGACTCTTTGCGACCCCTGCCAGGGTCCTCTGTCCATGGGATTCTCCAGGCTGGAATATGGGAGTGGGTTGCCATGGCCTCCTCCAGGGGATCTTCCCGGACCAGGGACTGAACCTAGTTCTCTTATATCTTCTGCATGGCAGGCAGGATCTTTGCCACTAGCGCCACCTGGGAACATTTTAACAAGAGACCCCCCAGGTAATTTGTATTGACATTAAAGTTTTAAAACTCTGGCTTGGACACCCTCCCACCCTGCCTTTCATGCAACAGTGCTTTACTTCTGGTGTTGATATTTCAATATAACTTCTGGATCCAACCCCAGGCAGATCATAAGGGTTGAAAGCTTTATATGTGTGTTATGTGTATACATTCAGCAAGCACAAAAATACCCCATCACACCTGTGCCATGCAGGGGGCTAAGTGAAAATAGATTGGGAAAAAATAAGTATTCCTGTAAAAAGGGCGGGTGATTTTATGATTCTGACCAAAGATTGCTTTTCCTTTGTAGAATGCAGTAGGGCCATCTAAAGAGCAGTTCTCTTCAAAGTCAGCCCTGCCGGTGTGGTTATTACAAACACCTGCCTCTAAGTGGCGGTTTGTGTCCAGCATCTTCTCGCCTGGCTGCACATCATTTCCAGGTTTCCTTCTCTGTTCCTCACGTTTCCTGACCATGCCCTCGTCGATAGCTCTCCCCAGGAAATAAAGGGTGCATTGGCAGAGGAGTGTTTGACTTCCTCTGAAAGTTTCCCCTTTCATGTTCCCTGTGTCATGTTCGTCACCTCCTTTAATTAAACAAAAGTCACCTCTGAAAAAAACAAAGCAGAAACCACATCAAAATGCTGAAACTAAAGCTAGAAAGTGACAAATAAATGTTATGCAAGATGTAATTCTGACCCTTGACAACTCAGGGCTAAGCAGGTGGGAGGCTCGTTATGTTCTAGTAGGACTTTTTTGAAGAATGGTATTTTTGGAGGAGGGAGTGATTTGGGTCTGAATGTATGGGGAGAAGTGGCATGGGTGAAAACTTAAGTCTCAGTTCAGTTCAGTCACTCAGTCATGTCCAGCTCTTTGCGACCCCATGAATTGCAGCACGCCAGGCCTCCCTGTTCATCACCAACTCCCGGAGTTCACTCAGACTCACGTCCATCAAGTCTGTGATGCCATCCAGCCATCTCATCCTCTGTCATCCCCTTCTCCTCCTGCCCCCAATCCGTCCCAGCATCAGAGTCTTTTCCAATGAGTCAACTCTTCGCATGAGGTGGCCAAAGTACTGGAGTTTCAGCTTTAGCATCATTCCTTCCAAAGAAATCCCAGGGCTGATCTCCTTCAGAATGGACTGGTTGGATCTCCTTGCAGTCCAAGGGACTCTCAAGAGTCTTCTCCAACACCACAGTTCAAAAGCATCAGTTCTTCGGTGCTCAGGCTTCTTCACAGTCCAACTCTCACATCCATACATGACCACAGGAAAAACCATAGCCTTGACTAGATGGACCTTAGTCGGCAAAGTAATGTCTCTGCTTTTGAATATGCTCTCTAGGTTGGTCATAACTTTTCTTCCAAGGAGTAAGTGTCTTTTAATTTCATGGCTGCAATCACCATCTGCAGTCTCAGTTCAATTCAATTTCTAGACTTTAGGTCACAGTCACTGTGGGGCCTTGCCCACATGCCTCTGGCCTTAACATTTCAATAGGACTTCACCAGTTGGCATCTACAGGACTAAGGGCTTTCTTTGGCTCAGCTCTCTGCCCTCAGCTTTCTCTGCCCTCAGCTAGCAAGCAGAAGTCCTGGGATCAGTGCCCTGCTAGAAGGCAGTACCCTTTAAGCAATCTCTGAATTCAGGTGGTGTCTAAATACCCTAGCTCCCTCGCCTGTTGCGCGAGATGACGCGGTGATGCACAATCTAGGCTGGCTCTGGGTGATGCTGGCAGCCTGATGCTTCAGTGGCCCCATGATAACTTGATACAGTCCTGCTATTGTTTTCCTCCCTTCGCAATTCACTCCCTCACTCCCTTACTACTCTTTTGTGCACCTGTAGAGCAATCTGCTGCTGCTGCTTCTAAGTCGCTTCAGTCGTGTCCAATCCTGTGTGACCCATAGACGGCAGCCCACCAGGCTCCCCCATCCCTGAGATTCTCAAGGCAAGAACACTGGAGTGGGTTGCCATTGCCTTCTGCAGTAGAGCCATCTACTTCTGCTCAAATCCTTGCGTTAGCATCTGCTTGTGGGAAAACCCACACTTAGACAAATTCAATCTTGCATTTGCTTTAAGATACCATTCATTCATAGGTAGGTATACCATTCATACCTTTATATTCTTTCCATTCAATTTTGATATTTTTGGTTGATAGAGCTCGTTATGATATGAAGATTTCAAAGGGTTTTAGTAATGGCCTTGAAGAGATCATCTTATTACCTTGTTCATGAGACTCATTGACATCTGAAGTCACCAAGGAGTAAGAAGATGAAATAAAGGGGTCAGTATAGCAGTGGCACAGCCCAGGGGGAGATGGGTGCTGGTTTCCAGTCCTGGTGCTATACTTGTTAGCTTTGTGAACTGGGGCAGGTCATTTCACCTCTCTGCCTCTCAGTTGGATGCTTCAAACATGAGGGAGCTATTTACCCTAACCTACACAGTTGTGAGTGTTCAGTAAGATGTGTGTCAAGTGTTTAGGATAATGCTTGTCACTATTAGCTATGAACAGTTCAAGGCTTAAATGGTTACTAACCAAGGATACTGAGTCCATTAAGATGTCTTCATCCATGAAACAGAAGATCCAGTGGAGCATGGCTTACACCAGTACAGATGTCCATGGTCTGCAGCAGGCATCTGCCATATCCCCATTTTGCATATTTCACTGCCTAGTATTAAAGCATATGCCCATTATGTAATCAGGACTCAAGCTTACAGTCAAGACAAATCTCCTCTTTCTCTATATTCTTCATTTTATTTCTGATAGCAGGTCACAGGTGTATCAGACTGTTTGTTACTGCTGTGTAACAAATTATCCCAATAAGCCTCAGTAGCTTGGCTGGTGCTGCTGACCGTGACTGAGTTTATTCATGCATCTGCAGGTTGGCTAGTATACACTAGGCTTGCTACAGGTCTGCAGTTGACCAAGTAGCTCTGTTCCCCCGGATCCTCATTCTCTTTGAGTCAAGAGGCTGGCTGGGGCATGGTCTTCTTACCTCCATAACAGAGGCCCAGGTCTTAACGTCTAGGCTTGGAACTGGTCCTTATGCCATTAGTCAAAGCAAGTCACACAGCCACGTCCAAAGCCAAAGTGTGGGACCAGAAGCTCTGCCCACCATGAAGCTACAGGGTGTGGGTGCAGGGAGGGGGTGCAGGAGGGACCAGTCATTCATTCTATTATAACAGGTTGTCAAAACAGAGAACCTCTAAATACCCACGTGGATTCTCTGAGCTCACATAGCACTGGTGTTTCTACCATGGTTTCTGCACTGGTTATTATATTACAATATCCTCTGGCGGCCCTCACGTCAGGAAAGCTGTTGCAAATGAGCAGGAGAGATCACTTGTCAGCTGAGGGGGTCGCCCAGGACCTGGTGACCTTCCAGCTCTAGCCGGCGGTGATTTGCCATCTGGGAAGAAAACCTCGCAGAGTACGAAAATGCAGAAAGTAAGGCAGAAGTGTCTTACTGAGAGAGGGAAGGACGGCGGGTGGTGCTGGAGGCGGTTCCCAGCCACTTGAGCACGGCCTGCTCCTCCCTCCCTCGCGTGGGAGGAGAGGAGCCACAGTCTCCTCGCCGGGGCGCCCCTAGCCTCTCCCGGGCAGCGAGCGCCCCCGCCGCAGTTGCCCGGCGTCCCCTTTACGCGCTCGAGGACCCAGCCCTGGGAGGAGCCGAGGCCCGGAGCAGCCGAGGGCAGCGGAGGCGGTGGCCCCGGGGCGCCAGGTGTTCCGCGCCCTCCCGAGGCGGCGCAGCAGGAAGCACGGAAGGAGGACCCCGCGAAGATGCTGCAGCCCTAGGCTCTGGCGCTCCGGCTTCTGCTCTTCTGGGTGGCAGGTGGAGTAGGGAAGGCAGCCAGGTGAGTGTCTGGCTGACGATTGGCCCCGGGCCATAAGCTCCCCCCCCTCCCCTCGTTGGCCCCTTTTCTTTGTCCCCAGTCCCCCTAGGCAATAGGCAACCGTGGGCATGTGTATCTGTGCGCGTTGAGACGGAATTCAAAGAGGATGTCAGGCTGGGTGCGCCTACAGACTCCCCCACGCGCCCCTCTGGTGGGCTTCGCAGAACTTCCTTCGCATCTGCTGCGCCCCACCGGGCTGCATCCTTAGGCGGAGGGACCCACCGGTGCGTGCGGACTCGGTGGGCTGCAGACATCCACCGTGGGCCGGCATGCGTGTCTGTGGGGGGCTGTGTTCCGTGCTTGTACCGTCTCGTGTTTTCCACCGTATTGGAAGGGGGCCAACTGATGGTCAGTGGCTAGTTTTGCTGGGGAAGGAGGGAGAGAACCAGAGGACGATCCATGGTGAGGGTTTACTGAGCCTGCCATGAGGGGCTGGGGGGCCCTCTACTCAATGCCTTTATGATTAACGTTGAACTGGAGAGAAAGGCCGGGATTGTCAGATGAAATTGACTCTCTCTTCTTGCCCGGCAATTCAGTGTCTGAAGCTGTTTCTTTACTTCTCACAAACTTTTCTAAGCCCTGAAACTTATTTTTCCGGAGATCAGCAAAGCCACCTAATAAATACACACTTATAGTGCATCATGTAGGCCTGGCACTGTCCTAAACACATGAGAGTTATGGACCCATTTACAGCCTGTAAGGGCTCAGCCTGGAAGATATTGTTATTATAATCCCCGTGTTGTAGAAGAGAAAAACGAGGCACAGAGAGGTCCAGTAGCTTGCCCCAAGAGGCACAGTCAGANCCTGTAGAGCAATCTACTGCTGCTGCTTCTAAGTCGCTTCAGTCGTGTCCAACCCTGTGTGACCCATAGACGGCAGCCCACCAGGCTCCCCCATCCCTGGGATTCTCAAGGCAAAAACACTGGAGTGGGTTGCTATTGCCTTCTCCTGTAGAGCAATCTACTTCCGCTCAAATCCTTGCCTCAGCATCTGCTTGTGGGAAAACCCACACTTAGACAAATTTAATCTTGAATTTGCTTTAAGATACCATTCATTCATAGGTAGGTATACCATTCATACCTTTATATTCTTTCCATTCAATTTTGATATTTTTGGTTGATAGAGCTCGTTATGATATGAAGATTTCAAAGGGTTTTAGTAATGGCCTTGAAGAGATCATCTTATTACCTTGTTCATGAGACTCATTGACATCTGAAGTCACCAAGGAGTAAGAAGATGAAATAAAGGGGTCAGTATAGCAGTGGCACAGCCCAGGGGGAGATGGGTGCTGGTTTCCAGTCCTGGTGCTATACTTGTTAGCTTTGTGAACTGGGGCAGGTCATTTCACCTCTCTGCCTCTCAGTTGGATGCTTCAAACATGAGGGAGCTATTTACCCTAACCTACACAGTTGTGAGTGTTCAGTAAGATGTGTGTCAAGTGTTTAGGATAATGCTTGTCACTATTAGCTATGAACAGTTCAAGGCTTAAATGGTTACTAACCAAGGATACTGAGTCCATTAAGATGTCTTCATCCATGAAACAGAAGATCCAGTGGAGCATGGCTTACACCAGTACAGATGTCCATGGTCTGCAGCAGGCATCTGCCATATCCCCATTTTGCATATTTCACTGCCTAGTATTAAAGCATATGCCCATTATGTAATCAGGACTCAAGCTTACAGTCAAGACAAATCTCCTCTTTCTCTATATTCTTCATTTTATTTCTGATAGCAGGTCACAGGTGTATCAGACTGTTTGTTACTGCTGTGTAACAAATTATCCCAATAAGCCTCAGTAGCTTGGCTGGTGCTGCTGACCGTGACTGAGTTTATTCATGCATCTGCAGGTTGGCTAGTATACACTAGGCTTGCTACAGGTCTGCAGTTGACCAAGTAGCTCTGTTCCCCCGGATCCTCATTCTCTTTGAGTCAAGAGGCTGGCTGGGGCATGGTCTTCTTACCTCCATAACAGAGGCCCAGGTCTTAACGTCTAGGCTTGGAACTGGTCCTTATGCCATTAGTCAAAGCAAGTCACACAGCCACGTCCAAAGCCAAAGTGTGGGACCAGAAGCTCTGCCCACCATGAAGCTACAGGGTGTGGGTGCAGGGAGGGGGTGCAGGAGGGACCAGTCATTCATTCTATTATAACAGGTTGTCAAAACAGAGAACCTCTAAATACCCACGTGGATTCTCTGAGCTCACATAGCACTGGTGTTTCTACCATGGTTTCTGCACTGGTTATTATATTACAATATCCTCTGGCGGCCCTCACGTCAGGAAAGCTGTTGCAAATGAGCAGGAGAGATCACTTGTCAGCTGAGGGGGTCGCCCAGGACCTGGTGACCTTCCAGCTCTAGCCGGCGGTGATTTGCCATCTGGGAAGAAAACCTCGCAGAGTACGAAAATGCAGAAAGTAAGGCAGAAGTGTCTTACTGAGAGAGGGAAGGACGGCGGGTGGTGCTGGAGGCGGTTCCCAGCCACTTGAGCACGGCCTGCTCCTCCCTCCCTCGCGTGGGAGGAGAGGAGCCACAGTCTCCTCGCCGGGGCGCCCCTAGCCTCTCCCGGGCAGCGAGCGCCCCCGCCGCAGTTGCCCGGCGTCCCCTTTACGCGCTCGAGGACCCAGCCCTGGGAGGAGCCGAGGCCCGGAGCAGCCGAGGGCAGCGGAGGCGGTGGCCCCGGGGCGCCAGGTGTTCCGCGCCCTCCCGAGGCGGCGCAGCAGGAAGCACGGAAGGAGGACCCCGCGAAGATGCTGCAGCCCTAGGCTCTGGCGCTCCGGCTTCTGCTCTTCTGGGTGGCAGGTGGAGTAGGGAAGGCAGCCAGGTGAGTGTCTGGCTGACGATTGGCCCCGGGCCATAAGCTCCCCCCCCTCCCCTCGTTGGCCCCTTTTCTTTGTCCCCAGTCCCCCTAGGCAATAGGCAACCGTGGGCATGTGTATCTGTGCGCGTTGAGACGGAATTCAAAGAGGATGTCAGGCTGGGTGCGCCTACGGACTCCCCCACGCACCCCTCTGGTGGGCTTCGCAGAACTTCCTTGGCATCTGCTGCGCCCCACCGGGCTGCATCCTTAGGCAGAGGGACCCACCGGTGCGTGCGGACTCGGTGGGCTGCAGACATCCACGTGGGCCGGCATGCGTGTCTGTGGGGGGCTGTGTTCCGTGCTTGTGCCGTCCTGTGTTTTCCACCGTATTGGAAGGGGGCCAACTGATGGTCAGTGGCTAGTTTTGCTGGGGAAGGAGGGAGAGAACCAGAGGACGATCCATGGTGAGGGTTTACTGAGCCCGCCATGAGGGGCTGGGGGGCCCTCTACTCAATGCCTTTATGATTAACGTTGAACTGGAGAGAAAGGCCGGGATTGTCAGATGAAATTGACTCTCTCTTCTTGCCCTGGCAATTCAGCGTCTGAAGCTGTTTCTTTACTTCTCACAAACTTTTCTAAGCCCTGAAACTTATTTTTCCAGAGATCAGAAAAGCCACCTGATAAATAGACACATATAGTGCATCATGTAGGCCTGGCACTGTCCTAAACACATGAGAGTTATGGACCCATTACAGCCTGTAAGGGCTCTGCCTGGAAGATACTGTTATTATAATGGCCGTGTTGTAGAAGAGAAAAACGAGGCACAGAGAGGTCCAGTAGCTTGCCCCAAGAGGCACAGTCAGAAAATGAAGACACCAGCGTTGAGACCCAGGCCATCTGGCCTGGAGTCCCTGCTCTTCCCCAGTGCTGCGCTGTTGCTGTTGTTTAATCGCTCAGTCTTGTCCGACTGTTTGCACCCCATGGACTGCAGCCCCGCAGGCTCCTCTGTACATGGAATGTTCTTGGTGAGAATACCAGAGTGGGTTGCCATTTCCTTCTCCAGGGGGTCTTCCTCACCCAGGAATCAAACCCGTGTCTCCTGCATTGGCAGGCGAGTTCTTTACCTTTTACTTTTTGAGCCACCAGGGAAGCCCGAGGACAGCCTTTTGGGAATCACTCTGAACAAGTGTTCCTGGCCCTCTTGCTTTCCAAGGCATGCCCTAGTTTCATTCTCTACTGTGGCACTATTGAGCACTGTTGGGCTGGGCGGGACGATTATTTGTTCAGGGTGGTTAGAGAGCGGGCCTATGTACTGTAGGACTCTTAGCAGCCTCTGTAACCTCTGCACACTAGATCAGTAGCAATTTCCCTACACTGTGACCATCAGAACTGGGTCCAGACATTGCCCAAAGTACTGATATGGGCTGGGGGTTTTGCACAGTTGTCTCCAGCTGAGTGAGGACCTCTGACTATTAGTTTTTTTAGTCAACAGTTTCTGTGGAGAGCTGGCTGAGAGCCTTGGTTTGGAATGGGCTTTTTAAAGGTGAACCTAGCTATCTTTGTTTGACTTACAGGAAAAATCTTTCATCAGTGTCAGTCACAATACTAAGGGATTTTGAAGTTCAAATAGAATAAGCTTCAGACCCGGTTCTTAGAATGTATGATCGCACGTGTCATTTTCCTTTTCGTGATAAAAATGTAAGGAGATGCAGTTTCCTCATGATCACATTTCCTGGAATACTGGAGGTTCTGGCATTGCTAGAAAGCCCACTTAAGAAACATCAAGTGCTATTTGGAGATGAGATTAATAGTTGTTCTGCTGCTACTGCTGCTAAGTTGCTTCAGTCGTGTCTGACTCTGTGCGACCCCACAGACGGCAGCCCATTGGGCTCCGCCATCCCTGGAATTCTCCAGGCAAGAACACTGGAGTGGGTTGCCATTTCCTTCTCCAATGCATGAAAGTGAAAAATGAAAAGTTAAAGTGAAGTCGCTCAGTCGTGTCTGACTCAGCGACCCCATGGACTGCAGCCTACCAGGCTCCTCCGTCCATGGGCGTTTCCAGGCAAGAGTACTGGAGTGGGATGCCATTGCAGTGGACAAACGGACATCCAGGAGCCTCAGTTTCAGAGGGCCACCAAATTAAATCAGCAGTCAAAAAGCTCCCCAGTTAAATCCAAGAATATTACAATGGAGGCTTGATGTCAGGATTCTGCAACTTCACACTTTTAAAGATGTGAACTGTGGTTTCTGTCTGTGGTCTCAGGTTCACGAGCTGGTATGCTCATTATCTGTGCAACATGCTTGGAAACGTCTCATGCTCAGTTTTTCAGGAACTGCCCAGGGACCAGGTGTAATCACCTCCAGCCCCAGGTCACAAACTTCATGTTTACAGGAAAGGCAAGGTGCTCGTAGCACAAGAGCGTGTCCACTGGTTATTTCCTGAGGTTTTACGACTTTTAGTAAAAACTGCTAAAAAAGATAAGCACCCATTGTTGTATTTTTTGATTGAGACTCTGTACCATAATTTCAGTGACCTAGAAGATTATATGCCTCTTAAATGATGATTAGTGTATTAGTAGTCAATTAACAGTCATCAAGTGAATAAATCCTCAGCAGCATGCATTGTTTTCATCTTCAGCATCAGAATTTGGCATAAACCCCTTACTTTTATCTTGTATGCTACTTCAAATGAATATTCTAAGTATCTTTGACTTACAGTATTATTTTCAAGTGTACAACATAGTGATTCAGTATTTTTGTAGCTGACACACCATACAGAGTTCTTACAAAATATTGACTATTTCCCTATGTGACCCCCATGCGTTTTAATGCCATTTGGGCTTTGGGACTATTTAGATGCTCTCAACCTGCTTTGTCCAATACAGTAAATACAGTAGTCACTAGCCCCATGTAGCTGTTGAGTACTTGAAACATAACCAGTCCAAGTTGTGATGTGCTGTGACTGCAAAATATACATTGGATTTTGAAGACTTTCTAATAAACAAAGAACATAAAGCATCTCACTAATCATTTCATATTGGTACATGTTGATAATGTTGTGGATACACTGCATTAGATAAAATATATTACTAAAATTAATTCCACCTGTTTCTTTCACAGTTAAAACAATATGGCTGCTAGAATTACATTTCTATTGCATGGTGTTAGTCTAGAACACTTACTGATCTGAACTCCATCTCCAGCATTCCAGGTCCTGACACTGGTACCTTTCTGCCTTGGGCACATAAGATAAATATGCTATTAACTTTGCTGTTCTTGAGTTTGATGTGTGGAACAACTCCCTTCTTATATTTATGCAATATACATTTTTTTCTCTATTGAGTTCAAGTAGCAATAATGTGAGCGATAAAGGAATTACTGAGTTCATGTATTCATGGATAGTTCAGTTCAGTTCAGTCGCTCCGTTGTGTCCAGCTCTTTGCGACCCCATGAATCGCAGCACACCAGGCCTCCCTGTCCATCACCAACTCCCAGAGTTCACTCAGACTCACGTTCATCGAGTCAGTGATGCCATCCAGCCATCTCATCCTCGGTCATCAGAGGCCTGCTTTCTGCAAACTACACCCTGTTTGAGAACTGATTCTTCTCAGAGCCCTGCTGAGGAAGTGCCATTGTCACCATTTTCCACAAAATTAGTGGCTTAAAATAGGATAAATTTGGGATTTCCCTGGTGGTCTCGTGGTTAGGACTCCTTGCTTCTATTGCCAAGGGCACAGGGAACTAAGATGAACTCAGTTCGACCCCTGGCTGGGGAACTAAGATCCCACAAGCCTTGCAGCGTAGGGCAGGGGTGGGAGCAGGGATATACACTGATTTTCCTAGAGTTCTGGAGGTTGGAAGTCCACAATTTGTCTTATGAGGCTAGAACTAAGATGTTGACAGGGTTCGTTCCTTCTGTAGGCTCCATGGGAGAATCCATTCCTTGTCTCTTAGACTTATAGAGGCTCCAGCAGTCCTTGGCTTGTAAGCATATCACTGCGTCTCTTCTTCCTTTGTCCCTTTGTCTTTTCTCTGACTCTTTATCATGTTCCTCCCTCTAAAAAGAACCCTGTGATTATACCTGGCCCACCCAGAAAATACAGGGTGACCTCCCTGTCTTAAGATGCATAAGAGCACATATGAAATTTCCCTTTTGTTCCATAAAGTAACATTTCGAGGTTCCAGGGATTATGACATGACCAACTTCTGGGGGAGGGTCATTATTCAGCCTGCCACAGGAAGTCTGAGCTATGAGTCTGTTGTTCTTGGTTTTATGGATTGGATCTTATATTTAAACATGATTTTAATCATTTGTGAGTGGTTGGCATATCATTCCTTTCTTTATTCTTAAAACCAGGGTTTGTGGGAATATACCCAGAACTCAAGAGCTGAGTGTTTCTAGGAAATGGTGACCATGAAATGCCCAATTACAGTATAGAAATCATTTCTGAGCAGTCTTGTTTCAATAGTTTCATTGGTTTAAAGGGTGTTAAAGTCCAATTTATATGTAATTTATGTACATAATCTAAGGTTATGTAAACATTAAAATGAATAAGTATATTATCTAGTCTTCATAAATCAGATTGGCATTCAGCTAATTTTTTTGAAACACTACGTGTCAACACTTTTTCAGTGTGATTTCAGTCAACTGTCTCTTCAATTCTAAGAAATAAGTGTTGAGTCTCTTAGACAGTGGGATAGAGAAAATTGAAATTAGATGATTCCTCAAGAACTGCATTGGATTTGGTCTTCTGCCCTAACAGCAGTGACATTCCAATATTTCAAATTTGTTTCTCAAGAAAAATTGAATACATAGAAGCTGACGCTCTTACAAAGTACTTTCTCACATGTTATCACCAGTGAGCCTGTTGAACTTGATGCTTGCCCAGCACCATCAAGGTATGTGTGTAGAATAAGTGGGGACTTCCTGGTGCTCCATTCTCCCAAGCCCTTCCTCTTTAGGTTTCATTCTCTCAGAAACAGACTCTGAAACCAGAATTCAAATGTGCACGGTTTATTTGGGAGGTTGTCCCCCAAAGTTCTGGTTCTAGTAGGACAGAGAAGGGAAAGACATGTTATATAAATAAGTTACCATTGTGATTGAATTCTGCTGGGGAGTTCTAGAAGACAGTAGGGCCCAAGCCTTAGAATTACCCTCCTTGAGGCACAGGAGCTGGGGTATCTGTGCTCCCAGCACAGATGGGCTTCGGAGGATGCCGAGTCTACGTGTTCAGCTTGCCATGCTCACAGGCAGCGCGGGCTCTGTGAGGAGCCCTGCATGTCTGGGGAAGGAATTTGAGCTTTGATCTGAGGGCAGTAGCAAGCAAAGCAGGGGATCGCTGGCTGAATTCTTTAACGATAACCCCATCATGACCAGTTCATGCTCAGAATTATCACACAATTGCACAAAATAATTTTTACAATAATGAGCAATAATTTAGTGTACCTGGCAGCATTTTCCCCCTAGTGTACATGGTAATAGTCCATAGTATCTCAGATTTGATGAATACAAATTAAAAATCAAAATACCAAAGCAGCAAATACCTTTATAAAGATCATCACCTTGTCCTTCAAGTTTTCCCTTTGTTCGATTTCTGGTCCCCACATATATTACAGTTATCTATTGCTATTCAACAAAATACTGCAAAGCTTAGTGGTTTAAAACAACATTTATTGTCTCACGGTTTCTGTGAATGGGAAATGCAGGAGCAGTGTACCTAAATGGGGCCTGGGGTTTTTCACCAGGTTACAGTTGAGTTGTTGGCCAAGGCTGCAGTAATCGAAAGGCTTGACTCCAACTGGAGGATCTTCTTTCAAGATGGTGTGCTCACATCGCCATGGGCTCCTCGCCTTGTGGACCTCTGCAAAAGGCTACTTGAGTGTCCTTATGAGGTGTGAGCTGACTTCCTACATATCAAGAGTTACAAAAGACAGAGAACAAAGAGGAAATTATAATGCTTCCTATGTCTTAATCTCAGAAATTATTCTCCATCACTCCCACCATAATCTCTTCATCAGAAACCAGTCACTAAGTACAGTCCCACACCTGTGTTAGGTCCAACTGCCCACCACTCAAAAGTCAATCCTTGAGAGGCAAGATTGGTGGGAAGGACGTTTGCTTTATTTCAGAGGACAGGGTGCACTCATGTCCACAGGCCAACTCCTCACTGACAGTCAGTAGGCAAGAGCGCTCATAGGGGAGTTGCAGGGCTGTATAGATGGAGGGAGGGGCTACAGGTAGAAACAACATAGTCAACTCTGACAGTCCTGTCTTGGACTTGATCATGCGGTGGTCTGATCAGTGTTAATCTTGATTGTTTTAAGTACAGTTAATCTTCAGCTCCCAAGGTTGGTTTGTTCCCATTTTTTTGAGGCCAGTTCTCAGAACCGTGGCAGCTTATGTCATGACTACAGCCTGGTCATTGAATAGTTACATTCTTGCACATGGTGAGGGTTTTAGTATCTATGAAACAACTCAAAGGATATAGCTCAGAATATTATCTAGAGCTCTTGAGGACGAACTAAAGGTCCTTGACATTTCTTAATGACTAAACTATTATTATTATGGTTGGATAGCATCACCGACTCGATGGACATGAGTTTGAGCAAGCTCCAGGAGTTGGTGATGGACAGGGAAGCTTGGTGTGCTGCAGTCCATGGGGTCGCAGAGAGCTGGATATGACTGAGCAACTGAACTGAACTGAAACTATTATTATTGTGTCTCCTTTGCTTCTGCATTTTCTCACCTATCTGATTAAATTTTTCTACAGGCAAAAAGCAAGAGGAAGACATGTTGGGGAACGACTAGAGAGTCCTGCTCTATTTCATAAGGGAAGGGGAATTGGGCTTAAATTTTAAAAGGAAAAATATCAAAGAATTGGTGGATATATTTTAAAAACATCACAAAGCATTCTCATTTTCCTTTTCTCACACTGATTACTCCTCAGCCTCCTTTCCCAGCCTTCATTTCTACAGAGATCAGTCTCTGACCCTATTATCTTTCTTATCTAAACTATCTCCAGGTGATCTTGCCAGTCCTTGCTCTTTCATGCCATCTGTATGTCGATGACTTAAAAATGCGAATCTTAAATCTTAGGCTCTCTCTGTTGCATTCTCTTTTTTACTTTTTCTAATTTTTATTGGAGAATACTTGATTTACAATGTTGTGTTAGTTTCAAGTGTACAGCAAAGTGAATCAGTTAAATATATACATATATCCTCTCTTTTTAAGATTCTTTCCCCATATGGGCCATTACAGAGTCTACATTTCCCTGTGTTGTACAGTAGGTCCTTATTGGTTATCTATTTTCTATATAGGAGTTTGTATATGTCAATCCCAATCTTCTGATTTATCCCTTACCCCCTCTTTACCCCCTGGCAGTCACAAGTTTATTTTCTAAATCTGTGACTCTATGGCTATTTTGTAGATAAGTTTATTTGTACCCCCCCTTTTTTTAGCCTCCACATATAAGTGATGCCATATGGTGTTTGTCTTTCTCTGATTTACTTCACTCAGTATAACAATCTCCAGATCTATCCATGTTGTGGCAGATGGCATTATTTCATTCTTTTTTATAGCTGAATAATATTCCATTGTGTATATGTACATCTGCTTTATCTGTTCCTCTATTGATGGACATTCAGGTTGTTTCCATGTCTTGGCTATTGTCAATAGTGCTGCAATGAACACAGGGGAGCATGTATCTTTTTGAATTATAATTTTCTCCAGATACATGCCCAGGAGTGGGATTGCTGGATCATATGGTAGCTCTGTTTTTAGTTTTTTAAGGAACCTCCATACTGTTCTCCATAGTCGTTGTACCAGTTTATGTTCCCACTGACAGTGTAGTAGGGTTTGCTTTTCTTCATACCCTCTCTTATTGTTTGTAGACTTTTTGATGATGGCCATTGTGACTGGTGTGAGGTGATACCTCACTGTAGTTTTGATTTGCATTTCTCTCATAATTAGTGATACTGACCATCTTTTCATGTGCTTGTTAGCCATCTGAGTGTCTTCTTTGAAGAAGTGTCTACTTAGATCTTCCAAGCATTTTTTGATTGGGGTGTTTGTATTCTTGATATTGAGCTACATAAGCTGTTTATATATTTTGGAGATTCATCCCTTGTCAATTCTTGCCCTATCCATTGGGATGTCTCACTGAGCTTAGGACATCCAAAACCAAACTCTTGGTCAGCTCTCCAAAACTCATTCCCTGCTTCTCATCCATTCCCCCTGACCGAGGAATGTTCAGACTGATTAGTGTCGAAAACCTGGGCGTCGTTCCTGACCACCCGCTCTTTCTCCCCACTTATGCACAGTCAGGTGCTAAGTCCCACTCTGACCATGTGTCAAGTCCATCTCCTCTCTCCCTCCTGCCTGCCACCATCCAGGCTTATAACCATCCTCTCTCACTGGAACCACCCACCCCCCAAGAGCTTACCCTAGCTTCTTCTTTTGTCCCCTCTAGTCCATGTCTTAGAGTTTTCTCCTTGAGAATAAATTAGGTCAGGTCAGCCCTCTCCTTAAAACCTTCCAGCAACTCTCCTTTGGATTAAGAATAAGCGAGAGAAATAGAAGAAGCAGTGAAGAGTTCCAAGTTTTGTATACTCATGGCATGGGAAATTTGAAGATGCATCAACACACACTGGGATACACTTGATAGCTTGAGCATTTTGGATTGGGTTCTCAGATGCCTACACATCCAGGAAAGTGAGATGTTTTGGGGGCATCCCTGGGCCTGCTGGACTTGGACTCTGTATGTCAAAAATGGTTGGGAGCCCAGAATTTATTTTAACTAGTTGGGTACTATGAACTTGTTGTGCTGGAAGTTATGATAAAAACAGGAGAAAGCAAAAACAAATCTCTTCTGGCTGGACCTTGTCCGTATTTAGAAAACACTTCATTTCTTTCGTTTGGCAATATTTAAATGTAAAAACATCAGCAAAAAAGTTGTAACTTCTCAATTTGTCTCAATCATATCATAGAGTTTCCTGGAACCTGACCATAAACAAGCATACTAAAAATTCTGGCAAAGTGTATCTGTGCAGAAAATAAGGAATCCCATGAAGAAATACTATACAACTTACACAATCCCTGGAATGTTTTAAAAAACATTAACTTCAGCTGTGGAGATGGTGATTTGTGATTAATCTGGTCAATGTAGACAGCAAGCTGTGTAATGCGTGAAAGGAGCTCTGGGCAATTCAGCAGGTAGCTCAGACAGCCACAGCTCAGTGCCTCCTCCCCACAGAGACTTCACCTACAGTGCCACTTCCCTGCCTCAGGACTGGGTGCCTTGAACCTTCTATATGTCCAGTGGTGTTTAGGAAGCGAGATCAAAGGCAGAGCGCACAAGCACATATGTGCAAGCAGCTGTCTAGCCTGGTCAGACCTCCCAGGGTGGCAGAGAATGTTGGTGGGATCCTTTCCACTAGTGATTTCCCTCTTTTAAACTGTTTTCCCACTTTCCCGACCAGATGTAGAATTTGATGATTAAACCAGTAAAGTCTCATTTGTGGCTATCCCTTTGAAGCTGTTTCTCAAAACTGGGTGACTACATGGACTGCACACTCGTTAATTACAAGGCATGTTGCTCATTTATGGACTCACATGGTTCTCTGATGGCTTTTTCTACAAAGTTCTTTCAAGGTGCTTGCTCTCCTGTAGGAAATATGCGCGGAACATGTCTCTGCATCCACAGAGCAGCTGGAGACTGGAGCGATGTTTTGTGATTTGTGTAGTTGCCTGAACATCCAGAATCCATTGTATATTTCTCAGGCATGAGTTGAGTCTTAGTTGTTCTTTCCATATTTTAAACAAGTGAGGAGAAGGCTAGATGTAATGTCGAATTTCTGATGTCTTCCAACAGAGCTGTAATACTAAAGTGCATTTGTGACCAGGGAAGGCATCCCTGATAGTGGATAAGAAATCTGACTTCATTAACAAGGTTTTGATGGCTTAAGTGTTCATCATTAACATTTTGGAGAACTTTACAAGTGATACTTTGTACAGTGTCAAAAATGATATCTTGGAAGAAATTAATACTCCTCAGATTTCTCAGTTTCAATTTTCACCTAAAAAAGGCAAACATGTGAAAGCAATAAAACTCGAGCAAGCAGATTTCTCTGTAGAGTTCTGTTACTGTACAAACAGTATATGAATTTCACCTTCTGGTAACTTTCTTCTCTTACTTAACCCCAGGCAGTATTCTCCACAATCAAAACTAATTGACTTTGACAAATACATGTGAAATGGGTTTGACCACCTGTACCAGGAACCCTGGGCTTTTTCACCAAAGTTTCTAAGTAATCTTTTTTTTTAAAAAAAAAAATCATATTTCAACATTTCAGTTTGGTTCTTTGTAATTTCACATCTCACAGTTTCAGTAATCTTTTTTAGGTATAATTGTCATAAACCATTATGTTCATTTCAGATGTACAACACAGTGATTCAATACTTGTATACACTGCAAATTGATCATGACAATAGTCTAGTTATCATCTCTAAACCATACATAGCTACAGCATTTTTTCCCTTGTGATGGCAACTTTTAAGATTTACTATCTTAGCAACTTTAAAACATGCATTACAGTATTATTAACGTTGGGGCTTTCCTGGTGGCTCAGTAGTAAAGATCTGCCTGCCACCGCAGGAGACTCGATTTCGATCCCTGGGTGGGGAAGATCTCCTGGAGGAGGGCATGGCAACCTACTCCAGTATTCTTGCCTGGGAACCCCATGGACAGAGGAGCCTGGCGGGCTACAGTCCGTGGGGTCACAAAGGGTCAGCACGACTTAGCAATTGAGCATGAGCACACACAATTAACTATAGTGGCCATGTCATATATTACATCCCCAGGACTCATTTGTGGTATAACTGGAAGTTTGTACCTTTTGATCCCCCTTACCTGTTTTGTGGCCCCTGCCAGCAATCACAGATCTCTTCTCTGTGTCTTTGAGCTTGGGGTGGTTTTTGGTCTGTTTTTTAGATTCCACATTTAAGTATATATAAGTGAGGTCATACAGAATCTGTCTTTCATGTAGCATAATGCCCTCAAGGTCCATCCATGTTGCTGAAAATGGCAAGATTTCATGCTTTATCATGGCTGAATAATATTCCATTGTATATACATACCACTTTTTTTTTTTCCATCCATTCACTCACTGATAGACACTTAGGTTGTTTCCATATATGGACTATTGTAAATAATGCTGCAGTGAACATAGGGGAGCATATAGATTTTCTTTGGATAAATATCCAGAAATGTAACTGCTAGATTGTATGGTTGTTAGTTTTGTTTAAAAATTTTGAGGACCCTCCATGCTGTTTTCCAGAGTGGCTGTACCAATATTTATTCCCAACAACAGTGGAGGACGGTTCCTTTTCTTCATATCCTCAGACACTAGTTATTTGTTGTCTTTTGATGATAGCCATTTTGGCAGGTGTAAGGTGATGCCTCATTGTGGTTTTGATGTGCATTTTCCTGATGACTAGTTGATGTTGAGCATCTTTTCGTATGTGTCTTGGCCTTCTGAGTGTCTTCCTTTGAAAAAATATCATGTCACATTTTCTACCTATTTTAGAATCAGAGTGGTTTTTTTTTTTTTTTTTTTGGAAATGAGTTGTTTGAGCTCTTTTTATGTTATAAATATTTATCTTATATTTTATATTTGGGTATTAGCCCCTTATCAGACACATGATTTGCAAATATTTTCTTCCATTTGGAAGGTTGCCTTTTCGTCCTGTTGGTTTCCTTTGCTGTGCAGAGCTTTTTAGTTTGATGTAGTTCCTACTTGTTTGCTTTTGCTTTTCTTGCCTTTGCTTTTGGTGTAATGTTTCAATAATCTTGTTGGCGCCTGTTGAGTTCACCTCACTTCTATGGAAGCTGCTTTGTGTCTTGCAAAATCCTTGCTATTTCCAACTGCTTGAAACCTCTGTATAACTCTCTGGCGCCTTTAGGATGCGCCAAATGTTTCATGTGGACACAGGCCCTTCCTTTCTGGCCCTGGTTTATCTCCTGCTCCTCCTCCCTCCCACTGTTCTGTCTGCTTCCCTTCTCACTCCCCTGATCCACACACTTTCTCTGCTCCAACTTACAGGCCACTGACTCCTCATGTTCTTGATGGCCCCTTTTGAGGATGAAGCTGGGTTTTTGGCATCAGGGAATATGTAGTTAAGTTCAGTCGCTCAGTCGTGTCCGACTCTTTGCGACCCCATGAATTGCAGCACGCCAGGCCTCCCTGTTCATCACCAACTCCCAGAGTTCACTCATACTCACGGCCATCGAGTCAGTGATGCCATCCAGCCATCTCATCCTCTGTCATCCCCTTCTCCTCCAGCCCCCAATCCCTCCCAGCATC
>SJYT01072202.1:386110-426619 GCA_006410635.1 Cephalophus harveyi | reverse complement strand
TTTATATATGCTTTTTGAAAACACCTTTAATTTGAAAAAGTGATGAAATAAAAGTTGGAATAAGACTATATTCAATTTTTTTAACATTTGTTTGATGAAGAGCTTGTGTGGAACATTAGCTAAGGTACATTTAGAAGATTATTATACAAAGAAGTTTCCTGTACCATTTTAGTTAAGGATTCATTTTCATTACCCAGTTCTAAAGTGTCGTACATAGAAACATATCTAGTATAAGTGCAGACACAGACTTAATTACATCAGTACTTGCTATAATCGTAATCTAAAGAGTTAGACCGTTGTTCTGATAGCACTTACTTGAAGCACAGCCAGTGTCTGCCTGGAGCAGCTCTCTTCCACACTTCTCATGGAAACCATGGTCTACAAAGTTTGTCAATACAAACCTATCTTTAAATACATCAGATGGATTCCTTTTAACAAATTTTCTTAACCTGAGCACTGTCAACAGGTTGGGCCAAATATTCTTTGTCATAGGAGTTGCCTTGTTTGTTAGCAACATCTCTGGTCTCTGTGCACTAGATACCAATAGCATCCCCTACTGTGACAAACAAATGTTTCTAGATATCACCAAATATCCCATCAGGGGTCAAAAATTACCCCAGGTTAGAAAACACTGCCTAAATATCTTGAAACAACAATAAAATCCCACACTTTTTCATATACTAATTTTTTCAAAATGTAAAAAAAGTCCTTTTTTGTCAAATGAAATTTTTTTTCAATAGAGAAAGATATTGTTTCAATGAAATAGACATTTGCTTTTTTAAGAAATATCACAAAAATCACCCAGCACTCACAGATGACTGTCTCTTTGGCAGGAGAAGAGTTCAGGTTTTGCTGATTTTTATTACAGTTGTTGGTAGCAAATTGACAGCTGCTAAATATGAACCCTCTAGTATAACAAATCTTTGAAATTAACTTTTAAGCCTTAATTGTCAATTTCTATTCTATTGTGTTATTTCAGGAGCAGATGCTTCTGACAAATTTTCAGTGTTGTCCTAACAGGAAGAAAAAAAAATGTTGATAGCTTTATCCCTTGTGTTTTTCTCTCTGTTCACATCTGAAGTCACATTTCAGGAAATACTTCTTTCTAAATATCTTCTAGAAATTGGTTGAAACATAAGTCACAGCACATTGCTGGTGATCTGAATTCTTGAAGTCTACATTTAATAGAATTAGACTGAGTATCGGTCCCTCTATTCTATGTATACATTGCAAAACTCATATTTTAATGCCCCTTGCCATAACAACCTTATAATTAGATCATCTACATGCTCTATGTCTAATGACTCTTTCATGAGTTCTAATTTACAGATTTATTTTACTGAATTTTAATCCAAAGTGAATTATGTGACAACACTATTCCTGGGCTCTACTACCAAAATCAATCTACTACCAATAACTATGAAATGTGGAATATTATACTTCTTACTTAGAAGAGCTTTCTTTTTATATCTACTGATTCTATATAATAAAGATAGATTTTTATGACATGTCTCTGTGATAATATTTATGGTTGTGACTTTCCACAATGGAGGATGGTAACACTCCGCTGGAAAATGGAGTGAACAAACTTTGAAGGACAGGAGCCACTCAGGAGAAAATCCAAGAGCAGTGTATACCAGTATAAGGGCAAATTCCCCTGGATGAACTGGGATTTATAGCTCCAAAGAATTGGAAGTACAAGTTAATAATCCCAGCTCACAAAGAGCAATGGGTTTTGAAAGAGAGAGAAACAGACAAATTCAAAGAGAAATACAAGAAGGGAAGTGGAACCCCAGAATGTGGAAGCATTTCACAAAATATAGAAGCCAGTTGCCTTTACTGACACTTAGAGTCAGTAATCTCGGATTTTAAACTTCATTCTTTGCCACTCAATGATATCTTTTTTAAAATCTAGAAGATCAAGGAAAAAGTCTTATAAAATAAAACTTAGCTCATAGAAACAAGAAAGACTGAGCGAGATGGAAAAAAAGAGGAGCTAACATTTGTTGAGAGGCTTCCATGTTTTAGGTCCTGTGCCAAACTCTAAGAGTGGCTTTTTTCTTATCAAAGAATAGCTGTGTGCTTTTAAAAAATCTTTAAAAAGGGGATGGGGAGGGGTGAATTTTAGGGAATAGTAATCCATGGAGAATATTTCAAAGTAATTGGGAATGATAAAGCATTTTTGTTGTTATTTTTGCTTTCCCTTGCAGCTCTCAAAAAAATTATGAAAATCTTGTTTTTTTTTTTTATTTTTTAAAACTTTAAATTTAGAACTTAATGCAGTCCTAAGGATTATGTTTTGAAGAATTTCTGATACTATCTTTAACTGAGGTTACCAAATTATACCTGTGCTCCCTTGTGGCTCAGCTGGTAAAGAATCCTCTTGCAATGCCGGAGACCTGGGTCCAATCCCTGGATTGGGAAGATCCCCTGGAGAAGGGAATGGCTACTGACTCCAGTATTCTGGCCTGGAGAATTCCATGAACTGTATAGTCTCAGTTCAGTTCCGCCGTTAGCCATGTCCGACTCTTTGCAACCCCATGGACTGCAGCACGCCAGGTTTCCCTGTCCATCACCAACTCCTGGAGCATACTCAAACTCATGTGAATCGTGTTGGTGATACCACCCAACCATCTCATCCTCTGTCGTCCCCTTTCCTCCCACCTTCAATCTTTCCCACCATCATGGTTTTTTTCCAATGAATTGGTTCTTCACATTAGGTGGCCAAATATTGGAGTTCCAGCTTCAGCATCAGTCCTTCCAATAAATATTCAGGACTGATATCCTTTAGAATTGACTGGTTGGATCTCCTTGCAGTCCAAGGGTCTCTCAAGAGTCTTCTCCAACACCACAGTCCAAAAGCATCAATTCGCCGGCGCTCAACTTTCTTTTATAAAAATCCAATTCTCACATCCATACATGACTACTGGAAAAACCATAGCTTTCACTAGACGGACCTTTGTTGGTAAAGTAATGTCTCTGCTTTTTAATATGCTGTCTAGGTTGGTTGTAGCTTTTCTTCCAGGGAGCAAGCATCTTTTAATTTCATGGCTGCAGTCACCATCTGCAGTGATTTTGGAGCCCAAAAAAGTAAAGTCTCTCACTGTTTCCATTGTTTCCCCATCTATTGCCATGAAGTGATGGGAACAGATACCATGATCTTAGTTTTCTGAATGTTGAGCTTTAAGCCAACTTTTTCACTCTCCTCTTTTACTTTCATCAAGAGGCTCTTTAGTTCTTCTTCACTTTCTGCCATAAGGGTGGTGTCATCTGCATATCTGAGGTTATTGATATATCTCCTGGCAATCTTGATTCCAGCTTATGCTTCATCCAGCCTAGCATTTTGCATGATGTACTCTGCATATAAGTGAAATAAGCAGGGTGACAATATTCAGCCTTGACGTACTCCTTTCCCGATTTGGAACCAGTTTGTCGTTCCATGTCCAGTTCTAACTGTTGCTTCTTGACGTGCATACAGATTTCTAAGGAGGAAGGTCAGGTGGTCCTGTATTCCCATCTCTTTCAGAATTTTCCATAGTTGTTGTGACCCACCAGGTCAAAAGCTTTGGCATAATCAATAAAGCAAAAGTAGATGTTTTCTGGAACTCTTACTTTTTTGATGATCCAGAGGATGTTGGCAATTTGATCTCTGGTTCCTCTGCCTTTTCTAAATCCAGCTTGAACATCTGTAATTGCACAGTTCACATACCGTTGAAGTCTAGCTTGGAGAATTTTGAGCATTATTTTGCTAATGTGTGAGATGAGTGCAATTATGTAGTAGTTTGAACATTCTTTGGCATTGCCTTTCTTTGGGATTGAAATGAAAACTGACCTTCTTCAGTCCTGTGGCCACTGTTGAATTTCCCATATTTTCTGGCATATTGAGTGCAGCACTTTCACAGCATCATCTTTTAGGATTTGAAATAGCTCAACTGGAATTCCATAATCTCCACTAGCATTGCTCGTAGTGATGCTTCCTAAGGCCCACTTGACTTGCATTCCAGGACGTCTGGCTCTAGGTGAGTGATCATACCATCGCGATTATCTGGGTCATGAAGATCTTTTTTGTATAGTTCTTCTGTGTATTCTTGCCGCCTCTTCTTAATATTTTATGCTTCTTTTCGGTCCATACCATTTCTGTCCTTTATTGTGCCCATCTTTGCATGAAGTGTTCCCTTGGTATCTCTAATTTTCATGAAGAAATCTCTAGTCTTTCCCATTCTATTGTTTTCCTCTATTTCTTGGCATTGATAGCTGAGGAAGGCTTTCTTATCTCTCCTTGCTATTCTTTGGAATTCTGCATTCAAATGGGTATGTCTTTCCTTTTCTCCTTTGCCTTTAGCTTCTCTTCTTTTCACAGCTATTTGTAAGGCCTCCTCAGGCAACCATTTTGCCTTTTTGCATTCCTTTTTCTTTGGGATGGTCTTGATCACTACCTCCTATACAATTTCATGTACCTTCGTCCATAGTTCTTCAGTCACTCTATTAGATCTAATCCCTTGAATCTAGTATCTCTTCCACTGTGTAGTCATAAGGGATTTGATTTAGATCAAACCCGAATGGTCTAGTGGTTTTCCCTACTTTCTTCAATTTAAGTCTGAATTTGGCAATAAGGAGTTCATGATCTGAGCCACAGTCAGCTCCCAGTCTTGTTTTTGCTGACTGTATAGAGCTTCTCCATCTTTGGCTGCAAAGAATATTAGCAGTCTGATTTCAGTATTGACCATCTGGTGATGTCCATGTGTAGAGTCTTCTCTCGTGTTGTTGGAAGAGGGTATTTGCTATGACCAGAGCATTCTCTTGGCAATACTTTGTTAGCTTTTGACCTGCTCCATTTTGTACTCCAATGCCAAACTTGCCTGTTACTCCAGGTAGCTCTTGACTTCCTATTTTTGCAGTCCAGTATCATCTATGGGTTCACAAAGAGTAGGACACGACTAAGCGACTTTCACTTTCACCTGACCTTTCCTGTAGTTGAAAGTTCTCACTACAGTTTATTTTCTCATTTTACAACATAATCTAATGAAGTCATCAAGTTCATGGGGTGGTTGTTACTAGTGCTGAGAGCTGAGGACATTAAGTCAGCAGATAGTCGATAAAATTACTGAGCACTTTTTCCTATTTATTGTTCTTCATATAAGCAAAGGTGTGAAATATAGCAGAGCAATGTCAAGAATAAAGTATTTATGTTTCCATGTGAAAAGATAAAGTTTCTGCCTCAGTTATGAATGGTTACTATTTCTTTTATCTAGCTTTCTGCTATTGGAAAGGCAACTTACTGGATTACTTTACCAATGAGGTAAATGTGACCCAGAGAAGGTAACTATTTGCCTATACAATGAGACCAATATGAAGCTGAAAGAGGAAGCAACTATATCTGTTCCCTCTTAAGAAATCCATGTTCTATTTAAAAGAGATGTTTTTCTGTCCATGCATCTGAACCAGTTAAAAGGCTGTATTCATATATTCGCAAGAGTTTATTGTGTACCTATAGTATTCTAGGCAGGGAGTAAAGGACAAAACAATAAATAAGACTTTTTTTTTTTTGCCTCAGAGAAACTGAAATTCTAGTGTTTCAACATTCAGTTTGTCAATCAATTGTAATAAGAAGCATTAAAATAGCTCCATATTTTCTCTTTCTTTCCTTTAATAGAGTCTCATGTTTTTATGTCATACACATCTAGAAAAGATATTTAAGTTACTCAGCTCTTTCAGTAGTTTAGTGCTCTCATCATTGTTAAAGGAGAATGCTTTTTAAAAGTAAATTATTTTAATTATATATACTAAATACTTCTTAAATAAAAATTGGAAAATATGCAAGAATGAAAGCCCCTAATGAGTTTACACACAAACAGAAATATTATAAATAATGTTATTTTGAACATCTTTGAGAAGAAAACATTATTTTTCTTTAAGATAATTACTCTTGGACATATTCTTCCACATGATTACAGTGACTGGATCAATGGTTATTAGTATTTGCAAGACTTTTAAAAGGGCATATACACATTTGCAAGAACTCCAGCACAATATGGGGATCTGGCTCAAAGGCTCTCACCAAAATATGGCTATTATCATTAAAAATAAAAATTAAACTTTGATAATAATTGCTTAAAAATGAAAATAATAAAGCTGTATGTTACCCACAAATATGGGATACAATGCTTAATTTTAGAATAAAGGTGTCAAAAAGCAAAATGATCATTTAGAGGCAGGGTTAAAAAGGAGAGGGGGAGTAAGAGGTGGCTTGGGTCTGTGAGGATATCTATCTGTAGGTTTATCACTTCTAAGCAGCAGCTACTTTTTATTTTTTATTCTCTATCCTTTTCTTCCTCAAGAGCTCTTGTGAAAATTGTAAAGAGTGTGCCAATATGCAGTATGTAAAAGGGGCAACCATTTAAACATGTGATTTGTTTATAATTAAGGGACTGCTATTATTGGGGTCATAGATTTGGTAGTGTGTTATAATGAGGTACTCTGTAATAAACTGTACTGAATTCACAAAAGCTCCTGTTCTCCTGATTAATACCTTTGTGAATGTTACCACAGAATCAATATCAGAAAATATCAGCTCACCATAGAGGAGGGAAGGTGGAGAAATGATTTCACAAGTTCAGTGAGTCTAATTTGTTTGTTTGCATATAATATTCATAAAATCATCCCCCATTTGTGATGAAAAATTCACCTCCAGGCATAAGGACAAAAGGAAAACAGGTAATTAAAATTGATGAAACAAAAGCAGTGATTATGTACACAGTTGATCAACAAATCACTTCAGGTGGTCCCAGAATTTATTTATCTTCTCTCTGTGGCTAATATGCTAATGTGACTAGACAGGTTAGGAACGTTTACTTACCCACATCTACTGTCTTCTCCCTGGGAGATGTGTTGAATTAGAGAATAGTTCCATCTTTTTGTGAAGAGAGCAGCTTGATATTACTGAAGTATTTAATGAGATATTTCCTATTAATTTCTAAAGCTACTATTCTCCACCTGTCATCTCGAATGACTTTTCTGGCCAATGACTCTTCTGGAACAATGAGGTTGGTACCTTTGAACTGAGAAACCTGGGAATACAGTCTTTGGTATTTTCTTTGTTTTCATTATGAATATAAAATGTTCTCAAATATTCTTCCTTATTTCTCATTACAAAGAGCACATTCTCTGAAATGAAGACAGGGGGAAATTTATACATGACTTCTTCCTTGAGTCTTCCATAATCCCAAGGACTACTTCCTGATCCCAAGTACTGCTTTTACCTCTGTCTTCTGCAGCTGCAAGCTGACATGCTTCTTAAAACTATTTTCATGGAGAACCTCCAATGTAAAGCATGGCTAAATATTGCAATAATACTTTATGGCATATATTTTATAGCAAGGATATGGTCAGATGTTTTAACAGATGACTTTTTTTGCCTCTTTTGTTCCATTTCTAGCCAATGAGCCAGTCAAAGGGTTTCCCATTGCACTGGGCCATTTATAATCTAAATTCTGCAGCAAACTTCAGATGCATCCCTCTGGATCCCTGTTTGGTATTATAAGTTCCTAGAAGAGAGTAGAAAGTTCTTCCCAACCTTGTGTAACTTCTGTTTTGTGGACAACAGGTCTCAAATTATATGCAGCATTTAGAACAAAGTAGCATGAAATCATTGGCAAGAATTTACTTTTAATGAAGATGGCATTTATCATGGACTGTCCCCCGTACAACCTATGAGACACCTAGGAAAAATGCTAAGCCTCCCCAAATTAAAGTTATCCTAGGCAGAACATTGAATTGTCCATATTGAGCAGGCTGTGTTGAAGAGATTTTCTTCATTCAGTGCCATCCAGCCAATCTGTTCCTGGCATCATCAAAGATACTCAGGATAACTGGCCAAGTTGTTCTTAGAATTGAAGCTCATCTAGTTTATGTTAGAATGTAACTTAGCTCACTTAATTTTTCTCAGAACTTTAAACTCAAAATGTTCCTTCTACTCCACTCATCTGAAATACATTAAGGAAAAGAGATTGTTTAAAGGGACTATATGTATCTTCTAGGTAACTCCCCAATTTTGCATATGTAAAAGCAGTGGCTTGGAGAGATTATGAGACTTCTAAAATTCAGAGTAGGCTCAGAACTCAAATCAACGAAGACTTTCTCTCTTGAGATTATATTCTCTTTCTCTGCTTCATGCTGCCTCATTTCCTTCTTTTCTTTTTTCTAACAGGCATTTATTTAGTGTGTGTGTGTGTGTGTGTGTGAGAGAGAGAGAGAGAGAGAGGAGAGAAATAGAAGGGGACAAGCAGAGGTTGAGAGAGAGATTCTTATGATGTTTAAAGTCCTTATATTGCTAGGCCATTATATGCCATTGTTACAGGATATTTCTGTGACATAATTACATATGTTTGGTGATGTTTTGGTCTAGATAGGGATTTCCAATAGGCTTCCCATCACAAGCTACTTCTTCACCAGTGGCTCAGTGGTAAAGAATCCACCTGCAGTGCAGATGTAGATTTGATCCCTGGGTCAGGAAAATCCCCTGGAGAAGGGCATCGCAACCCACTCCAATATTCTTGTCTGGAGAATCCCATGGACAGAGGACCCCAGTGGGCTACAGTCCATGGGGTTGCAAAGAGTTGGGCACAACTGAAGCAATTTAGCACACACACATGCAGGAATTTTTGATGGAGATGATTTTTCCCTCAGGGTAAAAATCAAATTTCCACAAATTTCCACAAAAACCAAATTTCCAAAAATTTCCACTATTATACAAGGTCTGAAAATGTTTTTGCTTGTCATAACTGGGTTGGGGGATGCTCCTGGCATATCAAACATAGAGGCCAGGCATGATCCTTAACGACCTAAAATTCATAAGATAGCCCACCAGCAGAGAATTATGTGTATCAAAATGCTGATAATGAAGAGGCTGAGAAACTCTGATACAAAATATTAAGCTGTTGGAAATCTTTCTAATTTGCCCAAGAGGTGGTGTGCTTGTGAATTTTTGAGTCTTCTTGACCATGGAAGCATTCGGTCCGTAAATTTGGTCCAGAGCCAAAACATATATGTCACCACAACACATTTGGCCCAAGGAGACATATCAATTTTTTTTGTTTGTTTGTTTTAATAGGTCGTGAGGTGGAAGAAGAAAATATTTTTATCTTTTATTCATGGCCTAAGGAGATCAGTCGGGGAAGGCAATGGCACCCCACCCCAGTACTCTTGCCTGGAAACTCCAATGAACGGAGGAGCCTGGTGGGCTGCAGTCCATGGGGTCGCTAGGAGTCGGACACGACTGAGCGACTTCACTTTCACTTTTCACTTTCCTGCATTGGAGAAGGAAATGGCAACCCACTCCAGTATTCTTGCCTGGAGAATCCCAGGGATGGGGGAGCCCGGTGGGCTGCCGTCTATGGGGTCGCACAGAGTCGGACACGACTGGAGCGACTTAGCAGCAGCAGCAGCAGCAAGGAGATCAGTGATTGTCTTAATTCTGGCTGCCATAACAAAATATCATAGACTAGGTGGCTTAAAAAACTATTTTCTCACAGTCCAAGATCAAGGTGATTGCTGGTGAGAGCTCTTTTTCTGACTTATCAGTGAGTGCCTTCCTACCCATTCCTCTCATGGCAGTGAGAGAGACAGAGATGAAAGAGAGAGAGACTGAGAGAGACAGAATGGGAACATGTGAATGCATAAACTCTTTGGTCTCTTCTTATAAGGCCATTACCTGATGCTGGGAAAAATTGAGGGTATGAGGAGAAGGGGGTGACATAGGATGAGATGGTTGGATGACATCATCAACTCAGTGGACATGTTTGAGCAAACTCCAGGAGATAGTGAAGGATAGGGAAACCTGATATGCTGCAATCCATGGGGGTGACAAAGAGTCAGACATGACTGAGCAACTGAACAACAAAATCCCTTCATGAAGACCCTGATCTTGGGTGGTCTTGGCCTCCAGCAGCTTGAAGCAGAGTTTCAGTTCCTTGCCAGAGACTGAAGTCAGGCTGTGATGCTGAGAGCGCTAAATCCTGGCCACTAAACCACGAGGATCAGTGACCAATGACACGACCCTGGCCCGTTGGCTTTGTAGAACTGAATTTCCACATAGACATAGAAAGTAGTGAAACAAGTGTTTATTAGAAGGAAAAAGAGTATGTGTGGCTAGACACACAGGCAAGCTCAGAGAGTCATGCCCTCATGGTAGTTTGAATCTTTTATATATATGGGGTGTTTCTTCTGGATTTCCTCTGGCCCATCATCTTGCTCTCCCTGGTTCTGAGTCCATATGTGGTTTATCTCAAGGTTCTCCCATGTGCACACTTGCATCTCTCAGTCAGGATGGATTCTAGCAAGGAGGCTTATGGGTACATTGACATCACTTATTATGGGGTAGCACCCTCTCCCTTTTTGATTCCCAAGGAGTCTTTCTGTGCATATGTCATCGAGATGACCTCCTTGACTTTGAGAATTGAAAAATATGTGATCTCTTTATCTCTTATCTTGGCAGGGCCCAGCTCCTCTCTGCCCCTGCCATTACCTTGGTCTTAAAGTGTCCACTGGAGGCAATGTTCAGCTGATTGCCTGTTCCTTTTGTTATTTATATCTGGAAGTGTAAACAGGAGGCTGGTTGTAAAGGTCTAACTTGGAGCTCATCTATCTTCTGCCTAAGCCCCACCCACATGGCTTCATCTAAACCCAACTATCCCTGCAAAAAGTTCCATCTCCAAATACCATCACATCAGAAGTTACGGCTTCAACATACGAATTTGGGAGGAGAGCAAGTCAGTCTGTAGCATTCATATAAGTAATGATGCTGAAAATTACAGCTTTCCCCTCCTGTTTGCCCTGAAGAAAGACTTAGTTCTAAGCACCTCGGACAGTACTTAGTGAACCAGGGAGTCATTAAATGCTTATTGACTGCCTCCCTGACTAAGAGTGTTCATGAGCAGCTTCTTCCCCAAAAGACATAAGGATGACCTCCCTCCAGGAGGAAAAAAAATTGTGCAGAATTGTCTGAAGCCCATACTTTGAAAATAAAATCAGAGGTAAAGTGAAGAGAAGCTGAGAAAGGGCACCTTGTCAATGGAAAAATTTGTGTGTTTACTGACTTCAGTTTTTTTTTTTTCCTCTCTTTCACCTTAGTGCTGTGTAAATTTTGAGTTGAGTGCTAAATGGTCTTATTTTCAAATATATAAAGTTAAGCTATTTTTCTTGGTTATAAATGAAGACATATATGCTTATATATGTATTTTTGGCATGAGTGTGTATACACATATATTCTTTCATTTTTAATGATAGAAACAAGCTAAAAGTGGCAAGGTTCTAATGCTTGGAAATTTGCATAATGCAACCTTCTGTGGCCATGAATTTTGTCAAAAGCATAGAGGAGAATTTCCATGGGGTGATGGTTTCCTGCTGTTAAACAGATTCCACCTGTTATTTGCAAAGCCAGGAGCACTAGAGGTATACTAACTGTCCCTTACTGTGGTGTGTAATTAGGAATAGCCTGAATTATCTAAGCTATGGGGAAAACAACAATTTAAAAACAAAATGAAGATATGTACTTTTCCATTGAAGTGGCTGAAAAAATGGAGAAGCACAAGAATATATTTTCAAGTAACCTGTTCATAGGAATTCCCTGCCAGTTCAGTGGTTAGGACTCAGTGCTTTCACTGCCAAGGGCCCGGGGTTCAATCCCTGGTCTGGGAATTAAGTTTCAGCAAGCCTCGCCAAGTGGCCAAGAAAAAAAAAAAAAGTAACCTGTTCCTGCAATGCCCTATCCAGCTGCAAATAATCATTAACAGACTTGAGAGACAAAGGGAATATGAAGTGTCACGGACAATAGAAAACTGGATCCTCTTCACATTAATATAATCTGTTAATACCAGAACTGATGGTTCTAGGATGCATCTCTGTAGTGATGACCCTATGGTCTGTGCATTTTTAGTGGTTGTTACCTATAATTTCACTAGAATTACTGAGTCCAGAGGCACTGTGCTTTGATTTGGGAAATCACAGTGTCTTGTTTCAGGAGGGTTCTGTATCAGGTTGGCTGTTGGACAGCCTCGCTGTGAATTTTGGGTTTTGGCTGTTGAGAAGCAGTGTTGTTGAAAGGACACTGAAGCAGGAGGCCCAAGATGTTAGCCCTGGGCTCTATTATTCAGTGTTATTATGTAGCTCAGCGACTCATTGATTTTTGAGCTTCAGTTTCATGAAGTATAATCTGATGGTAATAATCCATAGCTTGCCTCCATCACAGGCTTGTTGAGAAGTCCATGTTGGATTTGCATGCATGCTCAGTTGCTAAGTCATGCCTGACTCTTTTGCGACCCCATGGACTGTAGCTTGCCAGGCTCCTCTATCTGTGGGATTTCCCAGTCAAGAATACTGGAGTGGATTGCCATTTCCTTCTCCAGGGGATCTTCCTGACCCAGGGATTGAACCCATGTCTCCTGAATTGGCAGCAGGGTTGTTTACCACCAAGCCACCAGGGAAGCCCACATGTTAGATAGTTTATATGAAAAAACAAGTGAACAATAGCATGTTCTATCTGAGCTGATTATAACATTATTGGGCTTCCCTGGTGCCTAGCTGGTAAAGAATCTGCCTGCAATGCAGGAGATAACAGTTCGATTTCTGAGAAAGATCCACTGGAGTAGGGATAGGCTACCCACTCTAGTATTATTGCACTTCCCTGATGTCTCAGCTGGTAAAGAATCTGCCTGCAATGTGGAAGACCTGGATTTGATCCCTGGGTTGGAATGATGTCCTGGAGAAGGAAAGGCAACCCACTCTAGTACTCTGGCCTGGAGAATTCCATGGATTGTATACAGTCCTTGGGGTCACAAAGAGTCAGACACGACTAAGTGACTTTTACTCACTCACTCATAGCATAATTATTTTAATGGTTATTATTATGATTTTTATATGATTATTGTTTTAATTACTAGGTTAGTTCTGTTGTTTTTCTGGATTTTTCAGTATTTGGCCATTTTCTCTTCAGAATTAGACTGGATAATAACAATGGCAAATATTTGCTATGTGCTTAAAAGTTCCAGAGTTGCTTTTTTTTTTTTTCTAAGAGTTTGACATATATTAACTTATTTAACTATCCCAACAATGCTATAAAGGAGGTAATATTATTCTTATACATTTTGTAGAGACATCAAGGCAATAATGAGTGAAATAAGCTGATAAGCCATAGAGTTAAGATTTAAAGCCAAAACTTTCTCCTTAAGTACTGTGCTCTGTGGTGACAATTTGATATGAATGTCATATGTATACTGGCTGTTTGAATCAGAATTTAAAATAAAGCATGCCACCCACATCCTTATTTGATTTTTAATAGCAATTCTAAAGTTATCTCTGTAGTAGTAATAATAATAATAAATATGTTGAATGAGATGTCAGTGCTTTACATGGAACTTTTATCCTTACAATAGGTCTTTTGTAAGTACTCATTAGGAGGAGATGAAGTCGCTCAGTCGTGTCCGATTCTTTGCGACCCCGTGGACTGTAACCTACTAGGCTTCTCCGCCCATGGGATTCTCCAGGCAAGAATACTGGAGTGGATTGCCATTTCCTTCTCCAGGGGATCTTCCCGACCCAGGGATCGAACCTGGGTCTCCCACATCAGAGGCAGACGCTTTAACCTCTGAGCCACCAGGGAAGCCAAGTGTTGTTCTTATTTTAAATTGAGGAAGCAGGTTCAAAGAGGTGAAGTAACTAGAACTCACTCACATGGTAGTTAATGGTTGAACTGGCTCTGATAGAGACTATCTGGTCCTAGAATCTTTATTCCTAATCACTACCTTATGTTGCTTCCTTTTTAAAATTATTTTTTTAAACCTTGCCACAGTCCTTCTATTTGTATAATACTAGACAGGTTTTCTGAGGCAATGAATCGTATTCTAGTCACAAAGGCCAATTTAGGGCAAAGCTCTATCTTATGTATGCATTGTTGATATAAATCAATTGTGGTTTTTGTTTATTTTCACGGGTAAGAGGATTGATATATTCTTTTAGGGAGGACTCGTGGTAGTATCCATCATCTGGAGAAAGACAGTCAGTGCATATGCACGTTAATCTGACAGATGGTCAGAGTTCAGAGCCTGCATCTTACTTCTGCATTACCCATAATAAATAAACCATATTGGAAGGTTTGAGTGTGCAGAGGGAACACAGAGAAATGATTTAGGACAACTTGCTAGATGACCTTATTTTACATTAATTTAATATATTGGCCAAATTTTAAAAGTCATGCCCTTCATAAAATGGCCTAAGGATGTGTATATGAAAATTAAAATTTTAATGCAAACACATAAAACAAAGCAGCAGCAGTATAACACACACAGCAGGGAAGTCTTTAGGGATATGCTAACATAAAAATGGACTCGTTATGCATGTAGGTACGTACTACCTCCTAATGACTTTCAAATAATTTGCATGCCAAATGATTTTCACAAAAATACTCGTTATGTCATTGGTTTAGGATTTGAAACTGAGTCCTTTTGGGCTGAAGGTTATTGCCTTATTCTAAGGCCCATTTTGGCTACTGTATTCAACCTGCAACAGCCATGTAGGAAGGTTAAATAAAATTATGTCCTTATTACTCTGCTGATTGACTGAAAATCTAGACATCCCTCATTTTAGCTGTGTATTACCATGGAGAAGGCCTAGTATATTTTGAACTAAAATCTGTGACAGTCAACTGGAAGGAAATCTTTCCAATAATCTTCCCATTGTTTTTATTTTATTTATTTGCTCACATTCCATCTTGTCTGAAATAGGTTTCAGATATTCTCTGAATTGTTGCTGCTGAATTCTGAAGTCAGAATCAATATTCTTAGATAGTGATGATCCAAGGTAGCACAAGTACATTCCCAAGAGTCTGTCTTGATTGGTTCTCTCATGGACTAGGAAATAAAATTCTACTGACAATGAGCTAACTGTAGGGTAATGGGAAATTGTAGATTGTTATGTGTTTGTTTATGCAAACTCTGTCTGGGAAGAGGGTAATTTCTTTAGAACTGAAGGCTAAAATGAATGAGTTATGGGAAAATTGGATTTTCCGAAAGCCAGGTGTCAACAGACAACCTAGTCCAGAATCGACAGTTTTAGTGGCTATGTTTCTACTTTAGCTTTGTTTTCTTGTTTGTTTGTTTATATGTCTGTGTTTTTATTTTTGGAGGTGGATTGGGCAAGATAGGGCAAAGGAGTAAATATCTCTGTTCTAGAACCTGGTTCCTCTCCACCTTTCCCACACTGACTTTAGGACTTCTGCCCAGTACCAGATTCCAAGAATATCAGATTGGGGAATCCTTCTAGAACCTCTTTGTTTCTTTGTTGATCTCACTCATTTGTTTAAATGTAACTTCCTTTGTTTTTGCTTTGCTTTTCTACTTAAAATCAGTACTAAAAATAGAAAAATAAGAGTCCAACTATATTTGAATATTTTAAAATTAGGGAATTATAATAACCCAATAGCACCAAATATATTACTAATAATTATTCTGAAGTTTAAAATATTTTGTAAGGCAATATTGCCTTGTCTATAATAAGTTGAAGAAAAAAATCTTTCAAGCCTCTGGTATTGAGAAAGAAATACTAAGTTTGTTTCTGGTAGTTGCATAGCCATTTGTATGAGTGGGTTGAGCAGAGAAAGCCATGTCTCTTCATCTGCTTTTTGAACAGAACAATGTTTCAGAACAATCCTGTGTACATTTTTTTATGGAATATAATTGCTTTATAATGTATTAGTTTCTGCTGTACAGCATCATGAATCAGCCATATGTATACATATATCCCCTCCCTTTAAGGTTTTATTCTCAGACAAGCAAAATGGGTTTTCATATGGTCAGTGCCTAGAAAGATACATCTAGAGTCAGAAGGAGATACCACTTTTTTATTTCCTGTCCCTCGGGTGAGTGTGTCAGAAACCCTATGAAGATAACCAAGATAAGCAGTAAACCAAAGAATGAGGATGCTATGACTGTTCCTTTGACCATGCTTCCAATATGGAGTCATCCCTCGAACTTATTGAATTTATTCTTCCTGCTGTCTAGCTAGACTTGATTTTGGATTCCCTGTCCTTTTTTGCCTGATCTTGGAAAATAATCTCTTTCCTCTCAGTCTGTTTTTCAGAATCACCCTAAATACCTAATGAATATTATAAAAGTGATCCAGTTGAGTGATAACTCTCCCTGACATGATCAAAATCCTTTATTGATCACCATTATTCCTTATATTTATAATACCTGTTTTTCTTTTTCAAACTGTGGGTTGTATCCAATTAAACATGTATTTTCAGGGACTGACATGGGAGGAGAAGGAGAAGACAGAGGATGAGATGGTTGGATGGCATCACCAACTCAATGGACATGAATTTTCGTAGCTCCATGAGTTGGTGATGGACAGGGAAGCCTGGCTTATTGCAGTCCATGGGGTCTCAAAGAGTCAGACACAAACTGAACTGAACTAGTTTCCTAAACAAATAAACAAGTGAAGTAGACTAAAATAAAGTAGAATAGAAAATATGGATACATAGTAAAGTTAGTTATTTTGTCTTAAAACTTTTCATCCACTTTTAAAATCATTCATTCACATGTTTAGTATATATTATATATATCTCTATATATAAATGTAGAGTATATATGTATGGTGGTGGTTTAGTCACTAAGTCATGTCCAACTCTTGTGACCCCATAGAGTATAGCCTGCCAGGCTCCTCCATCCATGGGATTCTCCAGGCAAGAATTCTGGAGTGGGTTGCCATTTCTTTCTCCAGTATATATGTACAAACATATGCATATAAATATATTAGATTGTTGTGTAAAATGTATTTCTTTCTATGGGTCATGTTAAAAACACTTGAGCTTCTTTATTGTAGGATAAAGTCCAAGTACTTGGTCTACAGCTGTCATGGTGCCCTCCTTCTTTAGCTCTCCATGCCATCTCCCTAGTTTGGATCATATCTCTCAGCCATAACTAACTGCTCAACACACAATATGAAGGTGTTATTTTTTTTTAACCTCTTTGATTTTACTTGCATTGCCCCGTCTGCTATAAATTTCATTCTCCTTTCATTTACTTCATCCTTGTAATTTCTATTTAACATTTTTTTTTTAGCTCAAATACAAATGCCATCCAGAAACTTCCCTGAAATTCCCATTTCCCAGTGGAGCAATGTGTCCCTTTCTTGACTTAGTGAGCTCCTTTTCACAGCAACTAAAATACAGTACAGTGATTAAGAGAATGGGCTCGTTGGAGCCAGATTGCCTGGGTTCTTGAATCCTGACTCTTTTACTGCTATCTGTGTAACTTTCAGCAAGTTGCTTACATTCTCTGTGTGTCTCAGTTTCATAATTTGTAAAGTTAGAATAATGACAGCAACCACCCCACAGAGTGATTAATTAAATGAGTTAATGTATGATAGGTGCACAGCTTAAAGAACTTGATCAACAAATATGACCTAGTATTATATTATAGTGGTATGTTTTCTTCTGCCTCTGATGAACATTCTCCATGGGAAAATTCTTTTTCTGTTTGGAGGTACCTCTGCAAACAACATTTCAGTCTACTTTTATCTGCATGCCTTAAGATCATGAACTTTTTATTTGGTGGGGAGGGGAGGAAAGGGCACAAAATTCTTTTTAACTGTCAGTCACCAGTGAGATAAAGAAGTTATGGAAAGAGAAAACAGTCACCATCAGGTGCCTTGAACCTCAGGGCAGACATCTTGAATGAATTCAGCTGCTGAAGAAACACCTCCTGGGGCTGCATTTATATAATTTCTAGGCTTGTCAACTATCCAATCCAGAGTCATTGTTAAGTATCGGTTTGGCCTCCAGCCTTCCAGTTTCAACTATACATCAGTAAACCTTCCAGCAAACAATCTTATTTAGGCCCCAGGTCAGAAAACTCTGGCAATCATACAGCTCTTCCAATTGATTCATCATCAATATGTACATGAGAGTGAGAACTAAAGAAAATGTAAGATGGGATTAAAAAAAAAAAAAAACAGAGTTCCATTAATTCTGTCCCCTCCCCACTAAATGCACTTTCTAATAGCTTCTCGCACTCAAGTTTCTACTCTCCTCTGTACATCGATGCAACTTTAAATGAATCCTGATTGTTTTGTTAAAAGTCAAATTGTGTTGCTATCCAATTTTCAGCCAAGATAAAATTTAAAACTACCTTTAGTTGGGTATATCCCTGGCCTGAAGGTTTTAAGTCCCCACATATAATGTAGAAGGTAGATAACTGATTGTTAAATTTGCTACTGTGCCAACTGAGGTTGGTTTTAAAGCTATAATTATTAATTTTCCAGTTTTCATGTCACAGCGATAGCAGTAAAGGAGTCAGGATTTGTGATGCAACATTTTAATGTTGCTCATGTCCCACTAATCCCATCAGGAAGATCCCTGTGCCACTGCCTACCACCACTAGACTGTACATGGTCTCAAGGTAGAGAGACACATCCTTCTTATTAAAAAGAAGATTCAATTTGCACTCAAACAAGACCTTGCCCCAGAGCAATCAGACAAACTAAAAAAAAATAAAATAAAAAACTTTGGAAAAGCAAAAATACTAAGATAAAAGTAGTGTTCTCTGGCATGTTCATTTCAGAGCAGTTACTCATGGATTTTGGTATTTGAGAGATTTCTAGAATCCAGTTGTTTAATGGAGAAGATAAACTGGATTCATACTTGCCCTTCCCCAAGAGTAGATCAAATCTATATCCTAGCCATGACCCAGAGGCATGTGTGCCAAGACTAGTAAATAAATATATGTATCCCATTTGGCCATACGTTAGCATTACCTGGAGAGTTTTTATAACACCATGGTGCCCAAACTGCATTTCAACTAATTCAGAATTTTTTAAGAGAGTGAAACCCAAGCATCAGAATTTGTTAAAGATCTCTAGTTAATTTCAGTATGTAATTCAGTTTGAGAATGATTATTGTAAGAAATAAAGCAAGCTCCAGGAGTTGATGAAGGACAAGAAAGCCAGGTGTGCTGCAGTCCACGGGGTCGCAAAGAGTCGGACAAGACTGAGCAACTGAACTGAAGTGATTCTAAGAAAACTTAAATAGATAAGTGTTATAAATCCAATGATTTATAAACTAGTTCTTTGACAGCACTTCCTTTTTTTTTCCTTTGTGAATTAGTAAGTCTTTCTTTATGAAGTGAAGTGAAGTGAAGTGAATTTGCTCAGTTGTGTCTGACTCTTTGCAACCCCATAGACTGTGGCCTACTAGGCTTCTCCGTCCATGGGATTTTCCAGGCAAGAATACTAGAGTGGGTTGCCATTTCCTTTTCCAGGGGATCTTCCCAACCCAGGGATCAAACCCAGGTCTCCTGCATTGCATGCAAATGCTTTACCCTCTGAGCCACCAGGAAAGCCTTTCTTTATGAAAGAGATCATCAAATTATTTTTATCCCCATTCCTTCCTAGGAAAAGGCATTTCCAGTTCCCATTGGTTGTTAATCTTGCCCATAGTACCAGATGTCTGTGCAGCAGTTATATTTTTAAAATATTCTAATATCAAAACATGTGTTTTAAAATTTAACAGGCATAAGATGGAAGGAGAACACGATGGAATGGCCTTTACTTTTTGCCTTCATGCTGAAAGAGAATTTCCTCCAAGGAAGGATAATTAAGTCCCTGAGAGAGTGTTCTTTGATCTTTTCCCATAAAAATATACTAAAATAAGAGGGATGCTTTTTTTGGCACACTGTGATAAGATATGATAATACGTGGGGAGAGAGGCAGGGGAGCAGACTTGATGGAGATGGTGCAGTTTTACTTTACTTCATCATCAGTTTTCTTACACTTCAGTCATTAGTACTCAATGTTGAGACTCGCTGAGTGCTAATGACTAAAGGCAAGACTGCCTTCCTCGTAAAGCCATTCTAAGCTACTGATAGCCACCCCTCTTTTAAGTGTTCCGGGACTTTACCCTATGCAAAAAAAAAAATGCACTTCATTGTAGTTATTCTGTATGTTACTGACCTGTGAGTAAACCTTGGAAATTAATGCCCAAATTATACTGATGCTGAGCTTCCATCATATTTGATTGTAGCTTTTACACAGTTTCCACTGCCACCAAAAAATATTGTCTACATCACCAGGGATGCTTAGACATGTCTGACAATTCTAGTTGTAGTTAATCTCCAAAACATTTTTTTTTTTTTTTTTTCAATTCTAACAATCCAGGATCAAAATTCTTAGGGAGAATTTTCAGCCCAGACTTCACCTGAAATGTGTCCTGATATTACATATCAGTTGCTTCGTAGGCATTCAATAAATGGCTTTCACTTAATAAATAGCATTTATTCAGTAAGTATTTTACCGTGTCTATATTAGTTTTCCGTTGCTGCTACATAATAGGTTACAGCAACGTTGCCACCTAAAACAGCATCCACTTATAAGCTCATTTTTCTGTAAGTCAGAAGTTTTGTTTCTTTGCTTACCATCTCACAAGGTTAAAATTAAGGTGCCAAAAGGACTAGATTATTCTCTGGAGATTCTGGGGATGAAACTGCTTCCAAGCATCTTCTGACTGTTAGCAGAAGTAGGTTCCTTGTGGCTGTAGGACTAAGGTCTGAATTTCCTTACTGATTTTCAGCTAGAAGGTCATTCTTAGCTTTTAAGGACATCTAATCCATCCTTGAAACTGATGCACCATCTTCAAGCCAACAACAGTGTTCTTTAGTTTCCACATGCCTTACATCTCTCTGACTTCTCCTCCTGCCTAATCCCACAGTCATCACTGTATTTTGGGTATTTGTTAGAGTAATGCCCCTTCTGGTACCAAAATCTGTGTGCTCTTCCTATTACTGCATAATTGATTACTGCAAATTTAGTGGCTTATAAAGATGTTTCTTTATTATCTCATAGTTCTGTGGGTCAGAAGTCCAGACAGGCTTATGTTGAGTTCTCTGCTCAGGGCCTCATAAGGCTGAACTCAGATCATCAGCTAGGCTAAGCTCTTAACTAGAGGCTCTGGGGGGAAAACCCTTTCCCAGATTCATTCAGGTTATTGGTAGAAAGATTGAACACAAAAGAAGAAGGGGGTGGCAGAGGATGAGATGGTTAGATAGCATCACTGACTCAGTGGGCATGAATTTGAGCAAACTCCAGGCGGTAGTGAAGGACAGGGAAGCCAGGTGTGCTACAGTCTCTGAGGTCACAAAGAGTCAGACATAACTTAATGACTGAATACACATATACACACACACACAGAGCTCCTTGAATGTGTAGTCTGAAGCCCGTTTCATCACTGGTTGTCAGCAAGGGGGAGCTTTTTCTTTCTAGAAGTCACACACATTCCTTCTCACATGGCCCTCCCATTTTGCAGAGCAGCACAGGTGTTTTGAGATCATCTCATGCTTGCATCTTCCTAGCTTTTACTTCTTTTGCGTCTGGAAAAGTCCTTGCTTTTGGAGGACTCCTGTGATTTGATTGCTTCCCAGGTGGCTCAGTGGTAAAGAATCCACCTGACAGTGCGAGAGACACTGGTTTGATCCCTAGGTTGGAAAGATCCCCTGGAGTGTAGGCAATGGCAACCCACTCCAGGATTCTTGCCTGGAAAATTCCATGGACAGAGGAAGCTGGCAGACTACTGTCCATGGAGTCACAAAGATTTGGACACGACTGACCACCTGAGCACAGCAAGCAGCTAAAGCCTTCACGGGTGTTTTATATCAACTTGTTCAAAGATCCATCCATACTCAAAGGGAATAGGATTGTACAAAGACAGGGTCATTCCAAGTCATGCTTGAAATTTGTTGACTACAGCCTCTAGGGAATATGCAAGGCCTATAGTTGGTTATGACTCTAGCTGACTAAGAATGTGTGTAATATGGTAAGATCATATGGCTGTAGCATATGAATTAAGTAATAATAACAGTGTTTGCTTAGTGTAATCCTTTAAAGTCACTTCTAAAAGCATTGCTCAGTTTATCCTTCACAAAAGCCCCATGACATAGAGGTCATTAGTCTCATTTTACAGAGGAGGAAACTGAGGCTCAGAGACCTTCAGTGAACTGACAACGTTCTCTGAGGTACTGTTGGAACTGAGGCTTGAGCTCATATGTGTTTGATTTCGAAACACTTAAACACTACATGCTGTTACTTCTGGTACCTTCTATACACAGTTTGTATCCCTTCTTACTCCCTCATGAGGGTCACCTCATTTGACCACTCTGTGAACCAGCCCACACTTTTTCCATCTTCAATTCCATGTTCCTCCACGTCCTTTCACTTTTCACTTTCATGCATTGGAGAAGGAAATGGCAACCCACTCCAGTGTTCTTGCCTGGAGAATCCCAGGGACGGGGGAGCCTGGTGGGCTGCCGTCTATGGGGTCACACAGACTCGGACATGACGAAGTGACTTAGCAGCAGCAGCAGCAGCCACATGAAGCCCAGTTAACCACTGAGGTCTTCAGCACTCTTAGGGAGACAAGAAGAACCAGAGGGGACCCTTCTCCTTCACTTCTTAGGTTTTCTGACCCCTAGCATAGACTGTTCCAGTAGGCCTCCTGCTTCCAGATATCCCCAAATAATAAGCAGGCATCTCTCTCTCTCCCCTACTCTGTATCCCTAAGCCACAGGGGGTGTGTATATGACTCCCTGCCAAGTTCTTCAGCAGATTCTCTTTCATTCCTATGATGGTCAGTGCAGAGGCTGGCAGTGGGTGACATGGCAGTGGCCCCACCCAGGCAACTGCTATGAGTGTCTCCTCTGGGGTTTCATTCACTTAACTTGAATATTTCGCGGGAACAGAAAACTGACCTCTGTATTCCGTTAGGAATACTGTCTCCTTCATGACTCTCAAGTCATATAGATTAGGAAGTATATTGGGGAGGGGGGATTTTGGAGGGGTGGGTGCTTCTGTTGATCACAGCCCTAGCAGGGGATCTGACCCAGTCTTATTTAGCATCTGAATCGTTTATTTCGTCTTGACCCTCATAGTTACGCCCAGGCTGCCAAGGCAGAGGCAGCAAGAGGAGTGCCATTTGATCATCGATACTTCAGTCCAGGGTGGGTTTCATAGTATGTGCTAAATAAATGCCCATTGAAAAACCACTTTCAAGGATTATAGTATCATTATAAGTAATTCTTTGTTTAAAAAAAAAAAAAAAAACAACTTCTCACTTGTATTCTGGTCTTTTCTACCTTCTTATCACCAGTAAATTACATTCCAAAGTTCTTTCATCTTATGCAAAGAGAAAATATCCTGATCACAGAATGAATTCCTCTAAGTTCTGTCAGTCAAGCTAAATTCATTTTAACCCAGAGAATAGAACATGCCTTCGCCACTCCTGTATAGTTTCTTTCTGTCATTGTGCCAGGTGACTCTCATTTATTTAAATTCTTAACTAGAATTTATTTAAATATATCTAATTTGTTATAAGTAATTCTGTAAATGTCAATATAATTAAGTGATATGACAATATTGGTCATAATGGAATTAATCACAATAAAGTATAAATAAAAAATTACTAAACATTATGTTGGTCTGTTGTATATTTCAAAACTGAAATACAGTTTATATCAGTGTGCCTTAATAGAAGGAAAGGAAAACCATGAGACCAGAGACAATGGATTTTACTTTCCAAAAGCGGGCTTTTGAATGAACTTGGCTCTGGGTAGTAATTGCAATAGGATCAAGTGTATATGTTGTCTCCATTGTCACATTACTTAGTAACTTTCTTACAAACTTGGTTCAATCCTGAAAAATCTAGGTGTTGTCCTGTAGTTTATAGTGTCAGTAATTTTTAAATTAATTTCTAAGTGAATAACATCAGGAGTAGACTGAAACGTGTGTGGTTGGCACACTTGAAGAGAGAGTAAATACTTACTGAACTTTTTAACATTTTAAAAATGACCAGTTGCTATTTATATCTGGTTTTGATCTGATCTGTTACATATAGGAGAACTTTGGAGGAATATTTACCAAAAAAGAAAAAGGCAAGTGTCAATTATCAACTGTAAAAGAATGGATATGATATTTCTTTAGCTAAAACTTAAAACGGATTGTGATACTAAGGCAGATGGAAGTTGGCCAACCAGGCTCAAAAATTAAAACGTGTTATCAAAAGCAATCAGAGAGCCCAGATAACTTCAGATTATCAACTCCATCTCTCTCTTTCTCCCCTTGACTTGCTGCCAGTTGTGGGAGCCACTTGGTTTGAGTGGGGAACTCATTTGTTACTCATGGATAATTTTATAGAAGGAAGGTTATTTGATTCTAATTTGACTGGACCTGATCGTTAACACTAGGTTATTAAGGGTAAGTTACTTTCAACCATGTAGTTTTGAAGACATGCTATGATATAAACAAATATGAAAATGATGAAAACTCCCAAATTGGGATATTAAATTGTTTATTAAGTGTGTATATATATATATATGGTTGAAGTAATTTTTATTGCTCAGTATTTGAAATAAAAAATGTCTGATTTTTAGCTCAAATTAATATTGAAGATAATAATTGACAAAGGGTTTACATTTTAGAATTATATTTCCAGAGCCATTGAGAAAATAAAGAAATACAAATAGGAAGAAGGATGTTATTTACAAATAGTAAATGCAGAGATGTGTATAAGAGACAGAACTCCAGGCGGTAGTGAAGGACAGGGAAGCCAGGTGTGCTACAGTCATATATATATATGGTTGAAGTAATTTTTATTGCTCAGTATTTGAAATAAAAAATGTCTGATTTTTAGCTCAAATTAATATTGAAGATAATAATTGACAAAGGGTTTACATTTTAGAATTATATTTCCAGAGCCATTGAGAAAATAAAGAAATACAAATAGGAAGAAGGATGTTATTTACAAATAGTAAATGCAGCTATAATTGCTTATTTAATTAGTAGGTTGGCATTTTTAAAGATAAAAAATGTATTTAAAAAATTTTTATTTAAAATAAGAATACTGTTTTAAGAAAGAATATATGTGGAAAATGAGAAATTTGTAATAATGCTGTGAAGTATATTTTTCCAAATAATGTCTGATTAAGGCTTGCAAATACCACAAGGTTAAGCAGAAAGGTATTACTTACAACTTAAAAATGACTCTGTGAAATAGCAAAAACAATTTCTATTGTGTATATGAAATACACTTATGAAATCATCTTTAATAGTTCTTAAAGGGTTGAGATTGGTGCCCTTTTCATTATTTCATACTTCTATTGTCTTACCTCTGGAGAGGGCAATGGCACCCCACTCCAGTACTCTTGCCTGGAAAATCCCATGGACGGAGGAGCCTGGTGGGCTGCAGTCCATGGGATCGCTGAGAGTCGGACACGACTGAGCGACTTTACTTTACTTTGATTGTCTTACCTTGGCCTTCCTTTGTGGCTCAGCTGGTAAAGAATCTACCTGCAATGCAGGAGACCTGGGTTTATACCTTGGGTTGGGAAGATCCCCTGGGGAAGGGAACAGCTACCCACTCCAGTATTCTGGCCTGGAGAATTACATGGACTATATAATCCATGGGGTTGCAAAGAGTTGGACATGGCTGAGCAACTTCCACTTCACTTATTGTCTTATCTTAATCTTCTGGTTCAGTTTTGGCCCCAAAATTTATTTCATAGAGCAATGTCCTATTGATTTTCTTTTCTTTTTCTTAGAGTAATTCTGCAGAAGTTGCTGTGTAAACATCTGAGGAACTAGAAGCAATCACTCTGTTTTAAGATGAAATTTTACCCTGACATTGTTTATAAGCAGAATTTTACATTCAGAAGATTGCAAACTTTATATAGTGTTTATGAAGATCTTCAACATATTTATTTTCCTTGTTTGCCAAAAAAGCAGTTTTATTTGATACAAGTGCTAGTAATGTTTTCTCCTTAACATCAAAAGAAACACCTCCTTGTTCTTAAGTAGTTTATTGCCTTGAGTGATAAATCAGTTCAATGGAAAAGGAACAGTTACCCAGTTGGTCAAGTTACCCAGTTGTTACAGAATTGTATTAAAAAGTTGATCTCTTTAATACTGGCTAACAACTGGTAGTTTTCAAATCAAGTGAGCAAAGTCAGTATTTCACAGATTTTCAAGACAATCCTTTATGACACTGACTTCAAACATTTCTTCTTCCTTCTGAGCTTCTGTGTGTCGTAGACTTAGTCAGCAGAGTGATTTGCATAAAGAAGTTCCAAAACTCCTTCCTTCCTTACTTCCTTCCTTCATTCAGCAAGTGTTACTGAGCAACTTTTACGTGCTTAACTCTAAACATAGGAAACAGAATAAGCAAGGTTCTTCCTTTGGAAAGCCCACTTTCTAGTAGGAAGATAAACGGACATTATGATGATTATTTTCTAACAAATTGCTAATTGTCAAGGTAGATAAGTAAAAATTTTACTGGATATTTCAGATGCTATAACACTTTACTGACCATAGAAATAGGTTTTATCAAGAAGGAATGGCTCTTGGTCTAGAAGGACAAATAGTTTTCCTGTCAAAACTCCTTCCAGTATGCCTTTACTGTTAAGGAACCATCTTAAGAAATAAGAGCAAGGATGCATTTCACCTCGGGAGTGTCTATACAGGAATAGTGAGCAGGACATTCTCAACATTTTTAACCAATGACTTGAATCTGTCCATTAAATCCAGTCCCTGGAAATACCAAGCTGCTCCTAGGCAAACCAGGCAGTAGTTTGAAGCCAAATGACTTGAATTTTAGCCCAGATTTTGTCAGTAATTTATTGTTACTTCAGTTTCCTGATCAGCTCATAACTGAAATTCAGCTTATAATTTTTGCTCTATCCAAGACCGTTTTGAAGATGCAGTAAAATGACAGGTGCAAATATTTTTTGTAAAGTTACAAGTACTATACAGATGGGTTGTGGGTGGTGGTGACTTTGGCTGTTAAGTACCACTGAAGTACTACAGACAGGCCTGGCAGTGATGATAGTTAAGTTTCTAGAATAGGTGTATAAATTGAAATGAGACATGTCAAATCTAATTGTTCCCCAGAAGTTCTATTAATAAGAGTTACATTTCTAGCCCATAGCCTGATGCTCAAAATTATAGACATCATAACACATGCCATCTGTAATCAAATGTTGTCAATTTTTCATGTTGCACTAGGCCACTATTCAATAAGAAGCTTTCTCCAAAAAACTGGTGAATATAATTTTAACTTTTAAAAGCCCAGGAAATAATCACACAGTTATGTTTAGTATTAAAAAGTATAGTGGATTCTATAGAAGTCTTATCTTCTCAAAAATGCATGATTTATTTTATTACAACAGATGAACAACACTGAAAAGATAGGATCACAAATCTAAACTAGAATTTTTTGGATGATGTTTGTAATGAAAAGGCTTTTTCTTCCCCTACAGTTGTCACCTCATCAGTAGTAGCAGCTGTATCTAACATGATATAAGAAAAAGCACATACCCTTGGTTCCACTCCATTTTGTATCCTTTGATCCCTCATGATACCAAAATGCCACAAAGGTTTGCCTTGAATAATGGCCAGACCCACAGGTTATTTATTATTGAGCTTGATGCAGAATTGCACAATCAAGTCACAAATCCTGCATGTTATCTTGCTATCGACTATAATGATTGCGAAAACAATGCTTTGTAAACATTTTAAAAATTTGGCTATAAAATAAGGACAGATTTTTTACCAACACATTAAGTCTTAGACATTTAAGATATTTTTCTTCCACAGCATAATCATGTCATGTAAAATAATTTTGGAGATATCTCCAGGATCAATGACCAGCAACAAAATAAAAGTCCTCATTATTTATAACTATGGATCACCCTTCTTCTTCCTCAGATGAGTTCTCTAGTTTGTTGTCTCTTGCAGCAATCTCCGTTTTTATAGGCTTTCTTACACAGTCAGGGAGGACCCCAGTGAAGGACTGGACTGAATCTGTAAATAGTTACTTCCTACATTAATTGCTTGAAACTACTTATGACTCAGCATACATTTTATGTATTTAACTTGAAACTTACATACTAGCAGTTTATGCCTTAATAACATAAATTAATTTTGAACCATTAGCTGTATTTTTCATTGTACCTATTGATTATTGAGAGATAACAAATGAAAGTTCATTTTTTGAAAAACGTTCCTATTTTAAGAGGAATTTTGTGGGGAGGGGAGGAGTGATGGCAAAAAAATACTTTGACATTTTCCAGTGATAGAATGCCAATTTGGTACAGTTTATAATCCTCCAAATAGTCAAGAGCTGAAGATTATTATCTAGGTGAAATTCCATTCTGAACAATATGCTCTGAAACTTCAAAATAATTCACCAAAGATTGGAAACAGAATGTTTGTCTTCATTGGTTTTGAAGCTACTTGGAGCATTTGTCAATTATATCGTTGTGGAATTCTGTAAACACATCAAGAAGCCACTGATCTGTTCCTGCTCTGTGAGCTTATCAAGTCTGGTCCTCTTGCAGTTTCAGCAGAAGTATATAGCATACTGTTTTAACTTCTAAAAAAATGAAAAAGAAAAAAGAGAGTTTCATTCCTAGAAGCAGCATTTTCTCTCTCTCTCTGATCAACATTGGCCTCTGTTCATGTTCTGCTTGAGTGAACTTAGAGGAAGGCAGTTACCTTCCTGTGATGAATGGTAGCTGATCTTTGGCTGTCCCCATCGTAGACAGTTTTTGTCTTATTCTGACAAGCAAATCTTCTCTATCTCTGTGGACTCCTAATAATATTTTATAGAATCAATTGTTGCCTTACAAAGTGCCAAAAAGTCTATCCCTTAATAAACAGTGTAACCAGTATGTGAAGGAAAAAGAATTATTAACCTTTTCCACCTTAATAAAACTTGGGTCTCGAGCAATTAGTTTTGCCCTCATTACAATACTACAAAAAATAGTGGTATTTATTTCACTATTGATGCCATAAATACCATTATGTAAAATGGTATTTTGCAAAATACCAAAATGGTATTTTTACAAAATACAGCTGTGTCAGAAGAAGCAAATTAATGGCTTAACACTCACCTTCCTGGTTTCTCAAAAGAAGGTCCTTAATCCCTTCATAGGAACTTCAGTTTTTATCAATTAGACACTTCATCAATTAGACACTTCATAGTAAACCATTTGCTTTGTAGGAAAAATCAGGATTAGGACATTAACACCAGGATAATAATGTCAAGAACTTTTTCTTTCTCTTCCAGTTGTGGTAGACATCACCCTGCTCCAACATAATTTAATTTCTTACAGTGTTTTTTGAAGTAAATGCATGTAAGAAAATGCACTGTGAATGTCAGCAAATAGTGGTGAATGGCTTAGCTAGGAAATGTGTTACACTTAAATGGATTAAAACTGGAAAATATTTAGCTGTGCATTTTGTACTCCATTCACATTCTGCTGGGCTCTGGGTTCCCTGAAATGTACAAAGACAGACTTACCAGTGATGCAGATGTTCTTTATGTTTTCCAAAATGATAATTAGGGTGAGGTGGAAGAGATTCTTATGACCCTTGTGTTGATTTTTTCTTCCCCTTCCCACACTTCTGAGGAATGTTTCTTTTTTTTTCTTTTTAATTTATTTATTTTAATTGGATGCTAATTACTTTACAATACTGTAGCAGTTTTTGCCATACACATTGGCATGAATCAGTCATGGATTTACATGTGTTCCCATCATGAAAACCCCTCCCTCCTACCCCATCCCATCCCTCAGGGTCATCCCAGTGTACCAGCCCTGAGCACCCGGTCTCATGCATCACACCTGGACTCTGTTTCGCATATGATAATATACATGTTTCAATGCCATTCTCCTAAATCATCCCACCCTTGCCCTCTCCCACAAAAGACTCATCTGTGTCTCTTTTGCTGTCTCACATACAGGGTTATCGTTACCATCTTTCTAAATTCCATGCGTTAGTATACTGTATTGGTGTTTTCCTTTCTGGCTTACTTCACTCTGTATAATAGGTACCAAAGCCTCTCTCTCTAGCTTCATTTCTTGTCCTCTAATTCCTCTCCCTGATTTTCTCATCCAGTACCAGCAAGGCTTCATCTATTCACTCACTACAGATTACTCCAAAGGTATATTCCCAGCTGCAACTCAACCATGAAAATGTCCCCACAACATGTCTAGAAGATCTTCCCACTGTCCAATTTCTTCTCTGCACTTGTGGCAAGAGAATGTTTTCCCCAGAAATACAGGGTAACACTATAAAAGATATCTGAGTTTTTCTCAGTGCAAACTTACCAAGGTTGGCTGACTTCAGTATTCATTCATTCATTGTCTTCTTCAGTATTCGTTCTTACTGCCTTCATTTCTGCTGCTGTGACTACTCTTCTGCTATGCTTCGTACACATTCCCTGCTTTTCCATCCCCATGCCCAAGTCCATCCTGTAGATACTTTGAAACAAATATTCTTAATACAACTGTAAATGTTTCCTCTGTTTCTATTTGGGTGCTTATTATATAAAAGTTCATAATGTTAAATTGATTACGTCTGCCCTCAAGGATAATATTATCTTTACTATTATATATCTCATATATAGAATATATATAGCATATCATTTATAGTATATTATATAATGTATATCATACTTGTGTAGTTCTATATGTAAATATTATGAAAACCTATGCATATCTACTTTTATGTTCTGTTTTTATTCGTGCTGTCTTCTCTGTCTAAATGACGGGTTCAAAGCTTAATGTTGAGACACAAATACAATGCCAACTCCTCTTGGAGGAAACTCCATGTGGCATGATCCCAGGTTGATTTTATTTAGGAATGCTTGCATGTTTTGTCTCCACTGCTAAGCATCAGTATTCTTTGAGGTAGAACCTATATTTTATCAATCCCAATAGCCATCCACATTTTGTGGCCGAAGGCATTGTAATGCACTGGTCAAGCACCGGGCTTTAATCTCCCCACTTCTGAATAGCTATGTATCCTTGACTGAGTTACTTAATACCTACTAGTTAAGACTGATATGAGGCTTAGCTGAGATAATAAACAGAAAGTCCTTAGCACAGTCCCTGGAACATTATAGCACACAATGAAAGTCTTAGTTGTTTCTGTTCTCTTAGCACATGTGGAGCACCTAAGAGACAACCAAAAAGGTATTTTCCTGCAGGAGTTTTGTGGCTTGTGAATTGCACATGCTGTACAAACCAGTAGCAATATTGTGTGCCCTCAGAGCTCACTTCTGACTGGCTTGGCAGGGACATTTAGGAAAGAAGTGAGATTTGATATTTATCTTATAAATTATACACTCATGCCAAAGACAGTAAAGAATCTGCCTGCAATGCAGGAGACCTGGGTTCGATCCTTGGGTCGGGAAGATCCCCTGGAGAAGGGAATGGCTACCCACTCTTCTTGCCTGGAGAATCCCATGGACAGAGGAGCCCTGGTGGGTTACAGTCCACGAGGTCACAAAGAGTCGGACATGACTGAGCAACTCTCTCATGTCAAAGAAGGAACTAGAGAAAAATTAGAAACTGTGGCTTAAAGCTTTACATTTTATTGATTTATTTTTATTTTACTTGATTTTGTCTTTTATTTCCTTCTTATTGTTTTTATAACAACTATTTTAACATGAACATGCTGTTTATTATCTTTTATAGGTTTTAAAAAAGTAAAATAAGTCAAGATCAATGATTGCCTGAATTCATTCAAGCATTAAATGGCAAAACTTGAGCTAAAACCCAGGTACACTGGTGCTGAACCCTTTTCCATTTTTCACATACATTACCTACCACCTTGTCTATTTAACAAGGATCTCTAGAAAGAAATAGCCCTTGGAGTGATCACCCAGAAAGAAATCCCTTTGTTTGGTGTTTCTAAGGTATCTTCACACCCAATTTAACTTCATTGCATGACTTTTCATTTTTTAAAAGTCACATCTAACGCTTTTTCTGCTTCCAAAACTAGTATGTATTTATTCCAGAAATTTTATAGAACACAAATAAACACAAAGAACAATATGAAAATCACCCCTAGTCTTACTATCCAGAAAGAGATAAATGCTAAAATGTATTGATATATTGAGTTGGCCAAAATGTTCACTTCCACAAAATCTTATGGAAAAACCTAAACAAACTTTTTGGCCAACCCAATATATAATTCCAGATACATTTATTTGCATATGTATTAATTTGAAAATGTTTTCCTTCAAACAATAGAATATATTAGACATACTATCTCAGGACACAATTTTTCAGTCTTCTGAAAGTTTTTGCCATCGTTTTTATTAGTTACATGTACTTCCAGGGCATGAATATACCATACTTATTTAATCCATCCCCTATCTGTAGCCAAAGGAGTTTCAAGTTTTCCTTTGTAAGGAAAAAAGATGGGTAATGTCTTTTTAAGTAAAATTTTTTCCATATGCATTATTTTTTTTAACTAAGATAAATTCTAGGAGTTAGAAAGCAAACAAACATGAAGAAAGAGACTGTCAGCTCTTAAGATCTTAGACGTGAACTGTTCATTTTCCTACAGAAGGATCGTTTCATTTTCTACCCTATTAATTTGCATTGCTAGAAACAGTGTGTGAGAGAAACACTTTGAATGTCAACATGTAAAAATTGATAACATTTTAATTAAAATACTAAAGCCCATTCTTCCTTCTGTCTTTCCTTCCTTTTTTTATCTTCTAGCCCCATTATAAAACAGTAGATGAGTACATGCCTGAGTAATTACATGTTATACGTTGGCCACACTACTCTACAGACCTGGGAATGCTGGAGGAATTTTCCAGGAAAACTGTATTTATTACCAGAATAACCATGGAATATATTTTTAAAATTACATTTTCAATTGGATAATAGTGTCTTGATCCCATAATAAACGTCTGTCTCTTTTATTGAAGTTTTGGCAGGGAAGCGTCTGAAATGTTAGTATCTTTTTTGACTGTATATTTTATTGTACATTAGCTATTAATGAATGTTGAGAACTTTTTGGGCTATAATTATCAGAAAGGCAGCCCGAACCATTCACACAAAGAGGAAGATTTACTGGCTCCCAGAATGGAAGGAAGCCTTGAATAACTAAGGTTCAGCCCTAGGGACTCAGAAACTGTCAGGAATCAATCTGGTTTACTCATTTGCCTTTCTTAGGTTGTCAGTTTCATTCTGTCTCATGGCAGACTGCATTTTTCCTTGTGGTAGAAAACTTGGTTTTTAATAGCTCCCTAGTTTTGTTGCTTTAATCTTTAGCCCCTTAATCTTCAGTAAATCTTCAGCATTTACCTGAATTTTGGGGGAGATATCTGAATCTCAGAGATCTCTGGATGGATTGTAGGCATAGATATTTGGCTGTGGATTCAAAAAGCTAGTGGAGTACCCACCCCTGGACCAGTCAACTGTGCTTTGGCAGATACAGTATTGTTATTGGCCCAATGTGGATCCATTTCTGATCTATCAACTTTGATCAGGGAGGTATGAACACAGAAAAATGTGGCAGTCCCTAAGGGATCCATATTGGTGAATTGTGGGAGGAATAGGCCCTTTTGGAAATGAGAGGTAGTTTTAGTAATCCTAGAACATAGAAGTGGTACTGAGAAGAAAAAAACAAAAATAGATCTCTGACACATAATACCTAACCTTGTCTTCTACAGTACTTGGTATCTCTCTGTACTTCAGCAATATTATAGACACACAAAAAAGACATAAATCCATGTAGGTACATTTAGCAGCAGCACATTTCTGCTTCTTCAGGAAAACATTGAAATTAACACAATACAAAATTATCAATAAGTAAGAGCTTAAAGACTAAATGCCAAAGAATTGATGTGTTTTGAACTGTGGTGTTGGAGAAGAAGACTCTTAAGAGTCCCTTGGACAGCAAGGAGATCAACCAGTCAATCCTAAAGGAAATCAAGCTGAATATTCATTGGAAGGATTGATGCTGAAGGTGAAGCTTCAACATTTGGCCACTTGATGCAAAGACCTAACTCAGAAAATATCCTAATGCTGGGAAGGATTGAGGGCAGGAGGAGGAGGAGACAACAGAGGATGGATGAGATGGTTGAATGGCATCACTGCCTCAATAGACATGAGTTTAATTAAGCTCCAAAAGATGGTGAAAGACAGGGAAGCCTGGTGTGCTGAAGTTCATGGGGCAACAAAGAGTTGGACATGACCAAACAATTGAACAACAACAAGAAGAAGAGCTTTGCAGAAACTAGTGAGGTTTCTTTCATATACAAAAATGGATGAAAGTAAATATCCAATTAGAAATTTTAGCACTTTTTAGTTATGCCCTGCTCTAGTTCTGTTGGTGTCTAAATGTAGACCAAACAGCAAGACTATGGACTGTGTTCATCTTTATAAAGTTAAGTGTCCATTGCAAGTGCAATCTAAACCTCCTTAATAGGAATTAATTAACACAGCTTATGCTTGAAGACTATGTATCAAAACTCGTCTATTACTTTGCTTGTCTCTTTGATAAATGAAGTGGTAAAAGATGATTAAGTCAGCTCACTGAATTGTAGTTTGAGCAAGGCTCAGATCTTCTCAAAGTGATCAAGCATGATTGCTTTTAAGGTAATTTAATATACTTAGAGGAGAATTATTGATGTTCTTCAGGAGTATTGGAATAATTCATCAATAGAAGGAAATTATTAATATAAAGAGCACCACTTTTAGACCCAATTTAGACCCAATGGATGGTTTCAGTTGGAAATTCTATTTCTGTTTGGAATCAATAGTTCTACTGATAAGCATATAGCATTGTGAAGGTAAAATTTTGAATGGTGTGTCTAGTATACTGGGAAACTTTGCAAGTGACAATAGAAAACAACTGAGTTCAGGGGCTTAAGTCTTTTCTTGAGGCAAGACTTCTGATTTTTTCAAGCAACCACTCACCAGAGATATATGGTCAGAATCCAACTAATGTTCAACACTTTTGAATATTTACCATGTGCTTTGCACTAAGCTAAATTAGATGGATAGATAGCTCAATAGATAAAAATGAAGAAATATCTTGTGGTTTATTGGAGAAGCCATCTGGGTAAGGAGAAAGAGTGTAATATAGTAAGCTTTATCGAAGAGGTATAAGCAATGTGCTATGGGAGCACAGGGGTGCTGGGATGAATTCTGTGAAGGGTACCAGATATGGCTTCCCTCATTTGGTCACATAGACACGAATCATGAGAATCAGAAAATAATTCTATGTGAGGAAGGGCAGGCAAAATAAAAGTTGCAACATATGCAAGGGTAGGAGTCCTTGAATGGTTTCTATCCAAAGCTATTCAGAAAGTATAAATTTTAGAGTGACCAGAATAGTATCTAAATAGGCCAGTGCTATCCAGCAGAACTTTTTACAAAATATATTTTGTCTCTGCACTTTCCAACATGGCAACCACTAATCGAGTTGCTGTTGAACACTTGAAATGTAGACTGACACGACTGGGAAACTGTATTTTTTATTTAATTTAAATCCATGGGACTAGTGGCTACCATACTGGACAAAAGAGATAAGAGATAAAGTCTTTGGGCCTGGGTAATTATAGAAGACAGGGAAGAAGCTCAGGGTCATGGTGAGAAGCCTGTGATTGAGCAACGTGGTGCATGATCCATTTATTTGGACGACAGCTCTGGCACCAGTGTGAAGAAAATGGATTACAGAGAGAAGGGATGGTGGCAAGTTGAAAGATAAGATGGACCTGACAAGGGCATTGGCAGTGAGTCAGAAAGAGGATGGAGACACATTCCTTAAGTATAATCAGTGAAATTAGGTTACCAGCAGCTGTGACAAAGAATTGGTTGTAGAGGATTCTTATGTCTTTAACTTGAGAAACTTAACAAATGCTAAAATATAGCAGAAAAAGAAAGAGTAGCTTTTGTGGAAGAAAGAGTAAATTCAATGTTTTAAATCTTTAGTAGAAGTGATAGATATTAAGATACCTGGTTTGTTAAATTTTAGAAGAAAAAGATGAAAATTCAAAGAAACTGAATCATTTAAAGTAAGTTGAAAATATCTTTGGATCAAGCCTTTGTAAACTGCTTTTTCCTTTTATTCTGATTCAAGTATCATTTTATTCCCATGGAATCCTTAATGAATGAAACAAGTTTATGCATAAATTAGTGATTTGAAGAAAGGCCTGGGGAGTACAAGAACCATCCTGGTGCTGCCTTTTTTTTTTTTTTTTTTTCTGGGAGTTTTGACAAAGTGAGAAAATTTGCCTGTTTCTTTAAATTTGTACAATTATTGTAGATAAAGTGCCATGTTCTCCTGTATCATTTGCTCCTCTGTATACACAAGCATCCATTTTAATTTTCCACCTAGATGAGATGATTCTCTGACTTCCTTCCTCAAGTTGAAAATAACTAGTTGTGTGGATTACATCTCTACTTCCTCAGCAGCAGTTTCCCGGTGGTGACTAGCCATTAAACAAAATGCCCACCCTCTGTCTTCTTTGTGCATCAGTTTGTCCCTGAATTCTCAGTTCATCCGTTTCCAAGCAGGTGGCTTCCGTGGATGTAAAATGGGTTTCATAAAGCGAGTGATGCCTATTGATGTTCACAACATTTGCGGCCCTTCTGTGGCAATGTATTTCTTTCCTCCTTTCTGTTGGCTATTTCAGGCAAAAGCTGTTCATTGCTTTAAGACTTCTATTTTCACTACTTAATGTGGTGCCTGTAAGGAAAACATGCTCTTAACAACAACTTGGAAAATAGGCTTTAAACCCAGAGATGATTATATATACTGTTGGCGAACACTCTTTGGCATATTCATCAGAAAGAAAGGTAGATGTAACCAGGATGCACTTTTTCTGAGTCAGTGCTGATGTGAACCTAAACTCTACCATATTCCTCAGGACTTGGGTGAATCATCAGATAACAGTCACAAGACAGGCCTTAAAATGGCAGATATTAATATTTGATCTTCCGGAATGACAAACTTTGCTCCTGAGAATCTTCTTAAGCTTGTGTCTTTCTGTCCTTTGACACTGTGAACATTAGCATCAGGGACATTTTGTAATTGTGGTGCCAAATCATGTGGCAGTTAAAGAGAAAGAGAGGAACATACCAATATTCGGAACCTTTCCAGAAAGCCAACTAGCCCTCTGGATAAGCAGATGCGTGCCTACTACTGGACATGTGTGCAGGAAAAGAGAAATGACTAAATTCAACCAAATGGTGATGAGAAAGATGAGAGCAGTTTATCTGTTGCAGAGGTTGGACTTTACCTTCTTGTTCTTTGTGTATTTGTATAATAGTTCTAATAGCTAACATTTGTTGGGCAATGTAGCAAGGGCTCTGCTTGAATAAAAACTTACTCTTTAAATCAGATGGATGAAGTAGATGCCAATGTTAACCTTGGCTTTTTTAACAACAAAACTGACACACATGAGATTGTGACCTACTAGGTCACCCAGACAATAAATGGTAGCACTGTCTCTGAGGCACACATCATTATTACCCTAATAGTCTCTGTAAGTGTCTGGGTTCCAGATGACTTTTACAACACAAAGCAGTATTCACAAGTACCAGATTCTCATCCATATTACTTTGGTTCTTTAAACATGAAAATATATTAGTAAAATAAATGTGAGAATGGAGGAATTTGAAAGTTAGCAAGCTCCATTCTTCCAAATCCTAACACTGAAGAATCTGTACAAAGAACACTGCAAGTTGGAAATAGTCTTAACTTTGAGTGTCCCACTTCAACCCAGTATTAATTTATATCCAAACTCAGTTTGTAAGCAAGGATTTATTTTCTAGAAGGTGAGCAGCACGTGTTCATGAACCTAATAGTAAAGCCTGAAATCTTTCAGTGATTTCAAAGACACCATGGGATTTCCAACTAAAACTTTTATATTGGCTTTTTCTAGAAGACGAAATCCTGTGATTAAAGTTTCCTTCATGGTAGAAACTCATTGTAACTGTGGTAAAGCCAAGACTAATTGAATGGCTTTTTCTTTATTTTCTTCATTTTGTAAGTGGGTTAGAAAATGAATGCAGTCATATAGGAAGTTTTTGAGAGTAAGAATGTCGGGTATAGTGGATGAATCCTGAATTTTAGATGATTAGGATGGTGTTGATAATGTAAGTTAGAATTTTATTTTGCCATATGTAATTTTGTATTACAGTGGCAGTTGTTTTAATTTCATGAACAACTCAAAGAATCACTGCTTCTCCAAATATATCACCTGTTGTTCAGTTGCCTTGTTTAGCTCTCCTTTCCATTAGGTTTGCGGATCTCTAGAAACAGACCCTTTAACTAAAAAGTTTTATTTTCAAATATTGTTATTTAGATTTTCAGTTATCCTAGAAATCTTAAGAAAAGCTATCTGATGCTTCCATTTTGCAGCTCTGTACCTGGTAGAAGTGTAGCTAGAGGGGATCAAATATTCATAAAAGGATTTGACTAATCCTTTTGTATTTTATCTGTTTAGTTATTAATTTATTTGTTCACCATTCATTTATAATATTGTTTGCAAAGCCATGTGGGGAGATGCTATGGAGGAGACATAAAAATAAGGCATGTGGCTTGTTCTCTATGTGTTTGTGGCCAACTTTTCTTGGGAATCTACTAAGGCACTTACTTGAAAGAATGCATCATCACTCTAGTTTCCTCTTAGCTATGTGCAATTATTGCAATCATGGTAAATAGAAGTTTGGATAACTGCAGTGCTTGCTGAAACTCTGACCTCTTGAAGATCCCAGATGTGAGAGGAGACTTTTATCATTAGTGTGAAGTATCTAGTAAGTATTTATAGAGTACCCACCACATAGAGCATCTGTGCTGAATGTCATAGGGGAAAAAAAATGAGATAGAACTAAGAAAAATTTTCCTAGCACATTCTTTATGTAGAAACTAAGCATATTTTAAAAGTTCACAATATAAAGTAGTATAAGTGAAATGAGTGGAGAAGGTATAAATGCTAAATACATTCAAATGAGAAATAAATTCAAAGGTTAGGAAAAGACTGTCCAGAAGACAGGCTTAAGTACAGGCATATAGAATTTCAATGAATGAAAAGCACCAGGAAAGGAATTTCAGGCAGAGTAAGGTTTTGAAACATGCATCAGCAAAAGAGGATTATTCAAAGAGAACTTGATGTGTATATATTGGCATGTGTATATGTGTGTGTGTGTGTGTGTGTAATAAAACTTTATTTAAACTATTTTAATCTAAATATAAAAGCAATAAAAGTAAAAATTAAGATCTAACCAGCTACTTTTGCTTGACAGCCTGTTGCTTTGGGGATTTAGGCTCATACAAATACCAAAAATAGATTTTCTCTTACATCTTTTCATTCACTAATATATTCATTCACTCAGTACTTAATGTGTCCAGCCCTGTGCTGTGTTTGCCGTTAGGATACCCTTGAATAGTAAAATAGCTCACCAAAGAAAAACATCAGCATGCCAGTTGGGATTTGTTTTTCATGTGATAGGAAGACCGTGTGATTGAGCTGAAGGATTTATTGACTGATTGTACAAATGTTGTTTTAGCTCTTGGAGCTACTGCCCCCTCCACTCCAGGCTTTCAGACCAACTTCACATTTGGATAGTCTTTCTATAATTGTGATTTGAGTATGTGTATCTCATATTTTTTTCAGAATATTCTAGTTTTCACTTCCACAAACTTTTTCCAGGAGATATTAGAGATAAATTTGCCTTTTACCACTCACCCATTCTATTTGTTAAGTTAAAGATAAAATATATTTGGATAAAATGGGTAAAAATAAATTACTAAAGATATCCTATAAGATATATTGCTCTAAATATCCCTGCTGCTACTGCTAAGTCGCGTCAGTCGTGTCCGACTTCGTGCGACCCCATAGACAGCAGCCCACCAGGCTCCCCCGTCCCTGGGATTTTCCAGGCAAGAACACTGGAGTGGGTAGGCAGAATCAAATGAAATTATTTTGTCTAAATCTGATATGCTAAGCAATTCTAATGTGTAACTTTAGGAGGAAACCATTCTGTTTAATCTTAAAATGTCTGAACATCTTGACAACTCAGAGAAAATAAAATTGTACTTTTGGAGATTTTGACATTTTTGCAGAAAGATTCTCATAATAAGGTATTGGCAGAAAAATTTAAGTCTCCTGTGGAGTATTAGATGAGAACTCAGTGGAGAAAAGAAAGACAAGAAAAGGAACTATGAAGAGTATGAGGGGTAACAAAGAATCTCTTATAAGGGATTCATGATGCAAAGAATGGAACAAGGCAAAGTACATATGAGAAAAATAGTTAATGATGAAAAAGATGTAGAATGCAGAATGAGGAGTCAGAAAGATTTATTACAATACCAATCAGAAAAGGAATAATATTTCTCTCTCACAGGTAGGCATTGGTCTGCTCAATATTTTAAGTTTTAATTGAGAGTGTTATTGTTCATTGACCAGATCTCTTCTCATTTATTTTCACAGCTATCTTGAGTAGCAGAAAAATAATCATTTAGAAAGCTATAATGGAACCAGTAACTTCCTCTCTTACAATATCTAGCATGCTGTATATAATTCAGTAAATGTTAATGTTCCCAATTAATTATTATTTTAAGGGGAAATACTCCCTGTTAACTTGATTGTGTAAACTATTCTCCACCTTT
>SJYT01072202.1:277561-385742 GCA_006410635.1 Cephalophus harveyi | reverse complement strand
TTTTTTTTTTTTTTTTTTTTTTAACTCTGGTGTGAATTTAAAACATACTTCTTTTCCTTTAGTATTTGCATTTTGAGACTGATTTACAAGAAGTGAAATAAAATAATAAATTTCATGAGTGTCTGGGAAGCATTTTGTAGTGTGGGAGGTCAGTGAAGACCTACCAAAAGGCAAGAACATTTTATAAGACTAACTCTATTGGTAGAAGCTGTCAAACTCAATGTATAATCATAAAATAATATATACTTCAAAATAATATACAATATTGTGATGTTTTTATTTTATGTATTATAATATCATTGATATGCTGTATGTGTATTGAAAGTGAAAGTCACTCAGTCTTGTCTGACTCTTCGCAATGCCATGGACTGTACAGCCCATTGAGTTCTCCAGGCCAGAATACTGGAGTGAGTAGCCTTTCCTTTCTCCAGGGGATCTTCCCAACTCAGAGATCAAACCCAGGTCTCCCATATTGCAGATGGATTCTTTACCAGCTGAGCCACAAGGGAAGCTCAAGAATACTGGAGTGGGTAGCCTATCCCTTCCTCAGGGGATCTTCCCTACCAAGGAATTGAACCAGGGTCTCCCACATTGCAGGCAGATTCTTTACCAACTGAGCTATCAAGGAAGCCTGGATTAGGTATATAATTAATAATAGAAGCTACACATGTATAGCTGATGATTTTTCCATATCAAAAGCTTTATTCCATTTAGCAAGCCCTCTATCTTTTGCAGGCTAGTTATCTTTCTGACATGAATTTTAACTGCAATTTGAGTAGGGAAATTATTTTTAAATTGTAGGCATCCCTTTTTATCTTCAAATTTTAGTTAAATGGAGTTTTACCGTAAGAATTCCAAAGCTAGAATAATGTGGAAGAATGCTAATGTGACAAGGCTTCTACAGATTTAGTGAATCTCATCTTGGTACCTGGCCTTTCTAGCATCTCGCTAGGTCCCTCCTTCATGATTCCTACCTAGAATTCTATTAATGATGTCAGTAATAACATTGTAAAGGACCAGGGTTCAGATGTTATTAGTGTATATAGTTATTTGGGGCAGAGAAATAGCCAACTTAATATGTTAGATCAGCTATCTCTGTCATGTGGAAAACACTAGCTTGGGTCAGTGTAATCTACTTACTAAGAACAAGTGTTTTGTGATCAAATGAGCTTTTGGGGATAAAAGCCATCTCACTTGTGGAGGAGTAATGTACATGGCCATATAGAATTCTGAGATATACCATTAAAAACCATACTGGCTAAATTTAGACTAGTAAGAAAACCATCTAATTTACTTGCCCAAGGAATTTTTTTTTCCCTTTTAACATGACCTAGAACACATTTTTCTGTTGTAATCTAGGATCTATTTCACCACAAGGGCATACTCCATCTGATATTTGCCATTAAGAAATCTTATCCAGAAGATTATTGTACAATGGAATCTAATTTAACTAAAATGCTGGGGGAAAGATTCTGTATTATTTAATTAAGTGTTAAGAGTAATCACTTAAAATATTTGCATTGTTGGAAATCATTATGGAAATCAATAAATATTGAATCTTTCTATTTTGTACTTATTGTTCTAGCAAATATTTTAACATTATATATGAGGATTTAAGGCACTGTAAAACTTTGCAATTTCATTCTGTCACTGACAACTATTGCACAGATGCTAAGCTGTGAGAAAATAGGACAGGATGTATACCTAATATAAAACACCTATATATATATGTATATATATGTTGGACTATTTCTAATGAACTTTTAACTTTTTAATACAAGTAAAATTAGGGGAAAATCAGTTAATGAAGTTTTGTGTCCTGACCAAATGAAGTTTTCTTTATTGTCTTTACATAAGCTTCCTGATTTAATCCTAAAGCACTGTTGAATCCACTAAGTAACCATTGAAAATCTCATTTTTATGATAGACTCACCAAGCATTGGGTGAATATAGAAAAAAAAAAGATTGAAAATTTTAACTTAAGCAAATTGACATTAATGTAGTATAGTGACTTCCCCGGTGGCTCAAATGGTAAAGATTCTGCCTGCAACGCAGGAGACCTTGGTTTGATCCCTGGGTCGGGAAGATCCCACTTCAGTATTCTTGCCTGGAGAATTCCATGGACAGAGGAACCTGGTGGGCTATAGCCCATGGAGTCACAAAGAGTCATACACATCTGAGTGACTTTCACACACACACACTTCACAGTACAAGGGTAAATATCTTTGAAAAGTGAAAGTGAAGTCGCTCAGTCGTGTCCAACTCTTTGTGACGCGTGGACTGTAGCCCACCAAGCTCCTCTGTCCATGGGATTCTCCAGGCAAGAATACTGGAGTGGATTGCCATTTCTTTCTCCAGGGGATCTTCCTGACCCAGGGATCGAACCCAGGTCTCCCACATTGCCGGCAGACGCTTTAACTTCTGCACCACCAGGGTAGCCCAATATCTTTGAAATATTATCCCAAACTGTCTTAAAATATTTTTTTTTCCTAAGTTGTTTTAAGAGTTTGAAATATTTGCATAGGAATGTATAGTTACTATTGTGATTAGTACTTTTTGAGTTAATTATGATGATCATAGTTGCCATTTTAATATTCTCCTTCTCCTCTTACACACATAAAGAGATAGCTTTTTACTTACCTGATGCTTATTGACTGTCAATTTCACCATATGTTTTTCCTGTGATGCTATGTTATAATTTCTCCAACTTTCCAAAAAGTGTTTGCCAACTTTGGGGAAGTGTTACGTTTAGTTCTGTTAAGCTATTTTCAATTTCCCTAGACTACTGACAGAATTCCATCATAAGCATATCAAGTAAGACCTCACCTGTCCATAGATAACTGACCAGGAAGTAAAGAACAATTCCCCTTACCTCTCAAATACATACAAAAAATTCTCCTGCCCTATAGTCATAGAAAAAAAGTCTTCAATTCCTCATATAAAAGATATTTAATTTTAGCCCAGCCATAGTTCAAAAATATTTTATTATCCTGTTTCTGAGTCTAATATCTGTTATCAAATAATAAAAGAGGTGAATGGGAGCAGCCTACATTCAGACTTTTTGGCTGCCAACTAAGTAACAGCTAGAGTCTAAGCAGCTAAAGAAGAAAGAAACTGTTCTTTCTTTTCTCCCAAGAAAGAAGATTCAAGGACTTTAAAAATTAAGGCTCTCCTAGAGTGGATCTTGTCCTAGAGGAGAGAAATGGTATGAGAGACATTCCTGGATCAATTGACAAAATGGGGATATTGGTGAAAATTAAATTATGTATTGCATTGTCTTGATAACTGTATTGTAATTGTGAAAGAGAATAACCCTGTTAGGAAATAGCCTTTTAGGGGAAGGGCTTCCCTTGTGGCTCAGCTGGTAAAGAATCCGCCTCTAATGCAGGAGACCTGGGTTCATTCCCTGGGTTGGGAAGATCCCCTGGAGGAGGGAAGACTATGCACTCCAGTATTCTGGCCTGGAGAATTCCATGGATGGTATAGTCCATGTGGTCGCAAACAGTCGGACACGACTAACCGATTTTCACATATATACACACACATTTATGGGGAAAGTGCCATGATGTATAAAATATACTATCACTGATTACAAGAAACTAATTGTATGTTTGTATATGTGGAGAGAAAGAGAGCAGAATAGAACAAAAGAGAGAATAATAAATAAGGGGAAAGGTTAATAATAGATGAATCTGAGTGAAGCAAATAATAGGGATTCCTTGTGGTGTTTTGTTTGTTTTTGCGTCTTTTTAGTAAGTCTGAAATTATTTCCAGATAAATTTTTAAATCTCAATTTATTGCACAGCACGTACTCAAAATATGCTTTTTATAAATTTTTTATTCCCTTCAGTTCAGTTCAGCCGCTCAGTCATGTCCAACTTTTTTGTGACCCCATGAATCGCAGCACACCAGGCCTTCCTGTCCATCACCAACTCCCGGAGTTCACTCAAACTCACGTCCATCAAGTCAGTGATGCCATCCAACCATCTCATCCTCTGTCATCCCCTTCTCTCCAGCCCCCATTCCCTCCCAGCATCAGAGTCTTTTCCAATGAGTCAGCTCTTCACATCAGGTGGTCAAAGACTGGAGTTTCAGCTTCAGCATCAGTCCTTCCAATGAACACCCAGGACTGATCTCCTTTAGGATGGACTGGTTGGATCTCCTTGCAGTCCAAGGGTCTCTCAAGAATCTTCTCCAACATCACAGTTCAAAAGCATCAATTTTTTGGTGCTCAGCTTTCTTCACAGTCCAACTCTCACATCCATACATGACCACTGGAAGTACCACAGCCTTGACTAGACACACCTTTGTTGGCAAAGTAATATCTCTGCTTTTTAATATGCTATCTAGGTTGGTCATAACTTTCCTTCCAAGGAGTAAGCATCTTTTAATTTCATGGCTGCAATCACCATCTGCAGTGATTTTGGAGCCCCCCAAGATAAAGTCTGACACTGTTTCCCCATCTATTTGCCATGAAGTGATGGGACTGGATGCCTTGATCTTAGTTTTCTGAATGTTGAGCTTTAAGCCAACTTTTTCACTCTCCACTTTCACTTTCATCAAGAGGCTTGTTAGTTCCTCTTCACTTTCTGCCCCAATGTCATATATTTGTAGTGATGGTATTAAATTATCAAGTAAATATTCAACACCTCATTCTTAAGAAAGCAATGTCTTTGTAATTAATTTCAAGGATATTTCTCTAAATAAATAGTTGTGTGGGTCACTCTGTTGTTTTTGACTCTGCAACTGTGTGGACTGTAGCCCACCAGGCTCCTCTGTCTGTGGAGTTCTCCAGGCAAGATTACTGGAGTGGGTTGCCATTTCCTCCTCCAGAAGTCTTTCCAACCCGGGGATTAAACCCTGGTCTCCTGTATTGCAGGCAGATTTCTTTACTGTCTGAACCACCCAGGAAGCCATAAACAAATAGTTACCACATGTTTTAAAGCTTAGGATATTCAAGGAGAAAACCGTTAACACCCAGACATCTTGGCTATAGATAAATGTCCTAAAACATTGCATATAACGTTGCTTAAATTTTCCAGTAGCATAGTTGAACCCAAAGTAGGTACAGTCAGCCTTACATATTTGTAGATTCAACTAATTATTGATAGTTACAACCTTATGAAAAAAAAAAAAATTCCAGAAAGTTCAAAAAACAAAACTTGAGTTTGCCATATGCTTGGGACATAGCATTTACATCTTATTTAGTTTTATAAGTAATTTAGAGATGTTTTAAAGTATATGGAGGATGTGCATATGTTAGAAACTGATCATCCTCAGAATTTGGTATCTTGGGATAGGGTGGTGGTTCTGGAACCAATCCCCTGCAGATGCTGAGGGATGACCATACACAACTTTTCTGACATTTAAAAATATATATTTTTCTAATGGAAATTATCAATAATACAGTACAATATTATTGTCTTTTTATTTTCTATATCTTTATAGCTCTATTAAGTTTTACTGGCCCTAATTAATGAGTAATTTACATATTTTACATAGCTCATTTGGGAAAGAATCTGCCTGCAGTTCAGGAGACCCGGGTTTGATCCCTGGGTTGGGAAAATCCTCTGGAGAAGGAAATGGCAACCCACTCCAGTATCCTTGCCTGGAAAATCTCATGGACAGAGGAGCCTGGAGGGCTAGCCCCCCACCCCTGTATTTCTTGTCCTGCTGCACATCTGCTGTCTGCAATGCTTTTCTTTTTTTATTCAAAACACATCAGGACATAACGCTGTTAAAGAATTTGAAAACTGAACCTCTGACTAGTTGAAAGGACTTCTGATTTAAATCAGATTTCTGACTTGTAACATTAAAAACTGTCAGAAAGGAAGATATTTTTAAAATGGTATTGTACTTTCAATGGGACCAGAGCCAGCTCTGTATTTCAAAGGTCTTTTAGTAAACAGTAGGACAGTTTTTCTCTCTGATTTTATTTCCAAAATTGTATTCTTTCCCTCAGATGGCTGAAAAGCCTTTTACATGTTTATTCTTCAGGAACACAGTATTTACTTCTTCCACACATTCCAATGGAAAATTGCTACATTTTGTAACTGGAAAATTGCCTTTTGTTACTGAAAGCTTATTCAGAGTAATTAAAATCAAGGTTCTCTCCACTCCTCCACATGTTTACTTGAAAATAAGGTCAGATTTCAGTCACATTGCTAGTGGAGAGAATTCAATAGAGGTGGCAGGGTCTCATCAAAAATATATGTTTTGATCAACTACAGTTCCCTTCTTGGATGAATAAGACCAGATTCAGAAGAGTATAATTGTCTTTTTTTTTTTTTTTTTTTTAACTCTGGTGTGAATTTAAAACATACTTCTTTTCCTTTAGTATTTGCATTTTGAGACTGATTTACAAGAAGTGAAATAAAATAATAAATTTCATGAGTGTCTGGGAAGCATTTTGTAGTGTGGGAGGTCAGTGAAGACCTACCAAAAGGCAAGAACATTTTATAAGACTAACTCTATTGGTAGAAGCTGTCAAACTCAATGTATAATCATAAAATAATATATACTTCAAAATAATATACAATATTGTGATGTTTTTATTTTATGTATTATAATATCATTGATATGCTGTATGTGTATTGAAAGTGAAAGTCACTCAGTCTTGTCTGACTCTTCGCAATGCCATGGACTGTACAGCCCATTGAGTTCTCCAGGCCAGAATACTGGAGTGAGTAGCCTTTCCTTTCTCCAGGGGATCTTCCCAACTCAGAGATCAAACCCAGGTCTCCCATATTGCAGATGGATTCTTTACCAGCTGAGCCACAAGGGAAGCTCAAGAATACTGGAGTGGGTAGCCTATCCCTTCCTCAGGGGATCTTCCCTACCAAGGAATTGAACCAGGGTCTCCCACATTGCAGGCAGATTCTTTACCAACTGAGCTATCAAGGAAGCCTGGATTAGGTATATAATTAATAATAGAAGCTACACATGTATAGCTGATGATTTTTCCATATCAAAAGCTTTATTCCATTTAGCAAGCCCTCTATCTTTTGCAGGCTAGTTATCTTTCTGACATGAATTTTAACTGCAATTTGAGTAGGGAAATTATTTTTAAATTGTAGGCATCCCTTTTTATCTTCAAATTTTAGTTAAATGGAGTTTTACCGTAAGAATTCCAAAGCTAGAATAATGTGGAAGAATGCTAATGTGACAAGGCTTCTACAGATTTAGTGAATCTCATCTTGGTACCTGGCCTTTCTAGCATCTCGCTAGGTCCCTCCTTCATGATTCCTACCTAGAATTCTATTAATGATGTCAGTAATAACATTGTAAAGGACCAGGGTTCAGATGTTATTAGTGTATATAGTTATTTGGGGCAGAGAAATAGCCAACTTAATATGTTAGATCAGCTATCTCTGTCATGTGGAAAACACTAGCTTGGGTCAGTGTAATCTACTTACTAAGAACAAGTGTTTTGTGATCAAATGAGCTTTTGGGGATAAAAGCCATCTCACTTGTGGAGGAGTAATGTACATGGCCATATAGAATTCTGAGATATACCATTAAAAACCATACTGGCTAAATTTAGACTAGTAAGAAAACCATCTAATTTACTTGCCCAAGGAATTTTTTTTTCCCTTTTAACATGACCTAGAACACATTTTTCTGTTGTAATCTAGGATCTATTTCACCACAAGGGCATACTCCATCTGATATTTGCCATTAAGAAATCTTATCCAGAAGATTATTGTACAATGGAATCTAATTTAACTAAAATGCTGGGGGAAAGATTCTGTATTATTTAATTAAGTGTTAAGAGTAATCACTTAAAATATTTGCATTGTTGGAAATCATTATGGAAATCAATAAATATTGAATCTTTCTATTTTGTACTTATTGTTCTAGCAAATATTTTAACATTATATATGAGGATTTAAGGCACTGTAAAACTTTGCAATTTCATTCTGTCACTGACAACTATTGCACAGATGCTAAGCTGTGAGAAAATAGGACAGGATGTATACCTAATATAAAACACCTATATATATATGTATATATATGTTGGACTATTTCTAATGAACTTTTAACTTTTTAATACAAGTAAAATTAGGGGAAAATCAGTTAATGAAGTTTTGTGTCCTGACCAAATGAAGTTTTCTTTATTGTCTTTACATAAGCTTCCTGATTTAATCCTAAAGCACTGTTGAATCCACTAAGTAACCATTGAAAATCTCATTTTTATGATAGACTCACCAAGCATTGGGTGAATATAGAAAAAAAAAAGATTGAAAATTTTAACTTAAGCAAATTGACATTAATGTAGTATAGTGACTTCCCCGGTGGCTCAAATGGTAAAGATTCTGCCTGCAACGCAGGAGACCTTGGTTTGATCCCTGGGTCGGGAAGATCCCACTTCAGTATTCTTGCCTGGAGAATTCCATGGACAGAGGAACCTGGTGGGCTATAGCCCATGGAGTCACAAAGAGTCATACACATCTGAGTGACTTTCACACACACACACTTCACAGTACAAGGGTAAATATCTTTGAAAAGTGAAAGTGAAGTCGCTCAGTCGTGTCCAACTCTTTGTGACGCGTGGACTGTAGCCCACCAAGCTCCTCTGTCCATGGGATTCTCCAGGCAAGAATACTGGAGTGGATTGCCATTTCTTTCTCCAGGGGATCTTCCTGACCCAGGGATCGAACCCAGGTCTCCCACATTGCCGGCAGACGCTTTAACTTCTGCACCACCAGGGTAGCCCAATATCTTTGAAATATTATCCCAAACTGTCTTAAAATATTTTTTTTTCCTAAGTTGTTTTAAGAGTTTGAAATATTTGCATAGGAATGTATAGTTACTATTGTGATTAGTACTTTTTGAGTTAATTATGATGATCATAGTTGCCATTTTAATATTCTCCTTCTCCTCTTACACACATAAAGAGATAGCTTTTTACTTACCTGATGCTTATTGACTGTCAATTTCACCATATGTTTTTCCTGTGATGCTATGTTATAATTTCTCCAACTTTCCAAAAAGTGTTTGCCAACTTTGGGGAAGTGTTACGTTTAGTTCTGTTAAGCTATTTTCAATTTCCCTAGACTACTGACAGAATTCCATCATAAGCATATCAAGTAAGACCTCACCTGTCCATAGATAACTGACCAGGAAGTAAAGAACAATTCCCCTTACCTCTCAAATACATACAAAAAATTCTCCTGCCCTATAGTCATAGAAAAAAAGTCTTCAATTCCTCATATAAAAGATATTTAATTTTAGCCCAGCCATAGTTCAAAAATATTTTATTATCCTGTTTCTGAGTCTAATATCTGTTATCAAATAATAAAAGAGGTGAATGGGAGCAGCCTACATTCAGACTTTTTGGCTGCCAACTAAGTAACAGCTAGAGTCTAAGCAGCTAAAGAAGAAAGAAACTGTTCTTTCTTTTCTCCCAAGAAAGAAGATTCAAGGACTTTAAAAATTAAGGCTCTCCTAGAGTGGATCTTGTCCTAGAGGAGAGAAATGGTATGAGAGACATTCCTGGATCAATTGACAAAATGGGGATATTGGTGAAAATTAAATTATGTATTGCATTGTCTTGATAACTGTATTGTAATTGTGAAAGAGAATAACCCTGTTAGGAAATAGCCTTTTAGGGGAAGGGCTTCCCTTGTGGCTCAGCTGGTAAAGAATCCGCCTCTAATGCAGGAGACCTGGGTTCATTCCCTGGGTTGGGAAGATCCCCTGGAGGAGGGAAGACTATGCACTCCAGTATTCTGGCCTGGAGAATTCCATGGATGGTATAGTCCATGTGGTCGCAAACAGTCGGACACGACTAACCGATTTTCACATATATACACACACATTTATGGGGAAAGTGCCATGATGTATAAAATATACTATCACTGATTACAAGAAACTAATTGTATGTTTGTATATGTGGAGAGAAAGAGAGCAGAATAGAACAAAAGAGAGAATAATAAATAAGGGGAAAGGTTAATAATAGATGAATCTGAGTGAAGCAAATAATAGGGATTCCTTGTGGTGTTTTGTTTGTTTTTGCGTCTTTTTAGTAAGTCTGAAATTATTTCCAGATAAATTTTTAAATCTCAATTTATTGCACAGCACGTACTCAAAATATGCTTTTTATAAATTTTTTATTCCCTTCAGTTCAGTTCAGCCGCTCAGTCATGTCCAACTTTTTTGTGACCCCATGAATCGCAGCACACCAGGCCTTCCTGTCCATCACCAACTCCCGGAGTTCACTCAAACTCACGTCCATCAAGTCAGTGATGCCATCCAACCATCTCATCCTCTGTCATCCCCTTCTCTCCAGCCCCCATTCCCTCCCAGCATCAGAGTCTTTTCCAATGAGTCAGCTCTTCACATCAGGTGGTCAAAGACTGGAGTTTCAGCTTCAGCATCAGTCCTTCCAATGAACACCCAGGACTGATCTCCTTTAGGATGGACTGGTTGGATCTCCTTGCAGTCCAAGGGTCTCTCAAGAATCTTCTCCAACATCACAGTTCAAAAGCATCAATTTTTTGGTGCTCAGCTTTCTTCACAGTCCAACAAAACAAAACTTGAGTTTGCCATATGCTTGGGACATAGCATTTACATCTTATTTAGTTTTATAAGTAATTTAGAGATGTTTTAAAGTATATGGAGGATGTGCATATGTTAGAAACTGATCATCCTCAGAATTTGGTATCTTGGGATAGGGTGGTGGTTCTGGAACCAATCCCCTGCAGATGCTGAGGGATGACCATACACAACTTTTCTGACATTTAAAAATATATATTTTTCTAATGGAAATTATCAATAATACAGTACAATATTATTGTCTTTTTATTTTCTATATCTTTATAGCTCTATTAAGTTTTACTGGCCCTAATTAATGAGTAATTTACATATTTTACATAGCTCATTTGGGAAAGAATCTGCCTGCAGTTCAGGAGACCCGGGTTTGATCCCTGGGTTGGGAAAATCCTCTGGAGAAGGAAATGGCAACCCACTCCAGTATCCTTGCCTGGAAAATCTCATGGACAGAGGAGCCTGGAGGGCTGCGGTCGATGGGGTCGCAAAGAGTCGGGCACAACTGAGTGACTAACACTTACTTACTTACTATGTATATATAATACAGTTGTACACACACTGACCCACATGTACATAATATATAATTATTCCATACTCTAAATCAAGGTTATTATTTGATGGAGTTGACCTCTTCTTTATCCATATAGTTCAACTGTACCCAGCTTCTCCCCCATTGTGAAACACGAGTGGCTGCTTTCATGAGACCGAAATGAGGATGATCTTAAAGACAGTGCTTATACAGTCCCTGTAGGTGGCAGTATCTGCCAGAGCTTTTGTGTGGCACTTACCCCACTGGTTTTGGTTTCTCTTTCAGACTGTTGTCTTAGGCAGTCAGGAAAATGCACATGGGCCATGAATATCGACATGTATGAAATGAAGGAGCAAAGATATAGACAGAGCAGAGAAGGGCAGAACTCAGGTGGGGCTGAAAGTAAAGGGAAAAGAGCAACAAGCAAATATGAAGAGAGTTCACTAGTTGATTCAGTGTCCCTTTATTGCTACTAAGTTAAAAAGAGCAAAAATGAGGAATATTTTGCAGATCCCAAAGCTATGTCTTCATCAGCCTCCAAAATCCATATGGCTATAATCTGAAAGATAATTCTGCTATAGTTGCAGTTAAGGGGGAATTCTAGGGAATAAATTGTTTCTCACTGAAGGAATCAAGACCATATCAGTAGCTTTCAGAGGCCAATGTTTTGCTTTGGAAATCTATTCTAAGGATGAAAATGGAAGATGAGAAAAATAGAGCTATATAGTTTTGAAGAAAGTTACATTTTTTTTGTAGGATTCTGTTGGAATCTTGTTAGAATTAGTATCGATTCTATAGAACTTTGAAATAATTTTGAAGGTTAATCAGTAAATCCATTAAATAATCACTAAGCATGTACTCTGGGCAAAACACCATGGAACCCTCAAGTGTAAACATTGATGGTCATCAATAAAGGCACTTTAGTCTAGAAAAGAAGCTGAGACATGATAACTCAATCATTATGTGACAATAAAATAGAACAATGCAAGAGAGGTCACATGGTGATTGCAATATGAAAGAGACAGACAGCAGTTGCTGTTCAAGTCCTGAAAAGAAATGAATAGTTTGATTTCGGGGTTCCAGGAAGAACTTGGTCCTGATGGATAGAACTGTGCCAGGCAAAATGAAGGGTTTAAAATATTTGAGTTTGAGTGAACATGGGGCTGGAGACTGACCACAGTCCTGCAGGCTTTAGAAAACAGGAAGTAGATTAGCCTAAAGAGAGCGAATGGCCCGTGTCTAGAGGAGCTGGAAAATGGTTGAAACAGCAGGATAGAGCCAGACTGTTAAATATCTGACTTACAACTTTGGATGGATCATCGTGTAAAGTCATTTAAAGTTATTTTTGCAATGGAGTGAGATGATGAGTGGGAGCTTTTTAAAGGAAGATTAATCTAGCTGCAGAACATTTGCACATTTGCCACTCTGTCCTTAGGTAGAAAATGGATTTCTAAAACTTACATAGCCTTTCCCTTGTTTGGCATCTGGGTTGATTTTAATTATACTTAAATCAGCCCATAATAAATTAGTGTCTTTCAGCCAAGAGTGTCTCTTAATTCCCTTGATAGCATGATCCATTGTCTGAGTGTCCTCATATTGCTGTAAAAGTATTTCATATTATTTAACCTAAATTCTCTCCACTATGCTTAAGTACATTGCATCCTGAACTGTACCCACTAATGAGATGAAGTGGTCAATGTTCCTTTTCCACCAGCCCCCTTTCAAGGTTTATAGATATTCTCCTTTTATTTCTTCTTATGATGGATTAATATTTTGTTTCTTCCCTTCCTTCCTCACTCTCTCCCCATGTCTATTCCCAACCTTGCAATCTGTCTACCTATCTATATTTATATTTTTCTTACTTTCTTCTCTTCTCTGCTCATATTTTTTGACTTCGTCCTCAATCTAACATTGGATAGTATTACACGCTGCCAGACCTATGAAGAAAAAAGCAAAATGCACTTGTCTTATTTTTTTACCTGAGTTTTTTCATGGACACTTTCACAAAGATAGGATGACAGTGGAGAGCAGCAGACAGTCTTAGTTAACATTTTCAGCAACCTGATAGGTGGTAGGTGGTATGCTTGGGCTTGTTCTATTCATTTTCTCCTTCTTGATTTTGATTAATTAATCCCTGGTTATACCCTAATGCCGTGCATTTTAAATCCAATCCATCCTGATATTTGTTTTTCTTTTTCTCATATTTTCAGTATTTCTAAGCTCTTTTAAATGCTTGTGTCACTAAAATGTATATATTAACTGGCCTGATAAGATTTCTAGCAGAAAGGAGCTTTACAGTCCTTATATGTGCTTACTTGCTCCATCGTGTCTGACTCTGTGACTCCATGAACTGTAGCCCGTCAAGCTCTTCGGTCCATAGGATTTTCCAGGCAAGAATACTGGAGTAGTTTGCCATATCCTTCTACAGGACGGAGGAGCTTGGTGGGCTACAGTCCATGGGTCGCAGAGTCGGACACGACTGAGCGACTTCACTTTCACTTTCACTTTCTCCAACAGTCTTAGTAAAGTTATTTAAAAAAAAATTTTTTTTAACATAATCACCTTTCATGGACCGTTTTAAATACTCCCTTCTCTAGGAAGCCCTCTATAATCTTCTAGCCCATGCTGACCACACTTTTCTCTGAAACTCATGGTTAATTTGGTCACTGTCACAGTGTGTGAGTGTTACTTGTTGTTTAGACCATCATTTATTTTAAATAGGTCCAATGCTGTATGCTGGCTTCCCTGGTGGCTCAGAGGTTAAAGCGTCTGCCTCCAATGCGGGAGACCCGGGTTCGATCCCTGGGTCGGGAAGATCCCCTGGAGAAGGAAATGGCAATCCACTCCAGTATTCTTGCCTGGAGAATCCCATGGGCGGAGAAGCCTAATAGGTTACAGTCCACGGGGTCGCAAAGAGTCGGACACGACTGAGCGACTTCACCTCACCTCAATGCTGTATGCTTACCCATCCCAAAGTACCTATACTTAGAACTGACAGTGTAGAGAGAGGACTGTTCCATTTGTGCCTTATGTATAAAAACCATAGTTGAAAGTTAAATTATATATGTGGCAGATAAGACTATTCTGTAGTATTTTTTCATAGAGTTTACCAGAAGCAGATGTTGCAAATGTTTTGCCTGCTTATATAGTGGCTGATTGCACATTTAAAATATTATAAATTAGTTGTCAACATTTTAAAATCAGAACATTTCACATAAGCATCCAGATCTCTGCTATGTAAAGGACAAGAAAAGATTCAGTATCTGACAAAGTGGTGTATGTTCTTGTGGGAAAATAATCAAGTGGAAGCTAGTAGCTGCTATTATTGCCTTTACACAGGGAAGACTGTCTTTGGTCTGTAACAGCCCCATTTCTCCCCATTCCTATTTTAAAATGCTGCCTGGCCTCTCTAGGCACTTGACTTTAGGAATCCTGTCCTAAATGCCCGGGTGAATATGGGATCCTTTAAAGATGTCCAGTATCTACTAACATCCTGAACTTGATGCTGCCCTGATTATCTGATTTTAAAGATAAGAAGAATGGCATGATCACCTTCTGGAAGAATGAAGATTTATTGATCGCCTGTTGAGGTCTCTTGAATCAGCAGGTCTGGGGAATCTGCATTTTTCCAGACAAGAACAACGAAAGGTGATGGCCATGCATTTGTTATTTGGATCACATTGAGTGAAAACTTCTTGTACCTCTTGGTGTCTGAAGTCAGACATACCTGTTCCTTCACTGATAGAAATCATTTCTGTTTTAATTGTAAACATTCAAAAGTACATAGTCCTAGGGTTAGGAAGATAATCTCTTCTCATCTACATTCTTATTATTAGATATTTACTTTGTGTCTAATACTTTGGCATGACAAATAATTGGATAAATGGATATACTTAGAATTCGTTTGAAAAGGAATCTAAAAACTCTGCACTAATTTTATTTAGGATAGAGGGTGTATGTATATATATAACACACAGAAAAAAAAATATGTAACTGAAAATAACATATCAGTTTTCCTTTTTGGCTTAAATTAAATATGTATCTTAACACTTTCAGTTCTTGCTCCCACTTTCCTTGTTATTCGTTTCTTTATTTGGCTGTGCTGGGTCTTCCTTGCTACGTGCGGGCTCTTTCTAGTTGCAGTAAGCATGGGTTACTTTGTAGTTGTGGGGCATGGCCTTCTCGTTGTGGTGGCTTCCCTTATTGCAGAGCACAGGCTCTAGGGAACGCAGGCTCAGTGATTTGTGGTGCACGGGCTTAGTTGTTCTCTGGCATGTGGAATCTTTCTGGACCAGGGATTGAACCCATGTCTCCTGCATTGGCAGGTAGATTCCTAATCGCTGGACCACCAGGTAAGTCCTCCCATTTTCTATCATTTAAAAAAAAAAAAAAAGTGTTAAGCTGGGAAAATATTATACTTTCTTCTTGATGATTCTTTTCTACTGATTTGGGAAAAGCTCTTGCAAAATGTTTCCTTACTATAGCTAAAATAATCTATATGACTGGTCAAATGAGGTGAAGTTAAAAATTTCTGATTATACCTGTGTTTTCACAACCTTTGCCACTGACTATTTTTTGCCAAACCCATGTAAGGTTTAATAATATTCACTGGATCATTACTAGTGTTTTTTTTCTCTTTTAAGATGCATTCTATTTTTATTAAGCTACTAATTTATCTGCTTGGATATTGAAAAAACTAGAACTGTCCAACTATCTGCCATACTGTTGCTTTACCTTTACCTGACAAAAACAGCTGTTGATTCTATCTACTTAATCTCCTTGTGGGAAAGTCCTGCGTACTTTGGATTAATGATATGACTGCCATTGTCCTACAAGGAATAACATAATTTCAGGTTCATGCGATGGTCTTTGAGCAATTTTATTTCTTCTCCTGTGACTTTGAGAATTTTATACTTCTACAAAATGGACTCTTTACCTTTCACCTTCACTTCTTAACTCTCATCTGATTTCTTTGGCTAGCATTTCCAAGAACCATCCCAATGGAGAAGTCAAACTTTTACGACTCACATTCTGTGTTATTAAACACATGTATCATTTTGGTTTTATGACAAACTAATGGGACCATTGTTCCTGTTCTTCGGAAGGTGGTTCTTTGGGGACCGTTTGAATGTGGAGAAGCATGGAACAAGAAAATAGGATGGCTACCAGCCTAATAATGAGAGGGCAACATAGCTCACAAGATAATCACTGTTAAATATTTCATTACCCTTGAAGAAACAGTTTGAGGAATTGCCAACCATATTTTAATTATGACCCCAAATTAAATTCTATTCAAAGTTAAAGCCAGTGTAGAAAGAATAAGTAAAAGCTGTGAGGAGAAGGAGGAGACAAGTGGGTTTCAGCTTTAGATGGCAAACAGAGGGGAATAAAAAATGAAATTAACCTTCTATCTCTGTTGTCATAGATTTTCCTAAATCTTTAGTGTTATTTCATCTCCTTCTAGCCACAAATACCATGATAGAATTAATATTAATGTGTTACAGATGGCTCACTGAATTACTTTTCCTTTCCTGCTGTAACCACCAAAGGTTCCTTGAAGGGGGTGGAGAAGCTGTCTTTTTGTTTGCATTGTTTCACTACTGAGAGAAACTTAAAATCTTGGAAACCAGAATGGTTGAGTTGTATCCGCATCCAGCACCCCTCTGCGCCCCCGCTGCCCCCAGCTCATCAGAACTGGGAGGTTCCTTAATGTAGTGCTATTTCCAAAGCCTATATACTAATTCAAGTTGTTTAAAAATTCCAGCTAAATTGATGTGCATGCAAGTGCTAAGTGTGTCTGTCTTTACATTTTGAAAGTGGCACCAGTATTTTCTAGGACAGCTTTTTGTTGAAAGAGGTGGTTTAGTTTGGTCTAGAATTTTACAAGTTCAACCAAGTAATTCAAAATGGCATGAAAAAGTAAACTGCTTCATTCTTTCTCAGAGAAGAAATTAGTTTTATTTTAGAAAATAACTGTAAACAGAAGTAAATAAAACAGAGTTTTTACTTCTTTAAAAGTCACTCTGCAATTTTTCTTTTATAAACAACCTATCATCTCTTATACTCTCAATTAAAATCAAATCTACTTTTCTCTTCAGCTAATGACTTTAAGAGTGGCAGGCAGGCTATTTTTTGACACAGGGAATAATTAAGAAGAGATAAATTGACTAATTGAGGCCTGTCTGTATTCTTGGTAGAATACTAGTTAATAAGGACTTGGAAGTTTTTTCCTGGCTCTGGATTTGGAAAGAAATTAGTTATTACATTCCTTTTTAATTTTGATTGACAGATACAGTTGGGAAATCTACTCATAGTCAAGTGGAACAAGTTCCTGAATAAATCAAGAAGATTTTGTTTGAAAGATCAGTGTAAATGCATGACAGCCCAATGACTTGATCTGTCTATTAGTAAACTGTGTGAAGATCGGTCATCAATACTGGCCTTAATTTCCACATAGTAGTATCTCAAGTTTGAGAACTAGGATGTCTACAAATATTCATCAATCACCCACTTAGAATATGCACTTGGTGAACACCATATAATTAATTGGTTTTCATGAGTCTAGGTTTGGTTGGGTTTGATAAACACATTCTGGCCCAAGAGAAGAAAATTCAGTTGGTTTGTCTCTTACCTTTCATAGTTGTCAAAGTAAGACCTTCTAGTGACAGTGTTGTAAGTACTTTCTGTTGGATACTTTGGTGTATATCACTGTTTAGCACAAATTATACTCTTGATATTTGAAATTCCAATAAGGGGGGTTAAAAGAGATTGATCCTTTCTTTCAGTTTTGAAAGGTTATTCTCCATTTTTCTTCAAATTTAAGATGTGGTCATTTATCCATTCTCAAACATGTATAAATGGGTAGTTCCATATTTATTCTATTAGATTTCTCCTTTTAGTACCCAAAATCATAGCAAACTAAAAAAAATATTATTTTGTATTTATTCAGTCTTTCAGATAATGCATTTGGGGCAGTAAATGTGGGGAGAGGGGAGTGGTTTCTTTATGAAGCTGCATTAACAACTTCCGTAATTAAATAAGCAATTTTATGAGGGAAGCACTTAATTAAGAGACAAACTTTCTATTTCTCCCTTTGACTCTTCCTAACGAGGAGATACTGTTAGAGAAAATTGGTCAGTGTTTTGGAGATGAGGAGAGAATCAAGAGCTATTGTTTTGAAAACTGGCAAGTAGGAAAAGTAGGGCAAATCCCTGGGGGGCCTTTGTGAACCATTTTCTTCTCACTGATATTTCTGACATCTACACAGAATACAAGAAAATGGAATTGGCCAAGATGAAACATAGTCTTTGCATTATCCATGTTATGTCTCAATTTTCTTGCAAGAATACAGTTTTCCCTCAGTAGAGTTATTTGACTGGAAACCAATTAGTGAATCCATAAATATCCTTCTCTCCTACATGAAAGTTTAAAATACTATGACCAACATAATCATAGCCTTCACTTTGATGAGACATCAGTAGGTAGCTTGTTTATATTCTATAGTTTGTAAGAAAAGAATCAATACTTGTTTTTCTGCTACAGCGTTTGGATAGGGAGTTCCTCCTAAAACATGTCTTCTTTCCTCATCTACTTTGTTACTACTGTTTACTTCTCTTATAATGACTTATTAAAAAAATAAAAACTGTCTCTGACTAGCAGTTTCTTTTTTATTTTATCGCTTTACTCAGTATTTAGTAGAGTACTTTAATAAATATTTATTCAATAAATGAATCAATACATCTACTTCTCACCAAGAATTCAACCTAATCTGAAGTAATAGTGAGCATGTTGCCTTGAAGTGGCTAATGACAGCTTTGGAATTTCAGAAAGAAGCTGTGTGAGAAAGGCCACATTATATTAAAGCATGTAATCTTTTTTGCTTTCTTGTGTGAAACACTCCAGTGAACTCACAAGGATTGTTTGGGGAGGTGGCAGGAAAGGAAGTAGCATAGAGGCAAAGTGCTGTCTGCTTAGATTTTTAAGAATAGATTAGACATCCATCTCTTTTGATATTTTAGGCAATTACCTGCCAGGTATATATGAGTTGTGTTATTTCAGGGTTTTCTAATGTCATTGGGGTCTTTCATCAATGATGATATCACAAAATGAGCAACCCAAGACTTGAGTCTGTGGTTATTAAAGGGGTAATATTGACTTCACTGACTAACATGTGCAGCTAAGAGATTTAAGAGAAAAATGTGTGTGTAATGGCAGAAGGAAGAGAAAAGCAGTGATTTCTGAAGCTGATGTCAGTGCTTCACTTTGGGAGCAGGGCTTGGAATCTGCCTAAATTTGCTATTTGGCTACTGTCATCTGCTTTATTGACATCAAGATTAGTGATGAAGGCTTGTCTTGTATTTTATCAAAATGCTTCCTGAGGCATGGTGAGCTTTGCCAGTCATTTCCACTCCATGCTGTGGAACCCATTCCATGATAGGGACCTGACTTTATAAGGAAATGTCATTCAGTTTTCTAAGACCTTGGGTCTTTCTTAAATATGTTCCTCAGATAATGGCCATGTGTTTCTGTTAGAAATGTGATGAGGGAAGACCTCCTAATCTTCCCTTGATAGTTTGATTTTTCTCATTACTTTTAATTACTATTGGCAACTGTATCTCAAAACTCTTCTCTATTGCTTTTAAAAAAAATTCATAGCTCAAAATTAGCATCAGAATGAAAAAGTGATTTTCCTTAGTCATATTCCTAGATTGGTTGACTTGATCTTGGACTACCTTGAAGTTTTTTGCCTTGAGAATGTGGTTTCCATATCAGACTTATCTTCCCAGAACAGATAAGAAAAAGCTTGTCCCTTTGAATCAGACTGTATGTTTGATTACCTTTAAATAACATGTCAAGAGGAAGCCTCAGCTATACTTGTTCCTTTTTTTTTTTTTTTTTTTTAAGTCGCTCAGTCGTGTCCGACTCTTTGCGACCCCGTGGACTGTAACCTACTAGACTTCTCTGTCCATGGGATTCTCCAGGCAAGAATACTGGAGTGGATTGCCATTAACTAACTTTTATTAGGTGCTCTGCTTCACTGAAAAGTGAAAGTGAAAATTGCTCAGTCGTGTCCAACTCTTTGCAACCCCATGGACTATACAGTCCATGGAATTCCACAGGCCAGAATACTGGAGTGGGTAGCTTTTCCCTTCTCTAGGGGATCTTCTCAACCCGGGGATTGAACCCAGGTCTCCTGCATTGCAGGTAGATTCTTTACCAGTTGAGCCACAGGGGAAGCCCTCTGCTTCACTGGAGGTTTCCAAATTAAAGGGAAGTTTAAGACAAATGGCAACCCACTCCAGTATTCTTGCCTGGAAAATCCCATGGATAGAGGAGCCTGGTGGGCTACAGTCCATGGGGTCGCAAGAGTCGGACACGACTGAACGACTTCACTCCACTTAATACACAAGCCAAAAAACATTGTTTACTCTTCACTTTACCAGGTAGATATGTGATTTGGGAAAATAATCCTTAAGGCTTGTTTCCTTGCCTGTAGTAAGAATGAAAGCAAATGTTAATTGAGTTAATAAGTAAGATCCTTTCTACTCTAGAAATCTGACTTCTTGAGCATTTATGTGTTTTTTTTAATATAAATTTATTTTAATTGGAGGTTAATTACTTTACAATATTGTATTGGTTTTGCCATACATCAATATGAATCTGCCACAGCTATGCACATGTTCCCCATCCTGAACCCCCCTCCCTGCTCCCTTTTAAGGGCCCCCATGAAAGAGTCTTCTCTTGGCCATCAACAAAGGTTTATCTTTGCTCTTGTCCATGCCTGAGTTTAGTCGCTCAGTCATGTCCGACTGTTTGCAGTCTCATGGAATGTAGCAAGCCAGGCTTCCCTGTCCTTCACTGATTCTCAGACCCTGACCAAACTCATCCCCAAACTCGTTCATGCCTTTAATTTAGCTTTATTTTTTGTCAGGGCACCGACTGGTTTATTAACTTTTTTCTGGGATTGTCACTCTGGAACAGAATTTTAAAACTATTAGGAATTCAACATATCTGTACCTAGAGAAAAGTTAATCTGGCACCATGCAAGCTGATGGAGATTATGGGGGTGGTGTTGCTTTTGTCTATCTACTCCACCCAAGTCATTGCCACTGTTATTTCCCCTGGAGATTTTCAGTTGTTCTGATCTAACAAACTTCTCCCTTTAACTTCTCCTTAGACTTTCGTGGCAATCCGTATTGCCCACTTGTCACTGGCTTCCATAAAGTAGTCTGTCCTGAGTTCTATTCCCAGCCCCTGTGTAACGCAGAACAAAGGCTTCCTGTGGATCCAGCCGGATCCAGCATCCTGCCTCAGTCACTTCCCCCACATCTTTTCAAGCATTGCATGCTGCATACCTTCCAGTCCGAGCCCAAGCCGGCTACATGGGGATTTATCTCCAACTTCTCAAAACCGTATTCTCTGCTGCCGGCATCGGACACCTGACCACTGGGTGCTGGTCTTAGATCAGTCCTTACATCCTTGGTCCTATTTGGCAACATTCTCACTACCTCCCTTGTAATTCCTCCTGCAAATATCGACTTTCAAACCAAGTTTGGTGTTACACACAACCAATGTCATCAGCTAAGTAGTAATAGGTTCATTTTTACCCCATCAAGTGTTCCTTTGAGAATAAAAGGCAGACATCTTTTATGGCTTAACTGCACAGGTTTCAGCAGGACAGAGAGGAGGAGGAGACAAGGTAAAAGAGGCCACAAAGCTAGATGTTTAGAACTTACATGGAACACTTCTCTGACTGTATCTCTGGATCTGGAAACACTAGACCTTTTCATCCCTCCTACTTCTAGGAAGCTATTCTGAGAAGTCAAGGTCTCCAAGGAATAGAAACACAGCTGAGAGCTGAAGCAGTATATGACCAAGGAGTCTTTTTTTTTTCTGCAGTTCACAGAAGAATATGATATTTAAAGAGATCAGGGTTTGGGACATGAGCTAGCTTGTGAAGAAATGTATGAAGTGGCACACCTACTGCTCTCCATGTGTGCTTCAATTTGCAGTAGGGTTCTGTAGATTTTTTTTTTTTAATTGTTGTAATATCTATTTTGAAATTATGGTGTTGCCACCACCTGTCAGAGGCTTCCCAGGTGGCTCAGTGGCAAAGAATCTGTGTGCCAAGCAGAAGACAAAGGTTTAGTCTCTGGGTGTGGAAGATCCCCTGGAGAAGGAAATGGCAACCCACTCCAGTAATGGCAACCCACTCCAGTATTCTTGCCTGGAAAATCCCATGGACAGAGGAGCCTGTTGGGCTACAGTTCATGGGATCACAAAAGAGTTGGACATCACTTAGTGACTAAACAACAAACACCACCACCTTTGGGTCTATACAATTAGCACACCTTTGCTAGAGCAAAAGAAGCTTTAGGTCAAATGCATTTCAATTTCTGGGTAAACTGCATGTGGCGCCTGGAAGCCATTTAGGTATTGCAAACGGGAAATGGTACTTCTGCATCACAGTGTGTATCAGAATTCTACACACACACACACACGAGTCACATGTCTAAGGATACAACACAGAGAACTTTTTGTTCACACCTGTTCAGTAGAGCTATGGGGACCATCCAGTGGATTTGTGTCTTTAACAGCTATTATCTTATCACGAGAGTAGAATAACCAATACCTACCTGCCCTTGGTTAAATGTCTTTTTTTGTTTTTTTCTCCCTTGGATGAAACCTGGGGCATGTGACTGGAAATCAGTAAGTGCAAATGTCTGCTTCCTGACAGGCAGGGCTTTACTCTTCCTGGCCTTTAACAGCCCATTTAGCCTCTCCAGCCTTTATCCATCAGCAAAATGTAAATAGCTGAATTAATGTGAATAAAGGGCTTTGAAGATGAAAACTACTTTGCACTGTAAGTGGCAACACAGCCTTTCTTTCTTTATTGAGGAAACATTTATGGAGCTCAGTGTCAGTTCTGTGCAAAGCACTTTAGAGATGTACAAGGCAAGGTCCCTGTCCTCAAACGGAATATCAGCTATCTTGCTAACACCAAGACCTAAGTCAGGATGTTGTAACTAGCTCAGTGTTGGGTTTGCTTCTCAATTACGTGACTGAGTTTGGTTGTATTTTGAAGACTTAGCTAAGAAAACCCTCATCATCTATGATAATAAAGTCAAACGATAAAGTTTGTCCATCAGTGGTATTCAAGTGGACACCTTTAAATCCTTGAAATATTAGGTGCTTCAGACAAAGGTGTTAATGATTAATTCAGTTGAGAAAGGACTGCCTAAATACCATTCTCTTGCAGATGAACAGTGAACATGTTTAACAGTTTTACAACCCAAACTGAGAAATTCATTTTTTAAAATCTTATCTAAATCTACTCCATTGAACATTTGCTTCCAAAATAGTCTGAGAATTCTGCAAAATTAAAATGTTTCAGAGCTGCCCAACTGATGTCTGAAGATGATACCAATAATAAGTTTTGCTTAATATGTTATCAATTAGAGACATACTTAAATAAATTGGGCCATATTTTTGCAGAAATATTTCTGATCATTGTAGTATTAAATTCTGTTAGTCATTATATCTGGAAAAGAATTGACCAGGATCCCAAGTCCTTGAATTTTCAACTGACTGCCTTCAGCTGTAGCTGCTCCCTTAAAGTCACCATGTGGAGGATACATAAAGCAAGACATCTCAAATTTCAGCAGATTTTCAGTGGACTTAATACTTTTTTAAAGTTCATAATGCTGATTAGCATACAAATGGTTAATCATGAAAATAATAAAGAAAGCTGAAATATATTCTACCTAGCCCTTCCCAAACTTGCTCAGCTCCAAAGTACTCTGTTATTTTTGTTTGCTTTGGCATATTTTTTTCCCCCCATTGAGGCAGCATACAAAACATATTATCTAACAACATTCCTTGCAGGACAGTTTGGGAACTACTTAAATAAACAGTATTCCCCTTAATTCCCAGTCAAGGTTTTAACCCAAACCTTTTTCTCTTCTCCAACTTGAGGAGTTGGATCTGTTCTCCGAGCTCTGAAAAACAGCCTTTGGGAGAGCAGGTTCTGTTTTTATGGGCTGCTTCTTGGTTCTTGGTTGACCATCTGAGGAGCAGAAGCCTCAGGAAGAGCTTCTTTGCTTCTATTAAAGCTCCATCCCTTGCTGTTTGTCTTTAAAAAGAAAAAAAAAATTACATCACTTTTGTTTATTGAGGTATTGTTGCTATATATAATGTGGTATAGAGCTTCCCTGGTGGCTCAGATGATAAAACGTCTGCTTACAATGCGGGAGACCTGGGTTCGATCCCTGGGTTGGGAAGATCCCCTGGAGGAGGAAATGGCAACCCACTCCAGTACTCTTGCCTGGAGAATCCCATGGATGGAGGAGCCTGCTGGGCTACAGTCCATGGGGTCGCAAAGAGTCAGACATGATTGAGCGACTTCACTTCACTTCACTTCGTAATGTTGTATAAGTTACAGATGTACAATATAGTGATTCACAGTTTTTAAAGATTATACTCCATTTGTGGTTATTATAAACTATTAGCTATATTCCCTGTGTTGCACACTATATCCTTATAGCTTATTTTATACCTAGTAGTTTATGCCTCTTACTCCCCACTGGTGACCACTAGTTCGTTCCTGTGAGTCTGCTTTTTTGTTGCTGTTGTATTCACTGGTCTGTTGCATTTCCAGATGTTTGTCTTTGACCATCTTCAGAGCATCTCCCTTGTGGGAAGAGCAAAAGAATTTAGGAAAGTTTTGACGTCCCTTCATAGGTAACATCTCAACTGACATCTCATCTTAATATTTCTAAATATCAATTTCCTAATCTTTAAAATGGGAATATTAACCTGTTGAGAGAGTTGGCATGAAAAAAATGAGACAATCTTCGGGCTTATCATAGTGCCTGGCATATTTGTTGCTTAGAATATTCACTTTACATGGAAAATATAAACTATATTTCATTTCATTTCATTTTCAAGTATAGTCCACTTTGATTATGTCTTGAGGTCAGTTTAAGTAAAAAAATTTAAAATTTAGTGTGTAGACTTTCTAGCATTAGGATGAATATTTTTATTGTTTCTTATTTGAACCATTTATGGAGTGGGCAAAGTACCTAAATACCTGGGTAGCTATAGCATGCAATCGAAATGTGGCCCAAAATAGACCCTCTTGTTTCTGAATGCCGAGCTTATAAATACTGTCTTTTGTTTTATTTTTTAAACAACTAGAGAGATCCATCAACTTGCTTTTCATATTACATTCCATGTCTCTGCACTTTAGAATTGCTAATTTTGTTTTTATATTATAATACATGGAGCATGGCTTAGAATACTGCTCAAACAAAATGAAATTTTTCCTTCACTTGTTAGTTCTCCACCCTTTCTAGGTATCTGACAATTATTTTAATACAAAATTCCTATATAAATTTGAATTAATTTTCTGCAGTTCTATTCTCTATGTGGGAGAAAAATTACCCTTTCAGTTGTATTCCAGTGGCCATCTGCCAAGGCAGTAGACTTCTCAGCACCTTGCTTCACTAAATTATGCCCAATTTTTGTGAGAGAGCGTTTGTGAAATAGAACTGTATCCAATTATTCAATTTAAACAGAGGTAATAGCAACTTTGAACAAAGAGAGCCGATTTTGCTTCCCTCTAGTTTGCCTCTTAATTCAAGGAAAAAATATTTTGTTATTCAAATAAACATTGTAAAACTGAGATATTCAAAAAGGATGATTTCTCTCTCTCTTTTTTTTTTTTTTTGGCTTCCTGTGGCATCAGCTAAGAGATCAGCAAAATCATGGGATTTCCTTTGAGTTTTCCCACCTTGAGGATTAATTTGCTTCAGTTCATTTTGCTGCTTATAATAATTCATGTGCTATGTTTAGTAAGAGCTTCCCTGGTGGCTCAGAGGTTAAAGCGTCTGCCTCCAATGTGGGAGACCTGGGTTTGATCCCTAGGTCGGGAAGATGCCCTGGAGAAGGAAATGGTAACCCACTCCAGTATCCTTGCCTGGAGAATCCCATGGACGGAGAAGCCTGGTAGGCTACATACAGTCCATGGGGTCGCAAAGAGTCGGACACAGCTGAGCAACTTCACTACTCACTATTCTATTCACTATGTTTAGTAAGAGCATTCGGGGAAGGCAGTGGCACTCCACCCCAGTACTCTTGCCTGGAGAATCCAATGGACGGGGGAGCCTGGTGGGCTGCAGTCCATGGTGTCGCTGAGAGTCGGACACGACCGAGCGACTTCACTTTCACTTTTCACTTTCATGCATTGGAGAAGGAAATGGCAACCCACTCCAGTATTCTTGCCTGGAGAATCCCAGGGATGGGGGAGCCTGGTGGGCTGCTGTCTATGGGGTCGCACAGAGTCGGACACGACTGAAGCGGCTTAGCAGCAGCAGCAGCAGCAATAAGAGCATTTGGATTTAAGCAATCCATGTTGACCTGTGGTACTCTTTTGAAGCGTCGGATGTGGATTCAGAAAGTAGAATGAGTATTAATTTTACTACATGATATCCGTTTTATTTTCCTAAGAGGCAAATCACCCACATTTTTTGAAAATCCATTACTGTAAATATTCATTTTTTTTAAATCCTGCCTTGCATTACCAAAGGTCGTAAGATGGTCAAGCTTCTTCTCACATGTTTCCTGATGTTATTGTATTAGTGAGTAGACTCTTGTATGAAACAGAAGCAAGTTTAATTCCGTATGGCTAAAGTACCAGAGCTTATAAACATACTGGCTGATGGACTCAAGAAAAGGTGAGCTGAGGGTTGAAAGGTGTCATCAATAATCATTGTTTTTCTCCTCCTTTTTTTCTTTATTTTCATGACCTTCCCTGGTATCACCAAACTCACAATTTCTCACTCCATTTCAGCTCCTTCCACGTATGTGCCAGGCAGTGTTGAGGAAGACAAGCATGCCGATCTTTTAGTCACTGTTCATATGGAATAGTGATGAGGGAAGACATCTATGGTGACAGTATCAGGGAAGTCACAGAAAAGAATGAAGCAACAGAGAAGTAAAGTTAGGGAAGTTTTTTTACTAACCTCATCTCTGTTTCATGTTCCTTGACAAGTGTTTAAAAGCCTCACACCATCAGGCCAAACTTAAAACAACTCTTTACTCTAATAACCCTTTTTCTTTCGCCTCTGACCTTTACTCCTGGAGAGAGTCTTTTGCTACTGTTTCTGGTAGGTTAAAAATAAAAATAGTATAAAGACATTTGTATTTTATTTCCTTCATCATTAACCGACAACATAGTCATAAGATTTCCTGGTCTTATCAATCTTCCAGTTTTTATACTTACTAGATTGAGAGATAAGTGAGAAGTATACAAAGGTATCTAGAAAGGAAGGCATAATAAAACAGTAACCTCTTGCCAGTTACTTGGAAAACTCTAATAATGATATGAAAGGAGCTGAGAAGATTCCAATAAATCTGAGAATGTCCAACTCTGAAAAAACTCAAATAGCTGGGCAGATTATATTTGCGATCAAATATTTTTCACAATCCTGTTTCAACTTCCAAAAGTATCCCATACATTTTCAGTAGAATTTTTTTTTAATTTGTTTCTTTGACTTTTTTTTTTTTTCTTTAAATTAGAACAGTGTTTGGTACAAAGGTGAAATGAATATTGAAGAATGTGTCTTTTTTTTTTTTTTTTTAACTTTGTATGTGTACTCTGTCATGTCCAACTCTTTGCAACCCCATGGACTGTAGCCCACCAGGCTCCTCCATCTATGGAATTTCCTAGGCAAAAATACTGGAGTGGGTAGCTATTTTCTACTCCAGGGTATCTTCCTGACCCAGGGATCAAACCCTCCTCCCCTCTCACGCCTCCTACATTGGCAAGATGGATTCATTACCATTGAGCCACCTGGAAAGCCCCTGCCCCCATGTTTTTCAGCTTTGCCTTGCCCTTTTAAGATCCCCCTATGTCTTAGTTCATATTTTGTTATTGTCATATGTTCAGTTGATAGACTGATACATATTATCTTCCCACTGGATAGAGGGACCAAGAGTGACTGGGGAACTGCAAAGCAGAGCTGTTAAATTTATATTTACTGCTAATCATTTCAACTCCTGGCAGACAGCCTAATTACAAACACAAAGAGGATGCTCATGAGAATCACGGTCATATAACTTGCCCAGTGACTTTCAGTAAGATACATGGTTTGTGAAAGCTCTTGGCTTATTGAGCGAGTAAATATTATTGCAGCTTGAGTTTCCCTGTGCTGTTTCCAACTCAGGATTTATTAAATATAATTTAATGAAATATATAATTTAAAGAGATGAGGCAAAATGTGATTAGTAGCTTCCCATCTTGTCTTTTCAGGATGGGCAGCAATGCATAAGCTCCTTAAAAGACCAAAAACTAATCTAGGACTTTTTCTATGCATACTTTCCATTAATGTTAATGGCTTTTTCTGGGCATAGTTTCTATTAATGTTAATGAGATGCCCTCTTGAAGAAAAGAGAAGGAAAACCAAAGAAAAAAAAATAATCTCCCTTTACTTCAAGTATTTTCTGAGGTAAGCTGATAATGAATATTTAGTAATAAAATATATTGACTCCAAAGACAGAAACTTTTCACCTCCTATGTTTGTTTTCTTTATGTCTTAGCTCTTTGAAAGTTGTATTTTCTAGAAGTTTACAGAAAATACAACTATATTGGTTGGAACAGCAGTTTCAGTTGTTTATTCAACCAAAGATCTCACACATTTAGTATATTGCAAAACAATATTTCTTTTATTTACAGAATTGCCCCTGTAGTTACCACATAAACAGAGCATATCTTTAAGTGATGAAACAATACCTAACTGTGAAGGAAGGTGATTTAGAGTCAGGAAAAAAGACAGGGAAGGTGTTTTTCTTGACATTTAGTCAAGGTCAATCAAACATCTGCAGAGAAAGAGCAATGTGGTAATATGTGCTGTGTGTTCAATGCATCAATTTTGTATTAAAATTATATGCTGAAAGGGGCATATGTTTAAAATCCTGCCTAGTGACAGAATTTTAGTAGTTTAGGGGCCAAAATAGATGGAATACATTCTTATTACTAAGACTGTAATTCTCCTTTCTTTGCTACTTTTTCTTTGTTCTGTTACTATGGTCTCTAGAATAAAATAGCATGTTTCCTAATGCAGTAAACAGGTCCCCCATAAAGCCACCTTTTGTTAAAAAATCTTGGTTATGTTATACCACAGAAAAGTACAGCAAAATGATACATCATTTGAACTTCTTCAAATGGAAACTTCTAAAAAATATTCAGGTCCTCTCATGTTACCTTGGCGTGGGTATGGGCATAGGTGTATGTGTGTTAAACTCTGTGGACACTTTTCATCTTCTTTAATTTTCTTTATTGCTAATTTCCACCCCATCTACAACTTGGTACTCATGTCCCTAGATCAGCATGCAAATGAGACTTTCATTAACTTTAAAGCTTTAGCTATAACCAAAAATATTAATGTTAAAGCCAGAATCATAGTTAGTATGTTTTATGCAAAAAAGGCATGATTTTCCCTTGCTCTCTTGTCCCTGACTTGTCCCAGTTTCATCGTCTGTTCAGTTTCTGGTTCAGTCTGAAAAAAATCTCTTGAAGGAACACTAGCTAAATCCCTGTTATCCCCAGGATTTTGTATCCTGTCAGCCCGTCTTTCTGGTGCGAGGCCAGAAGTCTAATCTTATATGCTTAAAGGCACATGGGAGAAAAAACTCTAAAAATACACGTCTGTGCTACTAAGATTTTGAATGAAAAAAAGATAAAGTAGATTTTATTCAAGTGTGCTAATTTTACACTCAAATACTACTGAAATTTAGGGCTGCTGAGACTCAGCACCATGATTTGATGGTTAATGTTGCTGCCACATTTTCAATAAATCAACCGTATGACTGTTACACTCACTGGTACTGTGCTGAGTGTTCAGAAGAGTATAAAGGGATAGAGACAGTTCCAAAATAGGAATGTAATCTGGCACCACTCTCCATAGAATTCTCCAGGCAAGAATACTGGAGTGGGTTGCCATTTCCTTCTCCAAGGGATCTTCCCATGTAGGGATGGAACCAAGGTCTCCTGCATTGCAGGCAGATTCTTTACCGTCTGAGCCACCAGGGAAGCCAAAAATTGTGATAGTGGGAGGGAAAGATATATTTAAAACATTTTCAGTTAAATTTGATATGTATTAACCCAGGAAACCATATAAAAATATTAATAACAATATGTATGGTTTCACCTGTAAGACAATCTAGAGAAGTCAAAGCTATAGGGAGAAAAATCTGATGAATGGTTATCAGGATGTAGGGAGGATTCACCACAGCAGGGCACTATAGAACTTTTGGGACCAGTTCAGTTCAGTTCAGTCGCTCAGTCGTGTCCGACTCTTTGCGACCCCATGAATCGCAGCATGCCAGGCCTCCCTGTTCATCACCATCTCCCGGAGTTCACTCAGACTCACGTCCATCGAGTCCGTAATGCCACCCAGCCATCTCATCCTTGGTCGTCCCCTTCTCCTCCTGCCCCCAGTCCCTCCCAGCATCAGAGTCTTTTCCAATGAGTCAACTCTTCGCATGAGGTGGCCAAAGTACTGGAGTTTCAGCTTTAGCATCATTGCTTCCAAAGAAATCCCAGGGCTGATCTCCTTCAGAATGGACTGGTTGGATCTCCTTGCAGTCCAAGGGACTCTCAAGAGTCTTCTCCAATTGTCTGCTTAAAATCCCCCATGTAAAAAAAAAAAAAAATTCTGTGTATCACCACTGGCCATATCACTCAGGGTAAAATACAAAATTCATCTGTTGACCTATATGATTTTGTGATTCCCCTCCCAACACACATCTACGTACTCACACATACATACTTATTTCTTAAGTACTTATTCCACCCACACTGGTCTCCTAAACACGTCATGCTCGCTTCCCACTTGGAGCCTTTGTAGGTGGTGTTTCCTGTGCCTAGAACACTTTTCTTCTGAACATGCATGTAGTTCTTTACCTAAACCCTTTAATCTCTATAAGGTGACCTTGTTAGTTGTCAGCTTCTTCAGCCACTGTGTTTTTCAGTGCCGTCCACTCACACTTCCTTTTCTCCTTTCTGGTTTTATTTTCTTATCATATTGTTGTAGGAAGGGGGGTGGACCTTCAGGGCCCCAAGAGCATGCTCTTGTCTAACACTTGGGAAAGAATTGCCCAAGGAGATACGTGCTGACAAAGCAAGAGCTTTTATTGGGAAAGAGCACCCCGCCGGTGGAGAGCAGCAGGGTAAAGGAACCCAGGAGAACAGCTCTGCCTCGGTTTTATCGTGATGGGATTAGTCTCCGGGTTGTCTTTAGCCAGTCATTCTGACTCAGGGTCCTTCCTGGTGGTGCAAGATGGATGCCAGAGAGGATTCTGGGAGGTGGTCAGACATGTCGGGTCTCCTTTTGATCCTTCCCGAACTCTTGCGGTTGGTGGAGTGTTATTAGTTCCGTGTTCCTTACCAGAACCTCCTGTCATAAAACAACTCATGCAAATGGTCACTGTGGTGCCTGGCCAGGGTGGGAGGTTTTAATCAGTGTGCTTCCCTTAACAATATCGCCTCTTGTATGTAAATTACTTTTTATTTTCCTATTCTAGAATGCAAACTATAGGAGGGCAGATGTTTTTGTCAGTTTTTTCCTCCATGTTTGGAAAGAAAAGTTTGATTTCTCAATAACATGTGTTAATGGATGCTGTCTCTGAGAACTAGAAATGAGTCTCTGCCATAACAAGTACTATGAAACACACTCAAAGCAAGCTGTCTGCCCCTGATAGTTTCTCTGCATACTTCCTCAATTTGAGCAGGTATTGTCAGATGAGATTAAAATGTCTTCACAACTAAACAAGGAGCACAGAGAACAAAACCCCACGTTATCTGGAAGTAGCAAGCCAGGAAGGAATTACAGTTCACCTGGGTGATTGCTTTAGGTAGGACACTGGAAAGAGAACGTCTTGCCAGTCTGTTTGAGATAATTAGCATAGTCAAGTGTCAAGCATTGCTGCTGACCTCATTAATACAACTCCTGAGGGAGAGATTTTTACTTGGAAGAATTAGCCTTTCCTCTCTGAGAACACTGAAAAGATCTCCTCCAGCCTCTGGTGAGGATCTGAGCTTCTCCATTATCACATCTGGTTACGGAAGAGAAAATACTTTGATTCATCATTACCTTCAGATAAGTGAAGAAAGAAGCCTCTCAATAAGTGTGAATAGATTTTGGTAAACAAATGGAATTTTTTTTTTGAAGGGAGATTTACACAGCAAGTTTATCTGCTCTGTCTACTGTGGTTTAGCTGTCTAGACTTGAAGGGCTGACTTAAGTTGTCTTCAGCATATGTTATCACCAAGCAGAGCTTTAATGAAAATTCAGTGACTATACCCCTTCCTTTCCAAAGATTTTTGAGAAGATTCTCCAAAGAAAATTGCCTTTGCAGACTTTGTTTCTCTAATAGGAGTTTCTGCATTCCTATTGCATGTTGTTTTGAAATGCACTATAAATAACATGTAGCTTTATTGACCTTTGGCCATCTTTAGGAAAGGTCTAGTGTTTGTGATTTACTTTCAATTTACTTTAAGTGCATCAGTGAGTCAGTCTCACCTGACCTCAATAATAAAGCACTAGGATTTTTCCTTCCTTCCCAATCAAAGAATCACAGTGTATATGCCTCCATTTTGCACCTTATGTTATACTCTCTTGGATAAGAAGCTTTATTGTGAAAAGTTGAGTATAGTGTTTAAAATACTGTGAAACAAAACAAAGAAGATTTAATTCCAAGTTCTTCCCCTGGCTAGCTATATGGTCTTTGCTAAATTCTTTGTGACTTAGCTTCATCACCTGTAAAATGGGGATTATTACATTGTCTGTTTAGAGTTATTGGGAGGATTAAATGAGACAAGTATAGGATTTCAAACAATATCTATCATACTATAAGTACTTAATAAATGTTAACTTCTGTCATTAACACACTCTAAGTTCAAGTATCAGCATTTAATCAAAGTCACACTGAGTCAATCAAGTGTGATTCACATTTCTTATGAAGTGATTAGTAGCTTTCCCCAAACTCCCATACAGTGTTTAAATGGAAATAAAAGTTTTATAGCATCAATTAATGGCGAGGATAGCATAAGTGAAAAATTGTGTTTAGCAATATGTGGAAGGACTAGTTTTTCAACTTACACTGGATCTATGGTATAATAAATTCCAAACCGAGGAAAATATTTAAGGGAAATAGAGGATATGTATTATTAGCAAATCAATAAGTTTAATGATTTTATTAATTTACCTACATTTAATGAAATACATTTTTCATGTTTAAACAATAACCGAAGACCCTGGAATTGGATGTCTGTACTTCCATGTCATGTTATGGATAGCATGTGACCTCTATTACAGAGACTATTTTAAAAAGTAATTACTTTAATATGTTTATCCCTTAAAAGCAAACTAAACACTATTGTAATTAATAGTTTGCTACTATTTGTTTGCTAGAAAATAGGCCCACAAAACATAATATGTATGTGTGCTTCAGTGTATGTATATATACTTGATGTTCATGTGTGTGTGTGTGTGTGTGTGCGCGCATGCACATATTTGAGTCCTTGACCATTTTCCAGAGTGCCTTATGCATATTTTATAAAGATGTATATAGAAGTGAATATTTATTTCTTAACCTTGAGATTTTATTGATATTTTCCTCTATCTCATATATATTTTGTTTGAAAGCACTCTGCAAATCAGAAATCACTGAGGTTACATTTAGTGAGAAACAGAGAAAGTGAGAAATATTTCAAATATAATATTAAATTGTCTTTTTGTATGCTCTTTATTATTGGCTTCTTGATCAGCAGTAGAGCAGGATTCTATTAACAGTTGCACGGAGGAGAACGTATGATAGGGAACAAAAGCACTAATTGTATGCATGTGTTAAAAGTATAACAGGTTCCTTCTTTCACTGAACCCAAAACATTTTTCTTAAAAACTCATGAAAGTGTTTTCTTGTAATACTTACAAGAATTGTATATTTTTAATCATTCTTGAGTGGTAGTAGAAACATTAAAAAGAGCAAAATAAATATAAAAATGACTCGTGTAAATATAGGAAGAGGACACTGAAACAGATTGTTTTGGCGGCAATTGAAAGAATTGAAAAGAAGGCTTTCTGTGTAGATCTGTATATTTTAGTTCCTTTTGCCTTATTAGCTGAATTAGGATTTGGAGACAAAAATGTCTTGAGCTAGGATTTCACTCTTTTACTCTATTTTCCACTCAACCTGGAAGAGACACTTGCTCCATTTTACATTCAAATGGTAGAGGTTTTTTTCCTTTTTTTTTTTTTTAAATGAAACTCCCTTTTCAACCTTTCTCTGTTTATGATAAGGTTTTGCATCTCCCTAATCCCTGCCACAGGCTTTACACATGACAAAGAAACCTCTGATAAAAGACAAGTGGAAGCTTACAATTTCTTTGGAGACTTTTCAGGAGGATTTACATCCACACTTCACTGTGACTTGTGCTTATAGTTCTCAAATAAAAGAAAGCACGTGTAGCATGAAAAGTAGCTCATGAAAAAAAAAATGGATTTTGATTTTTTATTCTTTTATTAAAAAAAAAAAATGTACGGACACAGTGTTCCAAAATTTTTATAAAAAAGCACATGTTTAGAATTCTGACAAAGCACAGCCTCGAGATAAAATGATAGTGGTTACTTCTGACTAAAATTCTCATATGCTGAATTTTAAATTAATGTGTGGGAAAATTCTAACTTGTATCGGGTGAGTAGCATGGAGCTCTCAGTGTCATGGAGACATAGCATGTCTTCTAAGCCTACTGGAAAGTATAAATCTAAAACATCAGAAGATCTGTAAGACAAGCTAAAAATGGCATGTTAGCATACAGGTATTATGCCTATTAAAATGCACAGTCTTTTGACATACAAGAATGAGCCTGGCTTTAATTAGAGTGTAAGTGTTAGTTGCTCAGTCTTACCTAACTCTTTGTGACCCTGTGGACTGTATGTAACCTGCCAAGCTCCTCTGTCCATGTGATTTCCCAGACAAGAATACTGGAATAAGTTGCCTTTCCCTTCTTCAGGGGATCTTCCCGACCCAGGATTCGAATGCAGGCCTCCTGCATTGCAGACAGATTCTTTACTATTTGAATCACCAGAGAAGCCCCTGTGCAAAGAAATCCTTCATACTGGTGAATTAAGATATATTCCAGACTGATGCTCAAAGAAAGACTTGACTGATGTATAATGGATCATTATACATCATGGTCCATTTTACAGCCAACAGAAGTAAAGTATGACATTCAGTAACCACTAAAACCATAGGGACACCAGATTTCTTGAGATAGTAGCTCAGCAGTTCACTAGTGTGGTTTCTTAAAAGACGTATGAAGTCTGCTTTTGAGTTTAATGAAAACACAATCAAACACAGAACCACACTCTGTTTTTGCTGAGCTACTTTTAAACGCTAGAGAAATTTTTAATTTACAAGCACCCTGTTATTGCAATCGTTCTCCAGCTCAAAAAATCACCAATTTTATGATCACAGTTAAATTGCTATTCCAGTTTTTGTCTAAAAAATGCTTAATATGCCCAGTCTGTTTCTCTCCTACAAGAGAGAAAACAAATCCTCCATCGAATTTACATTCATATGTTTAAAAGATTTCTTTAATAGATTAATCCTAGGCATCAAGCATCTCTGTACCTTGTATTTGCTATTCAAGATGTGGTCTGCAGACTTAGAGTATCAGCATAACCTGGGAGTTTGTGAGAAATTTACAATCTCAGGACCCACTCCAACTCTACTGAATCAGAAGCTCCTATGTAACAAGATCCCATATGATTCACAAGGGCATTAAAGCCTGAGAATTCCTGCCCGACAATCTTCTTTTTCAGGGTTCTCATTTAAGGACACGCTCAGTTCAAATAACACAAGACCCTGCTTTTGCATTTTCCTATAAATACCTTAACCTCAGTTCATTTGCTAAGGCACAATCATTCTTTTGGAAGGTGGCTGGTCCAATGCAGTTCCTACAGTAGAAGAAAGAACTCCTAGGTCTTTATTTAATTTCTTTCCAGCATAGATTTACAACAAAGGTCCTGCCAATACTGTAGAGTCTAGACAATACCATAAAAAGTAATTACATTAAATTTCCTAGCAATAGAGTCTCATAGACCAATTCTAATATGTTTCACAATAGGACTTCTGGCAAGGGTGTCTTATATATTTCTGTCAAGTTCTTGTCAAAATTTACAGGTAAAAAAAATTTTTCCCTGACAGCCTGAGGCTTTATGATTTGGTTCAGTGAATCAATGAAAAGTATTCATTGAAGCTCTTCTGCTGGCTGTGGGAAGACAATTGTACTAGTCTAGTGCTTATAATACTATCTAATGTTATTCTTTTTTGAGCCACAGAGCAAGAAATAATTTCGGAGGAAGTTATAATCATTTAATACCTGTTCCTATAATCCATCTTTACTTTGGTATTTGTTTGTTCTGTATTACATGCTTTATTTAAAATGAATTTTCAAATACTGCCTGCTATCTTTGAGTTTATACATTTGCAGACTCAAATGTATGCTGCACACAAAGGCCTGTTCTACTTATTCACAGTTTATGCCTGTAGTAAAATTGTGGGTAGCAGAGCAGGATGGAAATATTACTCTTGACTCCCTTTCTTGTCCACTCTCCTTATATCTGAGTTAAAGCATTTTCATGGAAACCCATAATAATTTTGTGACTCAAAAGACACTGTCATTTTGCATACCATCTTAGGGATTTTGTTAATGGAAAGGACCTACATAAATATAACGGGTGTTTATTATTTTATAGTCTTCAATTTTCAACTTAAATCACCAGGATATCTTCTGAAAGTGTTTCAGGTTATATCTACTTTCAAGTCTTATTTTCTTGTCCAAACAGATTCTGATAAAAACAATCACAACCGAATGTTTTGAGAATGTCTACTTCTTCCTTTATTTTCAAGGCTTTTCATACACATGTACATTAACATATGCAAGCACATATACAAACTTGCATGCGTGCGTGTGGGCTAAATTGCTTCAGTAGTGTTCGACCCTTTGCAACCCTATGGACTGTAGCCCGCCAGTCTTCTCTGTCCATGGGGTTCTCTAGGCAAGAATACTGGAGTGGGTTGCTCTGCCCTCCTCCAGGGGATCTTCCTGACCCAGGGATAGAACCTGTGTCTCTTATATCTCCTGCACTGGCAGGCAGGTTCTTTACCAGGAGCTCCACCTGGGAAGCCCCACAACACAAATATGTAGGCAATTTTCCTTTGTCTTTGTGACTCATTTCAGAAAATGATGAAAAAAGTTAGCTTCTCTTGGCATCCCACCCCCTTTTCTCCTTCCCATGAAATATCAGAAAAGGTACAGGGATTTTAAAGTCCTTTTTAGTAGGAAGGGCACAGAGCCAAGTCAGAAATATTGAAGAAAAATTAGCTTTAATCAGTGACATTAGCTACATTAGTCCTGTATTTGAGACCATTTAATCCCCTGAAGTGTTTTAAATTGCTGGTAACTCCATTTGTCTGAAAATATTTAGAAATGTCAGTGTTGAGGAGGTTGGTTGGGAGAGTAGGATTGTGCCTATTCCCCAGAAGAAGTGATCTAGGGAAGAAGCAGAGGTTTTTCTTTGTTTTATTGCTGCCCCATATCTGTATATATTCACGTGCTTCACTTTGAGATATACAAAGCAATTCTGCTAACTTATTGTGAGAATCCCTTTGAATGCTCTTGGGAGCTTTAGAATAGGGTGAGATTACTCTTCCTGTCTCCAGATATCTTGGGAAATGCTTTCTAGGTCTAATTTTTTACTTTCCTATTTGAATGTATGATTTCTTTTCATTGCACATCTTTTCATTTTTCCACCTTCTTCCCCCAGTACTTACAAAAGCTTTAATTGATAAGTTTTTGTGTTTTTCACTGCTGACTCAACACCTTATGTTGTATCTCTAATTACCCCTGTGAGGTTCAGATAATAGCTTCAATTTTACTAAGCTTTCTCAGCTTCCCAAAGTCATATATTAGAGCCTGCAATAACATGCCATAAATTTTCTATTAAACTTCAATTTCTATAGTCAAGTCAATGGAAGATCAACAAAAATCATGCAGCTTTTTTGACAGTACCCCAGTAAGAGGTGCAAGCAATTATTCCTTCAGCCTGTAAAGTGTTTGTCTTATATTAAAAATTGTTAGTCACAGTAGAAAAGAGAAGTCTAACCTTAGAAGAATTTCAGACTATGTCTTCAGGCACACTAGAAAAGGTTCAAAAATCAATTAGGCAAGAAATCTTAACTACTGGTATTAAAAAGAGATCAAATATAATTGCTTAGCCCCAAGATTGACCCTGTGAAAATTATTTCTTCTTAATAAGTCTTCTCAATAAGACACACTGCTTTACAAATTGAATATAAGTATACATATTATATAATTCTGATGTAACAGGAAGACTATTGCATCCATTCATACTGGACATGTACTAGTAGTTCTGAAGAAACAGTCAATAAAATAAAATGAGGCTTAAAACTGTCATAGATGCAGAATTTTCAGGAGTGAGTTTGACATATCCCACTTGATTTTCTCAACCTACTGCAATTGCCCATCTGATTTCTCTTTTAATTTCAAGGCAAGTCGTATGGGTTATCCCAGGCTGTGTAATTTGGCGTGGGTTTGTATCTTATACGCCACACTTGTTGTGTGAGCTTGAAAAAGTTATTAACCATCATGAGTTTCAGGCCATGAACAAAATGGAGATTATAATAGTACTTCATGGACTGGGTTCAGTTCAGTTCAGTCACTTAGTCATGTCCGACTCTTTGCGACCCCATGGACTGCAGCATGCCAGGCTTCCCTGTCCATCACCAACTCCCAGAGCCTACTCACACTAATGCCCATTGCATCAGTGATGCCATCCAGGCATCTCATATCTGTCATCCCCATCTTCCACATTCAATCTTTCCCAGCATCAGGGTCTTTTCCAGTGAGTCAGTTCTTCACATGAGGTGGCCAAAGTATTAGAGTTTCAGCTTTAGCATCAGTCCTTCCAATGATATTCAGGACTGCTTTCCTTTAGGATTGACTGGTTGGATCTCCCTGCAATCCAAGGGACTCTCAAGAGTCTTCTCCAACACCACTGTTCAAAAGCATCAATTCTTCGGCACTCAGCTTTTGTTATTGTCCAACTCTCACAAACATACATGACCACTGGAAAAACCACAGCCTTGACTAGATGGACCTTTGTTGGTAAAGTAATGTCTCTGCTTTTTAATATGCCGTCTAGGTTGGTCATAGCTTTTCTTCCAAGGAGCAAGCATCTTTTTATTTCATGGCTGCAGTCATCATCTGCAGTGATTTTGGAGCCCCAAAAAAGTCTCTCACTCTTTCCATTGTTTCCCCATGTATTTGCCATGAAGTGATGGGACCAGATGCCATGATCTAAGTTTTCTGAATGTTGAGCTTTAAGTCAACTGTTTCACTATCCTCTTTCACTTTCATCAAGCGGCTCTTCAGTTCTTCTTCGCTTTTTGCCAAAGGGTAGTGTCATCTGCGTATGTGAGGTTATTGATGTTTCTCCCGGATATCTTGATTCCAGCTTGTGCTTCATCCAGCCTGGCATTTTGCATGATGTACTCTGCATATAAGTTAAATAGGCAGGTGAAAATATACAGCCTTGGCATACTCCTTTCCCGCTTTGCAACTAGGCTGTTGTACTATGTCCAGTTATAATTGTTGCGTCTTGACCTGCATGCAGATTGACTGGGTAGTTGTGGAGATTAAAGGGAAAAGTGCATGTAAACTGCTTCAACCATGCCAGGATGACAGTTAGTGCTCCAAGAAAGTTGATTCCTGTTGGTGTTATTTCAGCTTGGGTGAACTTCTGGTAGCCTCAGAAATTTGTTTTTTTTTTTTTTTTCCTGTGGTCCCACTGTATTTTTTTGATTGACTTTATTTTTTAGACCCATTTTAGGTTCAAAGAAAATTTAAATGGAAGTACAGAGAATTCCCTTATACCCTGTGTCCCTCACATGCATAACCTCCATTATCAACATCCTCCACTATCACACAAACTCCATGCTTTACATTAGGATTGACTTTTGGTATTGTGTATTCTATGGGTTTTGACATATATATAATGACATTTTCACCACATTGTATCACACAGGGTAGTTTCACTGCCTTAAAAATCCTCTATGCTCTGCCCTGGCTTCTGGCAACAACTGATCCTTTTTCAGTCTCCATAGATCTGTTTTCTCCAGTATATCATATGGTTGGAATTATAGAATATACAAGCTTTTCCAACTGACTTCACAAAGAGTTGGACAAGACTGAAGTGACTGAGCATGCATGCACTAAAGAATATCTTGGTTACTTCCAAGTTTTGGCAGTTGTGAATAAAGCTGCTATAAATATCCATGTGAAGGGTTTTGTGTGGACAAAAAAAGTTTATTTGGTTAAATACCAAAGAGTGCAATTTTTGAATTGTGAGGCAAGAGTACGTTTAGTTCTGAAATAAACTATCAAACTTCTACCAAAGTAGCTGTATGATTTTGTGTCCCCACTGGTGATGAATGAGAGTTCCTATTGCTCCATATCTTGCCAGGATTTGATGTCTTCAATGTTTTAAATTTTGGCCATTCTAATAGAGGTATGCTACTGCTGCTAAGTCACTTCAGTCGTGTCCGACTCTGTGCGACCCTGTAGATGGCAGCCCACCAGGCACCCCCGTCCCTGGGATTCTCCAGGCAAGAACACTGGGGTGGGTTGCCATTGCCTTCTCCAATGCATGAACGTGAAAATGAAAGTGAAGTCGTTCAGTCGTATCTGACTCTTCGCGACCCCATGTACTGCAGCCTACCAGGCTCCTCCATCCATGGGATTTTCCAGGCAAGAGTACTGGAGTGGGGTGCTATTGCCTTCTCCTAATAGAGGTATAGTGGTATCTTATTATTTTAAATTGTAATAATTTAACGACAGATGATTTGGAGCATCTTTTTATGGGCATATTTGCCAGTGGTGAATCCCTTTGCTGAAATGTCTATTCGGATCTTTGACCTATTTTTTTAATTTGGTAGTTTGTTTTCATGTTGATGAGTTTTAAGAGTTCATTGTATTATTTAGATAAAAATCACTCATCCACTAGGTCTTTTGCAAATATTTTCTCTAAGTCTGTTATATTCAGTTCAGTTCAGTCACTCAGTTGTGTCCAACTCTTTGCAACCCCATGGACTGCAGCACGCCAGACTTCCCTGTCCATCACTAACTCCTGGAGCTTGCTCAAACTCATGTCTGTCTAGTTGGTGATGCCATCCAACCATCTCATCCTCTGTCATCCCCTTTTCCTCCTGCCTTCAATCTTTCCCAGCATCAGGGTCTTTTCCAGTGAGTCAGTTCTTCACATCAGATGGCCAAAGTATTGGAGTTTCAGCTTTAGCTTCAGTCCTTTCAATGAATATTCAGGACTGATTTCCTTTAGGATGGACTGGTTTCATCTCCTTGTCTGTTATGTAGTCTTCTTTATATCACTCATTTTAGAGTTCAGCTTGTAAAGATCTCACATTTGATGTATCAATGTGTGTGTATAGAACCTATCTTCAAAAGTAGGAAACACTCTGAGTTTACTTTGTATCTTTGATAGACCTATATAGTCCCCTGCATGGATAGAGGTACTTGATTAATTGATCAACTGAGTGATTAATGTCTAACTGAAGTCATCATTTCTGTGTCATGATACCCCAAATGAAGGAGTTTCATAGAGCAGCAGTCCTCAACTTTTTTGACACCAGGGACTGGTTTCATGAGAGTGAATTTTTCCACAGACCGGGGGTGATGGGTAGTTTCCAGATAAGTCAAGTGCATTGCATTTACTGTTCACTTCATATCTAAACCAATGCTGCCACCATCTGACAGAAGGTACCAGTCCATAGCCTGGATGTTTGGTACCCCTGCCATCGTGGGACCCTAGGGGAAAGGCCTGATGCAAACTATATGAGGTTCCTGCTACATTTTTCAACATATCTTTTCAACATATTAAGATGGATTAAAAATGAGCATTAAGGACAGAGAGGCACAAAAAGATTCTCCTACAATTGGACTTAACTTTCCAAAGCCTTTTCAGGGTTAAGGGATTTATAGGTAGATCACTTGTATAGGCAGAGGATTGTATAGGCACAGTCATTGGATTATAGAACAGAGGCCTCAGAACAAGGCAAGTTATGGCTAATCATTTTTTGGTACAGATTTCAAAGCTTTCATGGGCATAAAAACTCAAAAATATTTTGAGAACATTCCATGTGCTGAGACATCATGTGTCAGCCAAACATTAATTTGACATATGTGTGTTCGAAAAGCTTTAAATTCCTGTGGATCAGAGGAGTCATATGTACAAGTAATTATAAAGTGAAGTGAAGTGAAAGTCATTCAGTTGTGTCTGACTCATTGTGACCCCATGAACTATACAGTTCATGGAATTCTCCAGGCCAGAATACTGGAGTGGATAGATTTTCCCTTCTCCAGGAGATCTTCCTAACCCAGGGATTGAACCCAGGTCTCCCACATTGCAGGTGGATTCTTTACCAGCTGAGCCACCAGGGAAGCCCACAAGTAATTATGGTGCATGGTAAATAGTTACATGTGATAAGGATGTGCAAAATCATGAGAGGAATAAATTAATTTTGACTGGGGCAAGGCATGGGCCATTGACTTATCAAGCAGATATTTATTAAGCACCTACAGGAGTTCAAGTTCCATGTGGGATAATAGGTTGCAGGTATCAGTTGTAAAGATCTCACACCTTCCAGATCCTTGCCCTGCAAGAATCAGCTCCCAGGGTAGTGAAGGCTTCAGGAATGAATATCAGGAAAAATCTTTTGAAAGAGGTAATATTGGGACTTGACATTAGGGGGTGGTAGGATTTAGATTTTGGAGATGTGAAAGATGGGAAGGGAAGCACATTCCAGATACTGGCAACAGAAATGGCAAAGGCACCTGACTGTCTTACTTTTCAAAAAGCAAAGAATCTAATTTCTAGTTTGTGTTGATGATCATTTTATATCTAAGATTGTATTGTAAACATACTAGTTTATTGAAACTTCCTTTGACCTAGATATTATTTTAAACATTTTACCATTTTAAAAAGAACTCATGTAATCCTTATTAGATCTCTGACCCACATATGACTTTTATCCCCAGCTTTACTAAAGGAATCAATGGGATCCCTTGCCTCACATGGGATTGGGACACACCTGCCCATTTGACGCAGTTCTACACTGCGTCTCAGAGTCACGACAAGACTTTCAGTGTTCTGTCTCCACAAAAGAGTTCAAAACTTAAAATGTTTAAAAAGAGTGTTCCAAGATTTGTCTATAAAAACAAACATGATGAGAGAGAGAGATTCTCTGAGCCAGTAAATATGGACTTATCAAGACTAAAGTCTAAATAAGCAACATCTTGTGAAACATGGGGTTTTTATTTTCTGGAAAATGGTGGAACTGGAAGGCATCTGCTTAGGTGAGAGGATATAATGACAGATGAAGAGAGAAAGCAGGGGATTTTGACTTCTCTTATTTAGCATTTATCTTCTTTATCAAGCAAAATGATACACTGGAATGGGTAATATGGATCAGAGGAAGTTTAAACACAAGATAAACAAGAGACTTCATGTTTTCCGATAGCAGAGCTGGAAGGGAATATTTTGGATGAAGAAAAGGTTTGAGTAAAAGCAACACAGATGGAAGATCTGGAGGGGGTAGTTAAAACCCTGTAATTGCATTTTCAAATCCACAAGAATAAATACAGAGAAGAGATCTTGCTAATGAACTGTGTGGAGGCCTGAGAATTTTAGTTTACAAAGCTCAGATCAGCAACTAGTGAATGTGACTGTTAAAAAGTCTAGACAATATCGAAGGGAAAATAATGCCTTAATTAAGAAAGAAAGCTCACTGTTTAGTACCCATCTTATGCAATGCATTTAAGTCAATATATTCTATTAAGGTCCTTTAGAATCTAAGTTTATTAGCAAGCTGGGGATCTGAGGAGTGAATGGTTAGAAAAATTTCTCTTAATGATTGATAGTTAAAGAATGGAAAAATGACTCTCCAGAAGACTTGAGCTGAGAGTAGAAAAAAAGGACTGGGTTACTATTTGCAAAAAAGTGAAGGGTCATCATATGGGAAAGGGTACAGATTACACTATACTGATCCATACTGCAGATACATTAAAGAGAGGTAGCTTTCGGTTCAAAATGATTTTCAAAAACAAATAGGTTGCTTTGAGAAGTAGTAACATTAATGGCAGGTTTCAAATGCCTTTGCCCCAGATATTTTAGAAGTTTACTGCGTCAGGAGAGAGTTGGGCCTAAGACCTCTTTCCTATTTTATGATTTTTGTTATTTTATTATTCAGTGTTTTAAGAATCTTTGGCAAAAGTCTTAATTTCTTTCACCAGTTATATCCTGGTGCTTCATGGCATAATCTAAATAATGGCCAAGAGAAATCCTATGACTTTCCTATGTTTATGGTTTCCAAAATAAATAAGTTTTGTAACTTAGTTTTAGAAAAATTTAAATGTGGGGCTGGAGGAAGCACAAGCCAGAATCAAGATTGCCAGGAGAAATATCAATAACCTCAGATATGCAGATGACACCACCCTTATGGCAGAAAGTAAAGAAGAACTAAAGAGCCTCTTAATGAAAGTTAAAGAGGAGAGTGAAAAAGTTGGCTTAAAGCTCAACATTAAGAAAACTAAGATCATGGCATCTGGTCCCATCACTTGATGGCAAATAGATGGGGAAACATTGGAAACAGTGACTGACTTTATTTTTCTGGGCTCCAAAATCACTGCAGATGGTGATTGCAGCCATGAAATTAAAAGATGCTTACTCCTTGGAAGGAAAGATATGACCAACCTAGACAGCATATTAAAAAGCAGAGACATTACTTTGCCAACAAAGGTCCGTCTAGTCAAGACTATGGTTTTTTCCAGTAGTCATGTATGGATGTGAGAGTTGGACTCTAAAGAAAGCTGAGTGCTGAAGAATTGATGCTTTTGAACTGTGGTGTTGGAGAAGACTCTTGAGAGTCCCTTGGACTGCAAGGAGATCCAACCATTCCATCCTAAAGGAGATCAGTCCTGGGTGTTCACTGGAAAGACTGATGCTGAAACTGAAACTCCAATCCTTTGGCCATCTGATGTGAAGAGCTGACTCATTTGAAAAGACCCTGAGGCTGGGAAAGATTGAGGGCAGGAGGAGAAGGGGATGACAGAGGATGAGATGGTTGGATGACATCACCGACTCAATGGACATGGGTTTGGGTGGACTCTGGCAGTTGGTGATGGACAGGGAGGCCTGGCGTCCTGCATTTCATGGGGTCGCAAAGAGTAGGACACGACTGAGCTGAACTGAACTTAGTTTTAAATAATTTGAGAAAATAGATGGAAATAAGCACTATACCTAATGGGAGTCAATTCAGAGGTCTAAGTTTTGGAAAGGAAATGAGAGGCAGAGGATATTGACAGTTTTGTCTTCTGGAGTCTTGATGTTTGAAAAAAAAACTCAGTTTATGAGCATTCTCTTAAAGTGTCAATAGGGGAACAATATAACACTTTTATGACTAGTGAAGTGAATGAATCAATATGTGTTGTGTAGTCTAAATTAAAACCTAGAGACAAAAATATCCTCTCAACTATATTTTTAAACTATATTTGGTACCAAATATTATCCAATAATGGAAAAACAAGACAAAAAGGAGTGCTAGAATTGATCCCTCCATTCAAGTGCCACCTTCTATCAATTTTTTATTGCCGAAGACATTGTTTTGCATGTATGCACACACCCCACATAGAAATTTGGAAAATTAATTAGGCTTGAAATTATTTTTTATGTTGAAGTTTATGCAGATTAAAGAGTCTGCTTCCTCAGCATTCTTTCTATCTAAGTGTGGATGCTATCTCATGTCCCCTTGGTAACGATTGCTGCTATTCTCCATGTTCTCCTTTTTGTTTGCCTTACACATCTGCCTTAGCTTGACACAAGAGATAAGAAGCTCTCATATGGCCAATGCTATCTCCCTTAGCTTAACAAAGGTTCTTGTAAGTATAGGTTTGTTGTGTTAATGATATCAACATCATTAAAGTAAAACTGCCTGTAAATCAAAACCATTGTCAATATAACCATGCTGAGTATATTCTTCTTTTGTGTTCTAGACTACCTTTATTTTTTGATAAGTTGTATACAGCAGAAACCCAGGAAACAGTATTCTGTATGTCATAAATAATTGAAAATAAAGACACTCTATAAGTAAAAGTTAGAGATTGTTCCCTGGAAACGTCTATACTACTTCAGGATAGTCCCCGGTCACAACCACAGTGAATGTACCTACAATTTTGGTGAAAAACATCAACTGTGAGTGTAGAATCTTCACCAACCATTGCTAAGGCATCTTGCCATCCTGGTACAAACTAGATTTGATTGTTTACTTTTCCTTTCCTTTTTTGTTTGTTTGTTTAGCTGAGTTTTCCATTCATTGCCCAACAGTAGTTAAAGAGTTGGACACAATTTAGTGACTGAACAATAATAACGAAAGTTCTCAAAAATTAAATGGTTATGAAGTAAAATGTATAAGGGTATATAAAATTGAAAAGGCTATTGTAGAACAAAATTAAAAACTGATAATAATAATCTAGAAAATGAAGAAACTTAGATAGCAGAAGAGTTGAATAATTTGTTCATGGTCATAAGCTTAGTTAGGGACAAAAACCTCAGGCTCCTTGATTCTCAAGCTACCATTCATCATTTATACTTTCTATTATGGAAAATTTCCATCACAAATAAAGAAAATAACATGATGGATTTCAATGAACTCATCACCTAGAAAATCATTTGCAAAAAATGTTTATAAACTTTGATTAAACTTATTTATATTTTTTATTATAAAGTATTTTTCTGAGTGTCTTTTACCATCCCTTATGATAATGCATGTCTTTATGTTGGATCATCTCATTCTTAGAATAGGTTTATGAAGACCAGCACTTTTATGCCCTTCAAAGGGCCTGTTTTTCTGTCCAATGGTGAGGTTTCACATTAGTGGCAAGCACTGTATGATTGTTTTTCTCTTTTTCCCCAGTAATTTAAATTATTTACATTTCCTGTCAAAGATTGATATGTCTAAGAAAGAGCTAAAATATAAAAATATACTGTAATAGGAATGTTTTTCATGGTAAGCATCATTGTTACTAGTTGATTTAAGGTAGATTTGGTTTTAATCATGCCAAGGGGCAGTCTTCTATTTCTGGTTTACTAAGTGATTTTTTTAAAAATCAAGAATAGCATTGGATTTACCAAATATTGTTACAGAATCCATCTTAGTGATTTTTGTTTTCCTTCATTTGTCTTACTTTTAACAATTGTAGTTTGTCCACGTTAATAGACTGCCTAATTTTGAAATGTTATAGCATTCTTGGTATATACCCAACATGATCATACATGGCATCTGAAGTCAGAAAGAATTAGACTTTAGTCCTTGGTTTACACTTAGTGGCTGTGTAACTCTGGGGTACATTTGCTCATCGATAAAATGATGATAATAATAGTTACCTCGTTATTATATAACATATCACACAGGGGCTGACTCAGTAAATGATGCCACATGCAGCACGCGTCTTTATCGGAGTGAATTACTCATTTATATACTACTGAAACTATGTAGGGTGTATGCCAGTTAGGATTTTTGTAACTGTCATTATAATATAAATTGGGATTTGTGTATATGTGTGGGTGCATTTCTGTGGCTTTTGTGTAAGGAAGTTCTAATCTTAATGAAGTTAGATGGGTGGTTGTCTATCATTTTCCATATTCTGAAATAGATTTCATTACTGGGAATCACCTGTCTCTAGGATGTTTCCCCCCAAAAGGCTAGAGCATAGTAGCAATTAAGACAGACAAATCTGGATTCAGGTACTGTTATTCAGCTGATTAGCAGAAGGACTTTGGGCAAGTTACTAAACATTTTTATGTCTGTTTCCTTATCTATAAAAATGGATGTAATATAACAGCACTGTCTCTCAGAGTTAATGTGAGAATACAGTCAATATTCAGTAAATATTTACTTTGTGACCGTTATGGGCCAGGACTTTGTTCACTGTTATCTGAAAAAAGGTTGATCTGGTAACTTAGGAAGGGGTCATTGACAATTAAAACTTATTGTTTATGTTATTATCAACATTATTAACTGAGGTATACATTATATAAGCCAAGAACCTTAATAGTGGTAATTTCTGCAGTTATTTTTAGTTTTAAAAGTATCAGCTATTTTTGTACTTAAATTTATTGGTTTCAGCTTTTTAACAATATATGAATACACTTAGGTAGAAAGCTAAGTAAGCTTTTTTTTGTTGTTAAGAAATTTGACAATTTGCACAAAATTGCTATTGTAGTATTAGATAAGAATATCCTAGAAAGTAACTTGGGACGGTGTTTGTGATAGAATAATTCTAAAGGATAGTGAGAAGTTAAATAATAATAGTAATTTTTAAAAAGCCCCTAATACTCTATAAAGATTAAAAAGGTGGTGAACACAATAATAATGAGAGATTTACTTTATACAGCTTTCAGCTAGGTAGACTTGACTGCTGCTAGCCTTGACTGCGGCTGCTGCTGCTAAGTCACTTCAGTCGTGTCTGACTCTGTGCAGCTCCATAGACTGCAGCCCACCAGGCTCCCCAGTCCCTGGGATTCTCCAGGCAAGAAACTGGAGTGGGTTGCCATTTCCTTCTCCAATGCATGAATGTGAAAAGTGAAAGTGAAGTCGCTCAGTCGTGTCTGACTCTTAGCGACCCCATGGACTGCAGCCCCCCAGGCTCCTCTGTCCATGGGATTCTCCAGGCGAGAGTACTGGGCTAGGTGCCATTCCTTCTCCGAGACCGAGGGACTACATGACACCATTTAAACTCCCAGGAGAATTTTGGCTAACAAGATGAAAAGGGGGCTTTTTTCCTTTAGAAACTAAAATATAATACAAGTTCTTTTAAAAAATAAGCTGGATTAAAATTAATAAGCAACTCAGAAATTAGTTCAACAATACTTTTGAAACACTTAGCTAGTGTTTATGTTAAAGACAGCAAAATGAATCATTTATTGTTGAAGAGGTATTTTAGGTGTTACTGATTTTCTTTTTCTTGTGAATTTATTTGGAGAACTTGAGTACTGTCTGCTTTTAAATCAATAATCACATATGGTACACATTAACCATATATTGTCCGTGATCAGTGCATTTTGGTGGCCTATGCTAATATCAGTATAGTTGTTTGGAAAATGTGTTGACATAGTCTAGCTCTCATAGCATAGATTGACATTATGATGTTTTAAGCTAAATGATGAGTCAACAATGAAATAAAATAAAAATATGAAATGCTAAGATAGAATTTCAATTTAAAAATTAATTTATAAATCTGTCCTGAAAATATTTTCATAATTTGTTTTTATGGCATTTTTTGGTATAAAATGTAATAGCAGATTTGAAATAACTGATAGATCTAATTAAAATAGGAAATTATCTTTATTTCAAAGAAATATGGAATAATTTAATTTTGACTCAGAAAGCTAATCAAAAGCTTAATGTCACCAACCAATTCTGCTGGGTTCACATTTGTTGCCTCTTGGTCCAAACTTAAATGCTTTCCACATCTCTTACTCACCTATAATTAAGTGTAACTATTGAATCTTGTGAATTAATCATAGACTATTACTTGTTAGTTGTTAACTGGAATGCAGCCAAAGCCAATATTAAATATTCTTCTTTCTTTCTTTCTTTCTTTTTTTTGATGTCTAAGCATACTCTCTGGGCTTCCCTGGTGGCTCAGCTGGTAAAGAATCTGCCTACAGTGCGGGAGACCTGGGTTTGATCCCTGGGTTGGGGAGATCCCTTGGAGAAGGGAATGGCTATTCATTCCAGTATTCTGGCCTGGAGAATTCCATGGACTAGAGTCGGATACAATAGTAACTTTCACTTTCACTTTTCAAGTATGCTCTTTGCTTGAAGAGAAAGTGTTTGGTTAGTTTTTCTATTCATTTTTCATGGTAACATGGGTACTATCATTATGACTCCTTGCATGAAGCTTTCTCTTAAACCTGGCATTCTTGCACAGCATCCTGGATACAATTAGTTCAAATTAAAAAATGGTATTATTAAAAGTTAGACTCATGCTTACAAGCCTAGAGAGAAAGGAAAGATAACAATGATTGAGAAGCCTTTTCAAACAACTAAGATAAAGAATAATTTGAAGAATTATGATTTGTAAGTAGAAAGTTTGAAATATTTATAGAAGTATAGGATTAAAAAAGTGGATCACAATAAACTGTGGAAAATTCTGAAAGAGATGGGAATACCAGACCACCTGACCTGCCTCTTGAGAAATCTGTATGCAGGTCAGGAAACAACAGTTAGGACTGGACATGGAACAACAGACTGGTTCCAAATAGGAAAAGGAGTGCGTCAAGGCTGTATATTGTCACCCTGCTTATTTAACTTCTATGCAGAGTACATCATGAGAAGCGCTGGACTGGAAGAAGCACAAGCTAGAATCAAGATTGCTGGGAGAAATATCAATAAGCTCAGATATGCAGATGACACCACCCTTATGGCACAAAGTGAGGAGGAGCTAAAAAGCCTCTTGATGAAAGTGAAAGAGGAGAGCGAAAAAGTTGGCTTAAAGCTCAACATTCAGAAAGCGAAGATCATGGCATCTGGTCCCATCACTTCATGGGAAATAGCTGGGGAAACAGTGGAAACAGTGTCAGACTTTATTTTGGGGGGGCTCCAAAATCACTGCAGATGGTGACTGCAGCCATGAAATTAGAAGACGCTTACTCCTTGGAAGAAAAGTATGACCAACCTAGATAGTATTTTCAAAAGCAGAGACGTTACTTGGCTGACTAAGGTCCGTCTAGTCAAGGCTATGGTTTTTCCTGTGGTCATGTATAGATGTGAGAGTTGGACTGTGAAGAAGGCTGAGCACCGAAGAATTGATGCTTTTGAACTGTGGTGTTGGAGAAGACTCTTGAGAGTCCCTTGGACTGCAAGGAGATCCAACCAGTCCATTCTGAAGGAGATCAACCCTGGGATTTCTTTGGAAGGAATGATGCTGAAGCTGAAACTCCAGTACTTTGGCCACCTCATGAGAAGAGTTGACTCATTGGAAAAGACTCTGATGCTAGGAGGGATTGGGGGCAGGAGGAGAAGGGGACAACCGAGGATGAGATGGCTGGATGGCATCACGGACTCGATGGATGTGAGTCTGAGTGAACTCCGGGAGTTGGTGATGAACAGGGAGGCCTGGCGTGCTGTGATTCATGGGGTCCCAAAGAGTCGGACACGACTGAGTGACTGAACTGAACTGAAAATAAGGTCATTATGTTTCTAAGGGAGAAGTTAATGAATTAGATAAAGAGACAAGACTGTATTAATATTTCTAACCATGACCTCAAAAATTAACTAAGAAAATTAAATTATAATTAGAATATTTCTAATGGGTCAATTCATATTTCAAATTTCAGCACCTCTATCTATTAAACTGAGACTTTCCTGGTGTCTCAGTGTTAAAGAATCTAACTGCCAATGCAGGAGGTGCAGGTTTGATCCTTGGGTCAAGAAGATCCCCTAGAGAAGGAAATGACAAGCCACTCTATTATTCTTGCCAGGGAAATCCCATGAACAGAGAGGCCTGGTGGATTATAGTCCATGGGGTCACAAAACAGCCAGACATGGCTTAGCAACTAAACAACAACAACAACCTGTTAAATTATGTCTATTATTGTGATAAAGACATAGCTAATGATAGTTTATATAAGGAATGAGTTGCCATGCCCTCCTCCTGGGCATCTTCCCAACCCAGGAATCCAACCCATGGCTCCTGTGTCTCCTTAAAGACTTCATATAATAGTACTGTACATTGCTTTTTTGATATAATAAAACTGGTTACAGAATTCAAATCTATATTTACTTGCTTATTGATTGTAACACAGAGACTTGATCTGCTGTAAGGGTATTAATGTTTCTTTTTAAATATTAGGTGAAAGCCCACTTTTCCTTTTCAACAGAGTCACAAGTTTTATTTAGCAAAAATCTCCATGGCTGTCTTTGTTAGGATGACGATATATTCTATTGAATTTGAGTGGAAGTTTGAACACATCTTTCCAAAATGACAATACTGAAAATGGTTTAAGTAAATCTGTTAGCTGGGAAGAAAAAAGATACAAGGTAAGAGCAGGGATGCAGACAAAGATGCTAGGTAAAAACAGGGAGAGAGGAAAAACACTGGCCATTTCTTTAGTTGGCCCCATGATAGAGTCTTTGAGCATCTGGCAATATCCAGAGTTATAATAAAACCTAAAGGGTATTGTGGATCCATTTCTGTTCCCAGGGCTTCTGAAGTATGAGACAATCTGCTCTGACCCTAGTGCAGGTGAACATTTAGCCAACTAGTAATTCTGAACACCTGGACTCATTTAATGCCCATGAAATAAAAGTTACTGGGCTCTGCCTACCTCCATCTTGACAAGTTTGTCAGTGTTCAAGGCATCATAAAATGACAAGGATTTTGAGGCTCCAGAGCACTCTCATGTGGCCTCGTCTACTTCCAGGGGATCTTAAAAGGTGTGCAGAGGGAAGCAGCATGCTGTGACTGAAAAGCATCTGTTTGGAATGAAATAGTCTGGGTTAAATGTGACTAGATGTTTTAGCTTAGAGAAGTCACCTACTTGTTTTGAGTTTCAGGCATCCTCCACATGGTAACTGTAAGGCTGACAAATACAGTTAGTATGAGGATTAAAGTTGTGAAGGTTTGAAAAGTAATTGACTTATCATTTGGTATATACAATAGGAAGTATGCTAGCATCTCTTTCTTTCCAAAAGGCTTACTAATATCACATCTAAACTGCAATCTCTTTTGGGCACCTTTGGATCCCTTCTGAGAAGCCTAGTAGTTAAGTATGATTAAGCACACAAAATCTGAAACCAGATTGTTTGAGACCAAATCACAGCTCAGATGCTTATTAGGCATCTGTTTTGGGGCAAGTTATTAAGCCCTTTGAGGTTCAGCTCTCTCATCAAATAAATGGAAATAATAGCATTTATTCTCATATGGTATTTCTTATAAACTGCTTAAGAGTTCCTACAACATGGCAAGTATCCAGGAAGGATAGCTTTTAACATCACTACCATCACCATCATCATCAATTCATCATCATGCATCTGCTACCAAATATAGACTTTCTTGAATTTCCGCTCATTAGGGAAGCTTTGACAGTAATGTTACAAAACAGTTAATAAGTTGGATATGGTTTCCATTTAGCCTTAGAAGACATTTGTGATTAATTTCTGAATGGATTTTTATCTTCTCAATGAGTTTTGATTTATTATCATTTTGAAGGAGTGGGCATGTTTAGCAAAGGAATTATATAAGTTGGATATGAGATCACAGCATAATACTCTTGCTATGATTTTAATAATTAAAGATTTATCATCAGTTCAGTTCAGTTCAGTCGCTCAGTCGTGTCTGACTCTTTGCGACCCCATGAATCGCAGCACGCCAGGCCTCCCTGTCCATCACCAGCTCCCGGAGTTCACTCCGACTCGCATCCATCGAGTCAGTGATGCCATCCAGCCATCTCATCCTCGGTCGTCCCCTTCTCCTCCTGCCCCCAATCCCTCCCAGCATCAAAGTCTTTTCCAATGAGTCAACTCTCTGCATGAGGTGGCCAAAGTACTGGAGTTTCAGCTTTAGCATCATTCCTTCCAGAGAAATCCCAGGGCTGATCTCCTTCAGAATGGACTGGTTGGATCTCCTTGCAGTCCAAGGGACTCTCAAGAGTCTTCTCCAACACCACAGTTCAAAAGCATCAGTTCTTTGGTGCTCAGCCTTCTTCACAGTCCAACTTTTACATCCATACATGACTACTGGAAAAACCATAGCCTTGATAACTCAAACATTGGAGAATACAATTAATCAAATGAGATGTTTTCCTATATGGCATTAGCTTTTCAACTATGGTCGAGGTAGACATTTAAATGTGTCTTTGTACTTCGATGGGCAGCCACTCTTCAGTACTTGCTTCATAAAAAAGGGCATTTTTCACAGACAAGCATTGTCCTTTTGCTCATCAGAGTCAATGACCAGCTCCACCCTAAAGTTCTCAAGGTTCTTTTTCACCCCTAATATAAGGGATTGGTTATTTGAGGGTGAGGGAAACAAAGAAAGATCTAACTAGACAGAAGGAATAATAAAGATCCTGAAATGGAACCGAACATGTTATATTCATATAAACGGAAGTCCTTTGTGATACAACAGTGAGAAAAAGAGAACGTATGTTCTTTGGGTGGATGGCTAATAACTTGACTTTGCTTCTGATGCTTATCTCTCCTTCAGGCTTTGCTCTGTTATCAGAGTCCACAAGTCTCTTCAGAATACCCTCTGGCTTTTCCAGGGGAACCATCAAAAGGGATGATCTCAAGGAACCCCCAGGCTTCCCTGGTAGCTCAGCTGGTAAAGAATCAGCCTGCAATGCAGGAGATCCCAGTTCAGTTCCTGGGTCGGGAAGATCCACTGGAGAAGGGATAGGCTACCTACGCCAGTATTCTTGGGCTTCTCTGGTGGCTCAATTGGTAAAGAATCTGCCTGCAATGTGGGAGACCTGGGTTCAGTCCCTGGGTTGGGAAGATCCCCTGGAGAAGGGAACATCTATCTACTCCAGTATTCTGACCTGGAGAATTCCACTGACTGTATAGTCCATGGGGTTGCAAAGGTTGGACAGGACTGAGCCACTTTCAGGGAACCCCTAGTGATCACTGCTGTTGAGAAGTTAGCAATGAATATTTGCCTTAAGTTCAAAATGCTCATACATTATTCAGATTTGAGCACTTTGTGTGATTTCTCCTTCAAATTTCTAAGCCAAATTGCAGGAAAAATGTTATCTTCTGAATTCACTGATTCAAGATTTTTCCAGAAAAGTAATTGGGTGAAAATGTATCTTCTTGTTTGAAGCGACTAGTTCATTACCTGGAAACTTGCATTTTAGGGACTCAAGCACCAAACGTTGTTGATTTTTCTCTTTCAGGTGAACAGGGAGGTAAAATGGTCAAAGGTGAAAACTTTTCTTTCTTCATCTAATTTGTAGAGGGTACTTGAAAAACAAGTCAAATGATTTCAAACAGTATTTGTAAGGTGGAAAGTGTGCAGAGAACTCTTGCTACGTCTCAAGATAAAAGACCTCTCTAGAGAAATGAGTTAACAAGACATTATACCCCACAAAGAAACTGAGCCTGTTACATTAGCTTTGAAATATAAGCATAGAATGATGAATCAGTTTTTGACATTGTAGAAGTAAATGACTTTTAGAAAATGCGGTGAGTCCCTGTTGATTCAGAAAGGCTTTATATATTACATTTCATAAAGCACACTGATGAATGAAACTTAGGAACAAACAATTAGACGAATGTCAAGATATATACTGTTAGGTTCTACCTTTATATCAACAATTTTCCATTCTTAAATTGGAAGATTTTAAAAATGTGATTAGCCATCTATTTTGCAATTGCTTTATGTCTGCAAATGATGCAATTTAGTTTTTTGTGTGTAATTCCTTAATCTAATCTTCTAGAAAAAATTTCTGAATAATGCCTACATATGTTCATACATAATTTACATTTCTCTGTCTCTACAGAGAGTCCATGTATTTATATCTGAATCTGCATATGTATATAACAGCATCTGTCTTTTTATTCATATATATTTTCCTCCGCAGGGCCTATGCACATACTGTTTCCTCTGCTTGGAAAACTCTTACTCTCATTGCTGACTTTTTCACATCTTCAGCTCCTCAGCAAGGCTTTCCTTAATCACTCAATGCCTCTCATAACACCCTGCCTTTTTCCTCTTGACCCTTAACATACTTTATATGCTAATATAAATTTTAATATATAAAGAAATGTTATTATATAAATAAATAATTTTAATATATAAAGAAATAATAAGAGACTTAAAGCTTCATAATGGCAGTGGCACTGTCTATTTTTTTAACCCCTGTTTATCCAGAATTTGGTAAAATGTCAGCAGTACAGTATAAAATCCATTTGCATTTGTTGAATGAATGAATCAATCAATAAATAAATACAAGCGAAGACTTACACAAGTTTAGTATTTTTTGTTTCCAGAACCTTAGTGTCATTTATCCAAGGAAATCATATAATTTAGAAAAAAATGAATGTATATAAACACAATCAACATGTACCTGTTTAAAATTTTAAATCCTGGAAAGAATGGTATAGCATTTTCATGAAATGTACGGGATCTAATAGAAACTAGCTGAATGTTTCTTATTATTTTATTTTCATGACAATATTATTGTTTTATTAAGACAAAGAAAGGTCATAATCATCAGGAGCTTCAGCCTTAGAGATTTTATATTCTCTTCTGAAAACTTTTCTGCCAAAATTACACATATAAACATAGATTTATTTTTGATTGCTACAGAAATCATTGCTTACCACACTGGGGATAATAGAACCTTGCTGATTCTATAGAAAATAGCCTTTGGTGAATGCCTTTGTCTGCCCATGTGTTGTTGTTTAGTCGCTAAGTCATGGCTGACTCTTTTATGACCCCAAGAACTGTAGCCTGCCAGACTCCTCTGTCCATGAGTTTTCCCAGGCAAGAATACTGGAGTGGGTTGTCATGTCCTTCACCAGGGGATTTTCCCAACCCAAGGACTGAACCTGTGTCTCCTGCATTGGCAGACAGATTATTTACACCGAGGCACCTGGAAAGCCTACCCATATATATATGTGTGTGTATATATATATATATATACACACCTTTGCTTTTTCTAAGGATATAGACAGGTAGTCCTGGGCTAGAAGTCAACAAAAATGAAAAAGTGAAAGGTAACCCTGTCAGCTTTTCTCTTGGAATTTGTTTCAAATTAAGTCTCTGCTCAAGGCTTGTGGAAACCTATCGATAGCATTATTTAAAAGTCAGTTTGTCAAACACACTTGAAAATATTATCTCACTATTATTTTTCTGGTTTCAAGTCAAAATTTACAGAAACAATTTAAAAAATTGTATCCCTTCCAAACTAACCTTTTAATTTCATGTATATTTTATAATCATTCACTGAGTCATTCAGATTTTAAAGATTTTAAAAATGATTGTATTTATTTATTTTTGGCTGTGCTGTGTCTCATTTGCTGTGCAGGCTTTTCTCTAGTTGTGAGCAGAGGGCTACTCTCGAGTCGTGGTGTATGGGCTTCTCATTGTTCTGACTTCTTTTATTGCAGTGTGGGCTCTAGGCACACAGGCTTAGTAGTTGTGGTTCCTCAGCTCTGGTGCACAGATTTAATGGTTGTGGCACAACTATTTGCTCTGTGGCATGAGGAGTCTTCCTGGATCAGAGAGTGAATCTATTTCTCCTGCATTAGCAGGCAGATTCTTTACCACTGAGCCAGCAGGGAAGTCCCTAAAGATTTTGTTAATATAAAGACTAATTTTAGTTTACTTACAACCTGGTTACTAAGATAATATTTACCATGAAGAGGACTGAAGCCACCATCCAAAGATGTTTTATCTCTTGTCTGAAAGATAGTGTTCTCTATGCTGTGGAAATTTGAAAGTCAGACCATAATTGCATAGTCAGCTCTCCATGAAAATGATGGTTCTGGGATACAAGTAAATGAAATCCACAAATAATCCCAGACTTCTTTTATAGAAAAACTATTTTATGTAGAAATTCCAACAACTAGTGCAACTGGGAGAGTTGAATGTCCTATTCCTGTCCAATTTCTGAGCAGGAATTAATAACAAGCAGTGTAACAGCCCAAAGACGAGGAATCAAAGAGAAGCAGAGAAACAAAGGTTATGGTTTTAATTAGCAGCTGAAACCCAGTGTTTATTTCCTACAGTTTCCTGAATGACCATAAAATGTGACCAAAGCGAATTTAACACCCAACCAAGGGTTTAAAGGTTATAATAAAACAAATTAAAAAAAAACCATAAACAAACAAGCCATATCTGATCAACCCACTGAACTTTTGATAGGGCTTAAGCAGGTGTCACCTTATATCCCCATGCAGCAGCTCAAGAGGTTTGTCATGATGCCAGACCACTGGGCTATATGTTCAACCCAGAGATCTTACTGTGAAAAGTTAAGAACCTGAGATGGGTCACCAGTCAATCCCTGCTTTTCACTCTGCTTAATTTTTGCTTTTTGATTATTCAAGGAAAGAGAGCTTAATGATAGCACACATTCTTTATATGTAAGGACACATTTAAAGATGCATAGTTCTATTTTATGATGGTTATTTATTTCAGTGGATGGAAATGCAGAATTAATGATCTTAAATAGCTTTATTTAAGAATAGTTTTGCTTTATTTCATCCTAGAGTTGTGTGGCATCATGCAGAGATATGCTATTTGAACCATGAAAAGTATGATGAAAATGACTTGAGATTTATGAACCCATAACCACACTGGGTAAACTTCATAATGGTTGGAGAATGTCTTTTAAAATATAAAAGATAACAGTAAAGAATCTGCTTGCAATGTGGGAGACCTGGGTTAGATTCCTGGGTTGGAAAGATCCCCTGGAGGAGGGCTTGGTAACCCATTCCAGTATTCTTGCCTGGAGAATTCCCATGGACCGATGAGCCTGGTGGGCTATAGTCCTTTGGACTGCAAAGAGTTGGACACGGCTGAGCTACTAAGCACAGCAAAATCCAGTATAGGCTCAACTGGTAAGCAAAATAGAGATAGTTTCAAAATACCAACAGTAAGATGATTGCCCCTTTCAAAGACACACCCACCAGTCACTTAGTAGGCTAGTTTCATCCCAACAGTATTCTGATTATTGATTTAATTTCATCTAAGGAGAGATAATGTGAGGAAATAGAGGCATTGAAGAGTCAGTGCTATCACCAGAATTCAGGGTCTATCTGTCCTCCAAAGAAGAACTCATTGGCTTCTATGCTCACCACCACCACCAAGTCCTGCAAACGTGGTAAGCCATGTGATCTTACCCATAAAGACAAGTCTCTCCATCCCCTCTGAAGAGAAAGGTTATACTTTCTTGGAAAAAAACAAACACATAAGGTTTACAAAAATTTCCTAGGTTATTCTGAAATATCGAGATTTTTCAGAATATCCCCCTAGTGGGGATACCCCTTTCCCCTTATAAATTGAAGAATTTCTGATTTAAAAATATAACACAATCCTAGATCTCAGCTATTGTATAAACTTTGAAAAAAGTCTAGGACTCAAATTCAAATGTAGGTGCCTTTGATTCATTTCAAAAAGCTATCAAGTCTGTTCTTCCTTTCTCCCTCCTTCTCTCCTTCTCTCTCCCTCTCTCTGTCTTTTTATTTTGTCTCCCTCTCTACTAACCACTAAGCAATCCGCTTAGGCTTTTCATAGAATGATAGTATCATTACCATTGGAGGGTTCATAGAGGGGTGTCTAATCAAGCAGTCTCTGCTTCAGTACAGCCAATGGCTGGACAGTTTATACCATAGGTGAGCATGATTAGATTTTAGAATAGTCCCTCTTAAGCCAGCTGGTAGATGCTTTTACTTTGGTCAGTTCTCAGTTTTTCTTTAGCTTTTTTATTTGCAAAATAGATATGGTAGTTCACAAATTGTTGTGAAAATCAGTCAAGGTACTGTATGTTCTAACTGCACTGCAATGACTATATAATTCAAGTATTGTTTTAATTAACTTCATCAAACTACTGTGAAGTAAAACATTGTTTTCCAAATGTAAGAATAGCAATGATAGAAGTAATAATAATAATTGAGCTCAGAGGTGCTGAGTGGCCATTAAGTGTGCTAAAAACTTTATAAGCATTATCTCATCAAAAGAAAATTGCAGTGTGATGAAAACATCCTGGAATTAAATAATGGTGATGCTTGAAGGCACATTGTTTAAACTCTCTGAGCAGATAGAGAAAATAACATTTAGCTTTAGGTCAGCTAGGAGTTTCAGGTAGATTCCTGGTATGTTTCAAAAGTCTATTATGAGAATGCCTCTATTATTACTGAATGTCTGGTACTCAGTGAGCCCTGTAGTGTGTAGGGCCCAGAAAGAAAGATGAGAGGCAGAGAGAACATATCTTCTACATCCCTGAATGTCTTTGGTATCCACTGGATGGCTGACAGCTGTCCAACTGGCTTGCTTCTGCCATACAGTCGAAGGCTTCCTGAGATACTTTGAAACCTTCCTCACAGAGCAGCTCTGCTCCTCCTGCGAATCCCTCCCCTCTTTTAAGGGTATGAGTATTTTCATGCGTTATTTACCTCCCCTTTATCTCTCCAATTTGATTGAAAACTTTCTGAAGGGTGAGAACACACATGGCCTGTTTGTATTGTCTGCACGCTTATCAAATGCAGAATTCATATTATTCAATTTTGTATTTATTAACTGAATGAAGAAAAAAGTATTAGTCAATAGGGAAAGTGGAAGACAGGGGAGCAGTGACCTTCTGTTTTTGAAATGGTGTGGGGTTTCTACTGGGGGAGAGAGTACATTGCCAGCTCAGTGCCAGGGTAAAATGACTAGATCCAAACCATGTGTTGACATTATAGTCCATCTAGACAGGTAAGCACAATCTCTACCATGCAGACCCCTGAGCCACTCACTGGAAAATGTTCAGGGGTTAAATTAGCAATTATCTGAATTGGTATCTCTATTCTGAGGTGAGAGAACAGATGCCTCTCTGACTCTGACACTTTGCAGCATCACTTACTCCCAGCAGCAGTGACTCTAGGTCTCAGGGTCATCATCAGCCTTAAAATCTTGTTCCCAGATGAGGATTAGTCTCTGGAGGAGCAAAACACAACATTTAACCTGATTCTGATTTTAGTTGACAGTGTAGACTTGGACAACGGGGACTGTTCTGTACAATAGGAAATGAACCTGAGTATTGAGTGCATTTGAAGACATCATCAAGTTCTCTCCACAGTGGGGCCCTGGAGTACTGAGCTCTACTGTGTGGCACAACAGAAGCTTATAGACCGTAAGCAAGTCTCCTTGCTAATCTACATGCCATGCTGGATTACACACTTATTTATTTTGTTTACTGATATTATAAGAATATGATAAATAAATGAACAACAAAAAAGACACTTTTTCTTTCTTTCTTTCTTTTTTTTTAAAACTGTTTTCTTGGACATAATTGAGCTAAACACTTCTTCCTAACAACCCCAGAATAGGGAACAAAGCAGTGGATGTATTTGTATGCCATAGTATATATATTTTGTTGTATCTATTTCATATGCATATAGATTGAAATATATCTGCATTTTAAACATACAAACATCCTGCTTGAAGTATGCCCAAGATATTGAGTAAATCATGAAATCCAGATCTTGGTTAAAACAAATATTTTTCAAATGAGTATGTGATTGCAGATGGAACTAAGAGATGAATTAACTTTAGTGTCACTTTCTAAATCTTTCAAGCTCCTTCCTGGTGTCATCTTTCATGTTTCCTTTTAACTTGGTTTAATAATATAATCCTTATTGTGAAATCAGCTTATGTGAAAAAATCAATAATTACCTTTGTCACTATTTATTTAATGAATCCATGGTAAGACTTCATTAAATTATAAATGCCTCGTTACTGATATTCTCATAATAGACTTTTGAAATTATTATGTGAGCCAGTTATCTATTTTAAGAAAGATACAGTGTTGAAAGATAAGTACATGTCCGGTGAAACTACTGCTGGTTTTGCTAATGCAATATTCATGAGAATTTGCCAGAGACAATCACATTTAATCCCAGAGAATAAGAATTTGAAATGAATTCTTTTAAATTGTAATTATCCATTGGCAAGAAAGTTTAGCAAGTTTTATTGTTTATGTAATTGAAATGACTTTCTATCCATTCTTAATATGGGACGGGTGTGTTTTGAGAATATTTACAGTTTCTGAATAGAACTATAAATATTGGCTCTCTAAATATGCTTGATATTAATATTTTATTGTTTATATGGCTTTTTATCTGTTTTTAGGGGAAAAATTGGCCTATTGGGTATTATTTATACTTAAACTGTTTTTCCAGAACATGATGCAACCTGGAGTGGAGTAACTGATATCTGCATTAGGGTACAGTCTATTGTTTGAACCTACTCAGGTGATAATTCAGTTCTAGTTGACTCTGGACCTTGAATCCATGAGATGTCCAACATTTGGTCCCTCAGTTTTCCAACAACAGTTGGAAACTGAGGGACCAAATCAGCTTATGCAGGAAAATATGAGCATCGTTTAAAGTCAGAAGCTCTCCAAGTATCACCAGTTTTCACTGTTTCTTACCTGTCTGTTTTGTTGCAAGAAATGAATCCCTGAGAAATCTGGGAATTTCTTTACACTAGAAGATATATATTTTATCACATATACATGGGACCTAGAAAAATGGTACAGATGAATCTATTTTCAGGGCAGGAATAGAGATGCAAACATATAAAATGGACATGTGGACCTGGAGTGGCAGAGAGGAGGTGGAATGAATTGGGAGATTGGGATTACCATATAACACTACCAGGGGTAACATGGATAGCTAGTGGGAACCTGCTCTGTAGCACAGGGAGCTCAGCTTGGTGCTCTGTGGGGACCAAGATGGCTGGGATGGGGTGGGGAGTGGGAGGGAGATCCAAGAGGGAGGGAATGTATGTATACATAGAGCCAATTCACTTCATTGTACCGCAGAGATTAATACAACATTGTAAAGCAACTAGACCCCAATCAATTATGTGGTGGTGGTGATTTAGTAGCTAAGTCATGCCTGACTCTTTGAGATCCCATAGACTATAGCCAGCCAGGCTCCTCTGTCCCTGGGATTTCACAGGCAAAGATACTGGAGTGGGTTGCCATTTCCTTCTCCAGGGGGTCTTCCCAACCCAGAGGTTGAATTCACATCTCCTGCTTGGCAGGCAGATTCTTTACCACTGAGCAATGTGAGAATCCCCAGTAAATTATATATATATAAACTCAAAAAAGAAAATAAGCATTTTACATTTCATATTGCCAAAAAATATAGGGATAAGGTAAAGGACACTTTTTCAGATTTTGGTGCGTTTTGTATCTTTACCATTGTAACATGTCTATTCACAGAACTTGAATCTCCTTAATGATTAGAACTCTGATGAAAACAGCCTTCTGCAGCCTTCCTGTCAGAACAAGTAGTAAACTTTAAGAATTTCTTTCTGTCTCTTCTGGGATAAGATACATGTCTATAATAGAAGAAACACTAAAGCAATCAACTCTAGAGTAACAGATATCCTCACATGCTTGTTATGGTGAAAGAGGGGATTCCTAAGTTGTGACAGGAATTTAAAACCGTTCCGTGGAATATTTCTTCTTTACTCCTTAAAGTCTAGGAGAAGTCTCATTATTACCTTGGTCCCTCTTGGATAATGAAAAAAAGTCCTCTGTTCGTGTGGATATAATTTCAGCTTATGTGTACGCTCAGTCTCAGTCATGTCTGACTCTTTGCAACCCCATGCACTGTAACCTGCCAGGCTCCTCTGTCCATGGAATTTTCCAGATAAGAAAACAGGTGTGAGTTGCCATTTGCTACCCCAGGGGATCTTCTCTTGAGTCTCCTGCATTGGCAGGCAAATTCTTTACCGCTGTGCCACCTGGGAAGCCTTTGCGACCCCATGGACTGTAGCCTACCAGGCTCTGCCGTCCATGGGATTTTCCAGGCAAGAATACTGGAGTGGGCTGCAATTTCCTTCTCCAGGGGATCTTCCCAACCCAGGGATCGAACCTGTGTCTCCTGCATTGCAGACAGACACTTTACCGTCTGAGCCACCAGGGAAACCCAATAATAAATACAGTTTCAGTTAAAGCCAGTCTCTTATGCCTGCTTGGGCTGCCTTGGAGCTGCTACTTGCACTGGGTGAGGGAACAGGGTCATGTCTCCTCTTACTTCCAGGGCCTTTACTCCTCCTCCTTTCTGATTCCTCCAGGTTTGAAGCAGGAGAAGGAAGAGGAGATAAGGAGCAGAAATGATCTTACTTTGCTAATACAGTAGTAACCATCTAGCTGGATTTAGCCCATGCTTAAATTTGGCTCGGAGGAGTGCTTTTGGGGGACATTTTGGTGGGATTTTTGTGTGTGTGTGCTCTTAACCACATGGTTGAAATTTCTTTACTTGCAATTCCCTGAAAGTGGGTAAATGCACCTCCTTCAGATGGTCATTTAGGATTTCACCTCAGTCCCTGCGTGCCCATCACTGCAACTCCATGCTCTTTCTGTTGAGTTGTCTTCACTACTCACCAGGGACCCTCTTGGATGGAATACAACACTGTTCTGTGCTGGCTCTCTAAGCCATGGTCCATGTGTAATGCTTACGTTTTCTTTCTTCTAATGAAGTATTACACAGGTTAGCCTTGGGGCAATGGTAACTCCTTGCTCTGCCATCAGAGCATCAGCCAGTTATAGTCTTTCCCCTTGAAGATTTGTTGGGCAAGAGTCAAATCCCAGGCAAGGGCAGCCAGGGTGGCTGATAATCCCCACAACTGCTCCCAACTTCCAGGAGACAAGTATCAAACTTCCTGGGATGTGCTATTAAAGTCCCTTTCCCCTGTACCCCTAGGATAAGGGAAAAGTAACCTTCTATCTTGGAAGTACATGTAAATCACATCACACCCCAATTTTCTCCAAAAATCCTCTTCTAATTATCAATCACCTCTTGGTCTTGCCTTTTTAATTGGCTGCAAATAGGTAATTACTCAAGGGTCCCAAAAGTAGTTTTCAGTGCTCTTCTTTGCAAGTCTGGCTTAGGCAGTCTTGTACCTCATTTTGTAAAATGGAAGTTGAAATCTGGCCTTTTTTATTTGTTTGTTTTTTGCTTACTAACATGTCAAGATTGCAGCTGAAATTGAAGCAAGAGAGTCCATTTTAACCCCAGTTATGTCCATGTTAAAGATTGAGGGCAGAAGGAGAAGAGGGAATCAGAGGATGAGATGATTGGATGGCATCACCAATGCAATGGACATGAACTTGAGCAAACTTTGGGAGATGGTGAGGACAAAGAGGCCTGGTGTGCTGCAGCCTATGGGGTCGCAAAGAGCTGGACATGACTGGGCAGCTGAACAACAAATGTCCATGTATCAGTCGCTTACTATCCTCTCTCAAAATATTTTAAGCATGCATTGATTGATACATATAAACAATCTGCAGAACATAATAAGAGCCTCCATGGTGCTCCTATTCTAGCCAGAAAGATAAAACAAGTAACAAATAACAACCAGATTTACCAAATATGCTACCTGTAGCTAGAAGATGACCCAATATTCCTAAAAGTCAGCCTAGTGGAATGATTAGGAGCTCAACCACTGGAGCCCAACCACCTGGGTTTGAATCACAGCTTTTCTCTTTCTAGCTCCTGCTGCTGCTGCTGAATTACTTTATCATTCTGTGCTTCAATTTCTTCATCTGTCAAATGCAGACAGACTAGTACCCCTCTCTTGGAGCTGATAGGAAAAATATCAGAGTTAGTATTGGTAAAGTGCTTAGGACACTGTAGGGTTGTTGCTTAAATAAAGATAACTTAATAAACTATTCTTTAAAAATTTTCTGTGGCATTGTATCACAGGTGTTAAAATATAAATATGCCATGTTAAATATTTTACTGAAAATGAGCAAAGAGGAATCCTACTAAAATGAAAAAATAATGAATGTTTACACAAAATACCTAGGCTTTAAAATTTTCTACAAAAGTCTTTATAGGTCCTTGGATAAAAAGTGTTCATTGAAATCCTTTTGCTTATCTTCTGAATCAATCTATAAGAAAGCAAAATGCCTTATAATGGCCTATACTTAAAAGTAAGAAACTTCAGAAATACAGTAGAATATAAAAATAAGCCCAGGTTAAAACAGAACTGAGGTCTATGCGGCTTGTTAAATTTCCCTCCTCATTTTGACTGAGTTTCCTAATAACCCAAGTCAGAATGGAAATGTGATTTTGTCACATTGTCCATCAAGCACAAAACAAATCAAAACACACAAAAATAAAAGCTATACTACTGTTACAGGAAAGAGCTCTTTTGTGGACCCTAAGAACCAGAAATAAGAAAAACAGAAGGGAACAATGACAATGATCAGTGTCCCAAACAACATCTTCAAATACTTCCCTTCAATTAATGCAGTGTTATACAAGATTTTTTTTTTAATTAGTACAATAACTCTCAGTGTAAGCTGATGTCATACTCTTGCTGCTTAGTTCAGTGATGAGAATCCAGCAAGAGGTCAAGAGGATGTGGTCCAAATCTTCAGGTTTCTGATGTCCTGATTTTAAGTTTCTGCAGGAATGGGTGGACTATGTGTCCTTTACCTCCCTTTTCCCCCATGTTGCTCCTCTCAACTGAGGTTTGACAAAAGGTGAGCTGCCGACAATTTGAGGTTACGTACTCTGACAAGGGCCTGCAGTGCAAGTGTTCTCTGCTACTGATTAAGGGCAAATCCACATGCTTTAAAAATAACTGGACTCATGCTAGAATTGACAGCCCTGCTGTTAGAGAAGGCTTCTCAAAGGCAGAGGGCATAAGCACATGTTTCTCTTTGGTGCTTTGTGTAACGAAAGTATAAAGTTAACAGCCACAAGTTTTGCACTGAGAATTTGTAATGTTGCTTCGCATAATTCAGAGAGTTAATTTTATTTATTTTTATTTTATTTTTACTTTATTTTACTTTACAATACTATATTGGTTTTGCCGTACATTGACATGAATCTGCCACGGGTGTATACGAGCTCCCAATCCTGAACCCCCTCCCACCTCCCACTCCATATCATCTCTCTGGATCGTCCCCGTGCACCAGCCCAAGCATCCTGTAACCTATATCGAACATAGACTGGCGCTTCATTTCTTACATGATAGTATACATGTTTCAATGCCATTCTCCCAAATCATCCCACCCTCTCCCTCTCCCTCAGAGTCCAAAAGTCCATTCTATACATCTGTGTCTCTTTTGCTGTCTCGCATACAGGGTCATCATTGCCATCTTTCTAAATTCCATATATATGTGTCAGTATACTGTATTGGTGTTTTTCTTTCTGGCTTTCTTCACTCTGTATAATAAGTGTTTTGCCTATGTTCTCCTCTAGGAGTTTTATAGTTTCTGGTCTTACGTTTAGATCTTTAATCCATTTTGAGTTTATTTTTGTGTGTGGTGTTAGAAAGTGATTTAGTTTCATTCTTTTACAAGTGGTTGACCAGTTTTCCCAGCACCACTTGTTAAAGAGATTGTCCTCAATCCATTGTATATTCTTGCCTCCTTTGTCAAAGATAAGGTGTCCATAGGTGTGTGGATTTACCTCTGGGCTTTCCATTTTGTTCCATTGATCTATATTTCTGTCTTTGTGCCAGTACCATACTGTCTTGATGACTGTGGCTTTGTAGTAGAGCCTGAAGTCAGGCAAGTTGATTCCTCCAGTTCCATTCTTTTTCAAGATTGCTTTGGCTATTCGAGGTTTTTTGTACTTCCATACAAATCTTGAAATTATTTGTTCTAGTTCTGTGAAAAATACCGCTGGTAGCTTGATAGGGATTGCATTGAATTTGTAGATTGCTTTGGGTAGTATATTCATTTTCACTATTAAACTTCTGAACTCATTCTATGAGGCCACCATCACCCTAATACCAAAACCTGACAAAGATGCCACAAAAAAAGAGAGTTAATTTTAGATAGCCATACCTTAACTTCATGTTAGCTTAGGTATACATTAAGAACGAGGGAACTGAATTCTAACTCTAGCATCCCTCTTTTTAATTATATGACCTTGAACAAGTCATTGCACCTTCCTGCATCATAATTTCATCATCTGTAAAATAATTTGAATAAATTTCAGATTCTTAGCATAGGAGGATTTTCTGTGTGTGAATAATGGTTGCACTCACTAAATGCCTATCTGTGTATTCATACTCTATAGAATGATTTTCTATATTGTGAGCCTTTGTCCACATTATATTCAGAATTAGACTTTATTGCTCTGATTTCAGCAGTTATTAAAAGGAAGAATTTCAAGCCTCATTTTTCTTGTGAAATGGAAGGCATGGATTAAAGGAACTATGTTAAAGAACATGAAAGTATATCATTTCACACAGGCAGCTGTGCACCTTGTCTGTGGCAACCCCTGGGAAGAAGGCGGCTCAATTCTCTTGAAAGCGTGTGTTTTGAAATATTAATTATCTGTGAGAGAGATGCTTCAGATTCACCCAGATGTCAAGAACATAGCACAAGCTTTAAGAAATAAAATCGAAGGAGAGCAACTGTTGTTCTGAAGCATGTTTTTGAGCAATACCCTGAATGTAATCCTTACTAAATACTGATGCATCAGCACAACTTCACTCAACTCTTTTTACTCCTCTACTCTCTTCCAGCACCAAGGAAAAATTGGAGTTAAATTTAATGTTGGGACAGATGACATCGCCATCGAAGAGTCCAATGCAATCATTAACGATGGGAAATACCATGTAGTCCGTTTCACGAGAAGTGGTGGCAATGCCACGTTACAGGTGGACAGCTGGCCGGTGATTGAGCGCTACCCTGCAGGTAAGCCAGTGAATGTGTATTGGGGGAAGATTTTATGAAAAACAAACTTAAACAAAGCATTGTTTTGCGTCCGTTTCACCCCATTGTGGGTTTTCTGAGAAACCATCAAGTATTTATTGGACGTTAGAGTCGTGTGAATGTACTGCTATCCTAAACTGTTGTTGATACAGTGTACAAATGGCATTATATAGGAGAACTTGAAGGCACACGTGATAGTTTGCAAAATTCCGGACATCAGTGAAACTAGAAAAATGCACACATAAAAGGCACAACATGTCAAAGCTCTTTTTACTGGATCCTTGCATTTGAACAAAGGAAAGGCTTTGTCAAAAGTAACAAAGTTAACATTTAAAACTAAGAGAGGGAATACTATACCACTTTTCTCTGAAAGAAGACAGGATGATACAGTTCCTTTGATGGTGGTACATAGCTGAAACTCATGAAAGCTGAAGGCGGGGACAAACAGAAATAGTAAAGGAACTGTATCTAGTACCATAAATAAGCAGTTATAAGAACGTGTTAGTAAATGGCGTTTGTTTTCACTGTCACATAACCATGGGGTTTTACACAGATTCTGTGACACTAGTATTAGTCATTTCAAATCTATAAAATGAATGTTAATTTATTATTGATAAAATAAAAATGATCTTTCTTCATCATTAATGAGTTTTGTCAGTACTATTACTGAAACAGACAGTAGATTAGAAATTAAACCAGTTACTTGTGATTGCATATGCTCTCAATTTTTAAAATGCCATTTTAAAGTAAAATTCAAATTAAAGCACAAAGGTATTTTGCTCTAATTATTATCCTTTCCATATTTTAGAGCAAAATAGACTGCTAGAAACATTGTCTCATTTTCCTGCACACCTCTTTTGGAAACAACTCTTTTATATACAGCAGCAGATTTATCGCATGGTAGAGAGAAAGGTTAAAAGAAGAAAGTTTCATTTGGCACAATAAATTGATTACCAAAACTTATATAGAAATTTCTCTATTACAGTATGTGTTTCTTGCAAGAAGTAATTCAAGGAAGTAACTAACTTACAAAATAAAAACCACTTTTCCTTAGTAGTTACACATAATTATGAAATGAAATATCTGTGATGCCCTCTGGGACGTTTTATAATTTATAACATCTACATATTTAAGCTGCACTTCAAACCTATTCTGTAAATCTGGTGCTTTACAAATATATACTGAATTTAGTGTAATAAAATACTGTCTTCTTCTGAAAATACAGAATTTATAGGCAAGCACATTAATAATACACCCAGTGCCTTTTAAAATACTGTCAATTAATAGATATAATAGATATTTCCTGAATTGATGTCATCTGAATCATCCAGGTCTTAAGACTACAATTATGAGAATGCACACCTTCAGTTACCAACTATAATAAGATAAAGGAATGGAAGATCTGGAAGCAAAGTAACTTAAATGTGAATGCAGTGTTATATAGTCCCTGCTAACCCTTATCACATTTACTGAATTCTAATAGAAATGTAATTTTCATAATACCTGCAGCCTTAGTGAAATAACAGGAGTCGACTGGATTTTAATCTAAAATCCAGATTAATCAACACCTATTTACTGAGAGGAAATCATTGCACTGGATACCACTGAAGACATAAAGTAGGATAAGGTCTAGAAGCTGCCCCTAGGATGTGGTCCTCTGTGAACAGTGGACCCGAACTTATAAAAGGACAAATCCTGTTACTCTTATATTAAAGTGCTGCAGTTGCCTCTTGAAACTTAACTTGGTTTCACCAGTTAGCTCATTAAAATTATCTTAGTTCATCAACGTTTCACTCTTTTTACACTTTCCAAACCAGTATCTTTAAGAACCCTGCTCTAGAGAATGTTAATGGTGACCTATGGCAGGAGAGAGGAAGCCCCACCCTCAAATTAGTTTGGGAACTTCTGAGTTAAACTAAGTTAAAAATATCTACACTTGGACTTTATATTAATACCATATTGAATCTCTAAAAGAGAAATACAGTATGCATTTCCCAAGCATACATAAACAGAACCTAGTTTTCTGATGCACTAATAATGCATTTAGATAAATATTTTATGTTTTAAAAAACTTCTATACCTCATTATTTTAAAATATTTTATCTGATTATCAGCACTTTAATTGTTTACATACCAGATACTATATTCTAGGCACAGTCCAAAAAGGGATGACCTCTGTCTTTTTGTGGCATCAGTCAGTTCAGTTGCTCAGTCGTGTCCGACTCTCTTAAGACCCCATGGACTGTAGCACACCAGGCTTCCCTGTCCATCACCAACTCCCAGGGCTTGCTCAAACTCATGTCCATTGAGTCAGTGATGCCATCCAGCCATCTCATCCTCTGCAATCCTCTTCTCCTCCTGCCTTCAATCTTTCCCAGCATCAGGGTCTTTTCCAATGAATCCATTTTATGGCCTGCTAATGTCCAATTTGAATAGTAGTAGCTGAGACTGGAGCAGTATTAATTAACTTATAAAACTTATATAAAAGCACTCACTACAAAGTACTATAATGAAAAGTTAATGAAAAGTTAGTTTTTTCTAGACATATTTTTACACATATTATGTACCAATTAAATGTCTCATGTACCAATTAAATGTTTTCTCAATATAAAATATATTTAAAAGTCAGAAGCTGGCAAAATCAAGATAATTAAGGAGCAAATCTCTAGAAATACTCAATTTCGATTTTACCTTTTATATTTAGTCAAAGATTCTAAGAATCCTTCCAGCAAAATGTGTTTTAGATATAATTAATAAATCAAAGGTGAGCAAAGTTGCAGTTATTCTGAAGGATATAAGCAAGGGTAAACCACTGAATCTGCCCTCAAGGAAATTAGAGCAGTTGTGAGGAATTTTGATATATACATATAAAAAGTTAATGAACAGCATGTAAGAAACTCAGGGGAGTCACCATGGTTGTCATCAAGCATTTTATTAATCATCTGCTCTGCCTGCATTTCAGAGTGATATTGAGATAGGAAATAAGCCATGAAAATTTTAAATACCTTTTCTCTTGGAGCTTCACTGGCAACAGTACCATGAAGACCGAATACAGATTTCTAAGTACATGTCACCTAGATTAAAGTTTTTAGAACAAAGTGATCATATATATAAATTCAATAGAAATGTTTAGGATATCTCTTTTATATCGGTCTGTAGTGTGAGCATTTTTATTTTAAAAGGTTTTTGATTATTATTCATTAGAAAAACAGCTTTTACCACTAAATCCTGTAATCAGAAAAGTGGGAACCAATTGACTATATTTGGTTCCTTTTTAAGAGCCTGCACTGCAAAATATAGGTAATGGGGTTGAAATTAGTAATTAAGTATACCACTTAACCTTCCATTATAGTGCTCTGTGGTAAGTGCTTTTATATGAAGCAATTCATCTGGTAGTGACACTGTATCTTTAATGAAAAGCATCTAAAGCATTGACCAGTACCGTTGGCCTATAATTGTCTGGAAGGCTTTCATAGAGAAACTAATTAGCAGAGGTAGATTTTATGCTCTTTTGCAGTGTATGAAATATTCTCATAACTCAACAATTTACGTTAGAATAAATATTGAATTTTCTGAATAGCAGACCCAGTTTTCATTATGCTCTGCAAGAAGAAAAGTATAGAAATAATATTTTGCAAGCCATTTAAAGTTGAAAAAGTCATTTCTTGGTGCTTATCAGTTAAAGCTCTAGAATATAATGCATCATTAATCCCTGATTTGTTCCTAATTGCAGTTAGTAAAATTTTCTCTCTCAACCAAAATAGACTTCCTCTTCTCATGATGTTAATCCACAAAGCCTAACATAATTTTACTTGCCTTGATCCATATAAATCACAATTACCTTGGGGTTAAACTTTTGGGTTCATTTTTCTACCACAGTGTGCCAAAAAGATGTTATTTATTCATTCTATACAAAGTCAAATATCCATTTTATTCCTGTCCAAGGAATAAAATACATCAAATCAACAAACATGTACTATATTATAAGAACTTTCTAGACTTACCATCTGGTTACAGAGATACATAAAAATGTTCAAGATTAATGTATTATGTGAGAAAATACAAGTTTTATCATATCATATTCAGCTAATTTCTGAATAAGACATGCTAAGAAAGCAAGGAGATAAAATTAGTTCCAAGGAAGAAGAGAGAGTGGTCTAGTTAAGGCTACAAAAAATATAGGAAATTTGATTTGGGTCTTAAAAGGCTAGATTTTTTCTTAGGGGGTGACATGCATTCATTTTAATGGGATTAGCAGGAACAGATAGTGACAAAATAATTAGGAAGCTTTTAAAAAGCCCAGGTGTCAAAAGATAAGGCCTAAAATAAGATGTGAGGGTGTGGGAAAACAAAGAGGTTGAACATGGAATACATTAGAAGACCCTATGAAGAGCCAAGTAAAAGGAGAGTCAGTTCTACTTCTCAGTTCCTCTCTCTGTCTCTGTTTCTCTCTTAATTTAACCATGGATTATTCATTGTTCTGATGCTGCTGTGTGACCAGCAGAATGCACTAGGTAACAGTGAAATGAAAACCTGTGGTAGGAATGAGTAGAGAAGACATGGTTTGGGTTTACTTAAAGTTTAGTCTCTTTGAAAACCTACAGATGTCAAATAAAATGGATTATCCTCGAAGTTAGGAGTCCAGGGTTTAGTTGCTATTAGAGTTGAAATAAAGAAAAAGTGGCAGTCTGGAGCAGTGTAAAAATAAAGCAGATAGTTTAGGGATGGAAGAGTGGAAAGAAAGAGGAATAACTCAAGGGGAGACTTTAAGCAGGGGGTGTAAATGCTGTCTGCATGACCATTTAATTTGGCTCAAAGGTCTTATGGATATTATCTCTAACTCTTGGCTTTCTTTTCATCTTCAAAGGCTTGTAAATTATTTCAGAGCTCAAGAAAGGTCATACTGATGATTTCCCTTTAAATCCCTCAAACTTAATTTAGATTAATTGATTGATTTTTAGTTCAAGTCATGATTATTTATTGGTTAGGTATTTAAGCCATTCCATCCTTTAAAGTTTCCTGTTTGATACTAAAATGTTCATTGATTTCAGTATTTTTATATTTTAAACTGAAAATTTAGTCTGTGTGATACAATTCAGAAAAATCTATCTCATTTATGATCATAGCACTTGAAGGAGGAAGGAACTTCAAAGAACTTCTCTTCTAGCTTCTTCATTTTTAGACAATAAAATGGAACCTTGGAGAGGTTAATGGATTTGATCAGTATCACTATGCTAGTTTGTAACAGAGCCAAAACTACATGTAAAATTTGTGCACTAACTCTGTACACTTTATACTGTCTGGGAGAGAGAAACCAAAATGAAGAGAGATCATTAGATGTATCCTCAACACAGCAAGGTACATTCTTCATAACTAAATATTGTGACTTACATGGTCAGTCATACTACTTCTGCTGACCCACAAAGACACACATACATACAATCTTATGAGTATTAAAAAAATAGTAACACATAGAATAAAAATAATTTTCTTACAAAGTCATAGTTTTCATCACTAAATTTTTGAATAACTCATTAGTAGGCACTGATTAATTTTTAACCTTACTTTAAAAACTTTATTAGCAAATAGAGTAACCATTTATGAATCATAATATTTTACTGTTCCTACGACATTCAACCTTTAGGTTGACATACTTTCAAACTTTATATATTTGCTAATTTATATATATTTCTCAGCAACATCACTTGAAACTTAATTTCAGTTACTAGAAGAGAAGTGGTTCATTTAGAGGATTTAGGTATTAGAATCCTTCAGGATTATTAAGGAGAAAAACTACACCCTAATAGAAAACTTGCCCCTCTTGGTTAAATGTAGAGATACAGGAAAGGTATGACTGAATTTTGTTTCCCTCCTACAAAGTTAAGGCAGTGAAAATCTTACTCACTTATGGAAAATGATAAACCACACAGAAGATTTGAATCATTCTTTAAATAAATTACCAACTTGAATCGACTCCAGTCGGCACAGAGTGTGGTCAGTTCAGTTCAGTTGCTCAGTCCTGTTCTACTCTTTGAGACCCCATGGACTGTAGCACGTCAGGCTTTCCTGTCCATCACCAACTCCCAGAGCCTACTCAAACTCATGTCCATCATATCAGTGATGCCATCCAACCATCGCATTCTCTGTCATCCCCTTCTGCTCCCGCATTCAATCTTTCCCAGCATCAGGGTCTTTTCCAGTGAGTCAGTTCTTCACATCAGGTGGCCAAGTATTGGAGTTCAGCTTCAGCATCAGTCCTTCCAATGAATATTCAGGACTGATTTCCTGGTTGGATGTCCTTGCAGTCCAAGGGACTCTCAAGTGTCTTCTCCAACACCACAGTTCAAAAGCATCAATTCTTTGGTACTCAGCTTTCTTTATAGTCCAACTCTCACATGCATACATGACTACTGGAAAAACCATAGCTTTCACTAGATGGATCTTTGTTAGTAAAGTAATGTCTCTGCTATTTAATATGCTGTCTAGGTTGGTCATAGCTTTTCTTCCAAGGAGCAAACATCTTTTAATTTCATGGCTGTAGTCACCATCTGCAGTGGTGTTCAGTTCAGTTCAGTTGCTCAGTCGTGTCCGACTCTTTGTGACCCCGTGAATCGCAGCATGCCAGGCCTCCCTGTCCATCACCAACTCCCTGAGTTCACTCAGACTCATGTCCATTGAGTCGGTGATGCCATCCAGCCATCTCATCCTCTGTCGTCCCCTTCTCCTCCTGACCCCAATCCCTCTCAGCATCAGAGTTTTTTCCAAAGAGTCAACTCTCTGCATGAGGTGGCCAAAGTACTGGAGTTTCAGCTTTAGCATCATTCCTTCCAAAGAACACCCAGAACTGATCTCCTTTAGAATAGACTGGTTGGATCTCCTTGAGGTCCAAGGGACTCTCAAGAGTCTTCTCCAGCACCACAGATCAAAAGCATCAATTCTTCGGTGCTCAGCTCTCTTCACAGTCCAACTCTCACATCCATACAGTGATTTTGGAGCCCCCCAAATAAAATCTCTCACTGATTCCATTGTTTCCCCATCTATTTGCCATAAAGAGATGGGACCGGATGCCATGATCTTAGTTTTCTGAATGTTGAGTTTTAAGCCAACTTTTTCACTCTCCTCTTTCACTTTCATCAAGAGGCTCTTTAGTTCTTCACTTTCTGCCATAAGGGTGGTGTCATCTGCATAACTGAAGTTATTGGTATTTCTCCCAGCAATCTTGATTCCAGCTTGTGCTTCATCCAGCCCAGCATTTCGCATGATGTACTTTGCATATCAAATAAATAAGCAGGGTGACAGTATACAGCTTTGATGTACTCCTTTCCCGATTTGGAATCAGTCTGTTGTTCCATGTCCAGTTCTAACTGTTGCTTCTTGACCTGCATACTGATTTGTCAGAGGCAAGTGAGGTAGTCTGGTATTTCCATCTCTTTAAGAATTTTCCACAGTTTGTTCTGATCCACACAGTCAAAGGCTTTGACATAGTCAATAAAGCAAAAGTAGATGTTTTTCTAGAACTCTCTCGCTTTTTCGATGATCCAGTGGATGTTGGCAATTTGATCTCTGGTTCCTCTGCCTTTTCTAAATCCAGCTTGAACATCTGGAAGTTCATGGTCCACGTACTGCTAAAGCCTGGCCTGGAGAATTTTGAACATTATTTTGCTAGTGTGTAAGATGAGTGAAATTATGCAGTAGTTTGGCAGTCTTTGGCATTGCCTCTCTTTGGGATTGGAATGAAAACTGACCTTTTCCAGTCCTGTGACCACTGCTGAATTTTCCAGATGTATGGTACTTACATAATAAATTGTACTTAATAAATAATTGTTGAATAAATCCCACTTCTTCATTCAACTTCAATGTTAAATATTGTCTTTTGCTCATGGTTTTTAGCCAAAATGTGCAGATGTGCATGGAAAATATTTATGTGAGTATATAAATATTTGGCTTTCTATTTGACATACTTAATTGTTTACTCATCCAAATTTTCCAAAGGAAAGCTTTCATACTATGAGAAATCTGAAATTTCAAATACTATAGCAGTATTCGGTAGAATTAGTGACTAAAACTCTGACTTTTCCTTTGTTAATTATCTTCTTTCATTGTATTTAGTTTTTCTGAGGCTTTGGGGGCTTTTCTTAATGATCAAGCATAATGAACTTTTTATTGAGCAGTATATTAAACACATCTGCCTAAAATACTTAGCTTCAGAGAAATTGTATCCAAGGAGATAGAAAGAAATGATACATACTGACTTCTCACTTTTTCTCATATATTCTCAGTGATCTGCATTTTTTTTCCTTTTGTAATATGAAAGATTTCTTTCAGTAACACAACCATATTAGGATTTTTAATTTTCTAACGAATGAGGAAGGTTCCTTAATGGTTTGGTGGGGTTTAGTGTCAATTAAATTATACAGGCTGGCAAGGATAGATAATAGAAGTTTATCTTATAATATGAATGGCAGCCCTCCTTTATGTTTTTCTGAAGATTCCCCCTGTATCTTCTTGTTCCCCATTATTTCCAAAGTACATTTTGGTTAATGATCATTAATTATTAATTAATATCTTTTTATTATGATAAGCTTACATTTTTATCATAATCAAGGAAGGTGTTGATTCTACTCCTGAAAAATACCTGGGTTAAGCAGAGAAGGGCGCTGTTATAAACTTTAAGTAAATGTAACAAAAAATGTTGACTGAGGAATTGGGTTCAGGGCTTTTCTTCAAAGATATTGTCACGTGAATGAATCTACCTACTGGTTACAAACAATGAATTACTTATGTCAGAAACAAACAAAAATAGTTGCTGCTATAAATGAAAATTCAGTTTTTAAGACCTGAGATGGAAATAGGTTTTAAGAAGTAGGTAAAGGCTGAAAGTCAGAGAAATTACATTTTAAAAGATATTAGGCTTTCAGAAAACTTCAGTTTTTGCAAGTGATTGGTTGATTTTAAGATTTATAGGTTTTGTGATAGTGATTTTGTAATTTGATTATTGTCCAAAAGTATCTTTAACAGTTTATAATTACCTGTGTTTAATGGAAGAACAGCCGTGTTCTCAACTTCACAATGAGTCTTTCTCTTAATTTTTTCTCCAGCACTCTGACCCCTCATTGTATCAAGAGGTTTTATGAAATTGCCCAGTAATATTTATATATTCCTATGATAAATACAGATAACAATTAGTATTTTGGTGTAAGATTAAACATTTTTTTAATATTCTGCTATTTTTTTTTCTCAATTCTTAATGTCAGCATTTGAATACCACTTATGAGTAAGACTTGTACTTTTCCTAGTATTTCCCTTTGTCTACCATCTACCTACTTTTCTTCTCTTAGTAGCTCAGGAACTAGTTGAAATTAAATGTCACTTTTTTTCTAGTCAACAATGGCAGTTGGTTCAAGAGGTAGCAGAGTAGCATAAAGGTAAAAATTTCATACACTGATGTCAAAGTCCTATATGGAGGACAAAAATTAGGTAACTATCTTCAGTTTTAGACTAATTGAGGTTAATTTTTCTTAATCTCCTTTGAATCTTTTCATGTATAAGAATCTGATAAATAGAGTATCTTACATTTAGAAAAATATACATACATCTGCATGTACACAGAGTTATGCATATGATTTTTAGAAGTTGTGCCTCAGCATCCTTATGACCCATTAACTTAGTTTCAGAACCTCTGCTTAGAACAAGCTTAAGGATGTTGACATTTTAGAGGAAAGAAATATAGTCTACTTAATGGACATATGAGGCAGAACCTCCTGCTACCCAAATGAAGCAAGCTTTTTATGAAATGTATCTGGGCTTTTTTTAAAAAAATCTTCTAATCATAATAGCATTCTCACCACTGATGTTGCCCTGGATATAACCTCTGCTAGTTTAGATAAAATGCTTTTTCTTTAATAGAACAAATCCAACTTTTGTATTTCCAATTAAAAAAAATTGGTTTCACAAATACGATTACAAGAATGTCATAATCCTTCCAAAAAATGGATTTTGACCAGTGATACACTGTTTGATATAATTCAGGCATTGGTGCATTGCATAATAAATATGCTTAAAATCAATATGCACGATTTGAAGGTCTCATTCAGATAGATCTATTGATAAAACATCTGAAGACTGTTAAGTATGATGATGAAATAAGTGTCCAATGTAGTCAAGACAACAATGAGTATTAATCAGACACCTTTGGAAAATATTACTTTTTATTATTATGAGGACAAGGTAACAAAGCCTTTTACATGTGTAGAAAAAACTTTAGAACTCATGGAGAAACATAGATTAACTATTTTTCTCCCTGCACTAGTAATTTTTTACCTTTTTCTCCCCATCACATTCTTAACCTTGTTAGTTTATTCTCTTATACATGTACTGAACTCATTCCAAGAGAACACTGACAACACACTCCTTCCTTTTCTTGAAAAGTAAATCCTTAACATAAAGAATGTTATAACCAAGTTAGAAAAATATGTATTCAGGGTTCCATATTATGAATGAACTGCCTCAAATGTGACCAACAAATGTATTTTGGACACTGTCCAAAGTTCCTAATTTTAAAAAAATCTTTAGGGCAAGTATTGACAAACTTTTACTATAAAAAGTCAGATAGTGAATACTGTCAGATTTGCAGCATGTAATCTTTGTTACAATTACTAAATTCCACCACTGTAGGTCAGCAGCTTCAATCGATAATAAATAATTAATGGGTATGGCAATCTACTCCAGTATTATTGCCTGGAGAATTCCATGGACAAAGGAGCCTGGTGGGCTACAGTCCATGGGGTTGCAAAGAGTTGGACACTGCTGAGTGACTAACACACACACACACGTGGCTAAGTTCCAATAAATCTTTATTTATAAAAATTGACAGAGGGACACATTTAACGTGTAGGCCATAGTTTATTGATCCCTGATATAAAAGCATGACAGAAGGACGTAGGAACCAACCTGGAAGTGCTCTTACTGGTCAGAACTGGACCTATTTTAGCAACAAAATAAGTACAATATTGAGTTTTAACCCAAATAGTGAAATAAATATCTGTGAGCATGTACTGATATTAAGTAATAGAATAGATAGATAGATAGATATGTGAGGAAGCAGGGACACTTTTATGGAAGAATTCCAATAACCAAATGTAGAAGGATGATGGCAGCAGAAATTACTTTGAAGCATTAGAGCTTCAAAGTAGTAATTATTGAAGGCAAGATACTCACATAGATGCTAAATTACTGGATCAAAGTTTGAGTAGAGACTAGTAATTTATATATAGTCTAAATGTGTCTCCTCAGATGTGAAGAAAGACTTTTGGACTCAGTGGGAGAAGGCGAAGGTGAGATGATTTGAGAAAATAGCATTAAAACATGTACATTACCATATGTAGAATAGATGGCCAGTACAAGTTCAATGCATGAAGTAGGGCACTCAAAGCCAGTGCTCTGGGACAACTCAGAGGGATACATTAGGGAGGAAGGTGGGAGGGGGTTTCAGGATGGGGAGACGCATGTATACCTGTGGCTAGTTCATGTTGATGTATAGCAAAAACAATCATATTTTAATTATCCTCCAATTAAAATTAATTAAAGTAAATAAATAAATGTGTCTCTTGCAAGGGGAAGATAGAAACTTTCCACAGAGAAATCCAGCAGACCACCTTAACTAAATGATTGAGTTGCACATCACAATTAATAAGAAATATGACCTCATGCACCTCCTGATATAATACACTGAGAAATGCACATCATTTCTCTGTTACTCTATGTATTCTCAATAAAAAATTTGTGACCTCAATCTAATCCTGACAAATACAGTGTGGGAATCTGGACTGGATCCTGGAACACAAAAATGACATTAGTTAAAAGCTAGTAAAACCAAGTAAAGTCTTTAGTTAATAGCATACTAACAATATCAATTTCTTAGTTCTGATAACGGTGTAATGGTTAAGATACTAGCAGTAGGTTAAACTGGATACAAGTTATATAGAACTCTCATTACTATCTTTTACAACTTTTATTTAACATTTTTAATAAAAAACTTTAGATTTTAATTTAAAACTATCTTTTACTCAATTCTGTATAACATTACTCTAGGAAAAAAACAAGATTTTAAGCCACAAAACTTCTTCCCTTTGTAAAACTGATAAGTCAGATGTAATTATTGTGACTATATTGTACATTAACATGTTTACATGGTTATTAGGAAAATAGTTATTTCTAAGGAATATAAGCCTAATTTCTGTAACAATCCAAAGGTGTACCTAGCCTAATATTTTAGTTCTTAATTAAGATGGAGTGACATAATAAATGTGAAAAGCTTTTGAAGTATGAAGCCTTTAAATAGGCCATATATTAAAATTTAAATTATGATGATGAATATTTTGTGTCAGATTTAGCCTCATGGGTTGAACACTTCTCAAAGAAAGACTTTCATCTTAAGCATTTTAAAAGTCTGTTTTGTTTTAGCCTTATGAATTTTACAGCATTAGAAAGAATCTGCGGTTCCTATCCCCATCCTGCAAGTATGAAACTAACTTTCCTCATATTAAGTATTATTGAAATAATTTGTCATCTTGGGCATATTATCTGTACTGGTGGCCTGAACATTTAAAATGTCCACTGAGACCCCCAAAAGTGAATATACGTAATGTAAGTCTGTCTAGATATTACCATATGTATTTCCAATGAAGCAATGAAGCATTTTAGCTAGATTTATGAGATATAAAACTGGACAGAATAGAGGAACATTTAGCTTCATTTTTCTACATAGTGTGAACTAACTGATAACATGCCATAGTAATTTTTCAGGGTCACCTTTGCTGAAACATTTTAAAAGTCCACATGGAGTCTTCAGTTCTCTCATTTATTATTTTTATTGTTCAGTTTGGCAGAGGAGTTGGATGGTGTATTTTCAGTTGGAGAAATAAATAGAAGCTTTTTAAAATGCAAAGGTTTGCTTTGTGCAAAGAGGGACAATATGGTGGCAACCCCAGTAGGAAGCAGACCTGGAGATCATTAAATGAGGCTTGTGCTTGATGGAAGTGAAGCTCACACAAAAGATTGAATCCATTACATTGACTCAACAAGGAAATTGTTGTTGCTCAAGGATTTGGGTGAAGCGGTAAAGAGAACTTACCCCAAATCCCAGACATTCAAAGGGCTCATTTCAGTTCTTGCCTTGATAGGATCTATAATCTGCAACAGCGAGTTAGGTATTCTATGCTGGACTCTCCATACTGGAACTCTGGTGGTTTTTCTACATACATTTTCTCATTAACATAAAATCTTATAACGGCAGCTTTTAGTTTCTCCTTTGGATAGAGAAGTAAACACAGAGAAATTAGATTACTTGCCAAGGTCACACATCCTAACACTCAGTCCAGGGCTTTGAAGTATTGTGTAGAGTTGTCTACACTATTTATTCTTACTCCTGGTAAGAAGAAAAATTATTCTTGGTTCCCACAAGATTGCACCTTTGTTGTGCTGAGGTCCTAATACCAATGGTTGCTCTTTCTTCTGCCCAGAGCTTGAAAGGACATTCAAGTGTCCCTTGGAATTTGTCCCTTGCAATTATGTCCTCCTTTTTTTTTCTTGGTTATTATTTATCTCAATGCAGAAATGAGTGCCAAATCCAACTTGTATACTCCTTTTAAACCCTAAAATTGTGATAGAAAATATGGATTACACATCAAAGGACCAAGCTTTAGACTTACACTGTAGACTCGACTGAGCGACTGAACTGAACTGAAGACCGAAGATTCAGGAGTCAGACTGCTGCTGCTGCTGAGTCGAGTCACTTCAGTCGTGTCCGACTCTGTGAGACCCCAGAGATGGCAGCCCACCAGGCTCCCCCGTCCCTGGGATTCTCCAGGCAAGAACGCTGGACTGAGTTGCCATTTCTGGGTTCAAATCTTAGTTGCAGCTCTTTGTAGATACATGATTCTTGCTCAATTCTCTAACCTCCTTTTGTACTTCAGATTTTTGATCTGTAAAACAGGTTAACGATAGTACTTACCTCATAGGGCTGTTTCAATTTTCAAGGAGTTATTAGTTTCAAAATACTTAGTTGTTAGTAAAAATCCTGGTGAGTAGTAAGTACTCAAAAAATGTTAGCCTCACTGTCATTGATAAGAGTAGTTTAGTTTTGCAATTCTGTCACTGCAATAGGTACTAACATCCCCATGTTAATGTGTATTTTCTTCTGGGAAAAGTTTGTCCTGACTTTGCCATCAGACATGACTCACATATATGGAGATGAGTCTTTCCAGAAACCTCAGACATGTCATTAGCCAGCCCATCCGCAGTGCCCTCCAAACCCACCTTAAGCCAAAACACCACAAAGTCATCACTAAGGAAGGGCAGGACTCAGGTAAATAAGTAACATAGAAAACATTTTCTGGTTTAATTTAAGGAAAGGAGTGTTGTGTACTGAAGGAAGGTTTCACGGAGGACAGGAATGTGGATCAGGCGTTGGTGAATTCTTTGAAGTGTAATACGTGAGCGTTAGGGAACCCGTGCTAATGATGGACAGGCCACGGCATGTAGTTATGCAGTTACTGTTTTTGAGTGACTTATGTTGTTGTTTAATCACTAAGTCATGTCTGACTCTTCACAACCCAATGGACTGTGGCCCCAAGGCTCCCCTGTCCATGGGATTTCCCAGGCAAGAATACTGGAGTGGGTTGCCATTTCCTTCCCCAGAGGATCTTCCTGATCCAGGGATCGAACCCAGGTCTCCTGCATTGCAGGTGGACTCTTTGCCATCTGAGCTACCAGGGAAGTTCTGAGTTAACTATAGGCACTCACCAATATCCCATCAGAGGGGATGTTGGAAGCTGGAATCCAGTCTGTGCATGGGTCAGCAAGCCATGTGTCCTGACACAGGGGATGTCCCCTAAAGACTGAGCTGGCTTTTCCTTTGTACCAAGCACCTTCAACTTGTCAAACCTTTTGTCTGGTCTCTAACCATCAGAAGTCTCCATTTTCAATTCTCCTCAACAGTGCCCTCTAATTAGGAGACCATAAACATTCAAAGAGGCACAATTCTGAGAGAGAAAAGAAACACTATTAATAGTTACTCCTATATAGCAGGCACATACCAACACTGCCCTGGGCAATCCAGAACATTTGTCACTTTACCTATAAGCTGCCAGGTAGAACTGAGACTTGTCTCTTACTTGAAGAAGCTAGAATTAATCTTAGTCATTATACTAGGTGGATGGGTTTATTCCTGTTCAGGTGGGGAAGCTGAATATATTAAATTAATAAAATTAAATATTATTACATAAATAATAATTCAAAGTAAATAATTCTTTGAATTATTAAAATAATTTCAACCAGATTTGAAATTATTACAGCTCTTCCTACTCCAAGTATTTTAAAATATCAACACATTCTCAGTCACTCATAAATCTTATGCTGAATATCCTCTTTTGCTTAATAATTTCATGTGTCATAAATTATGTTTATTTTTTATTCAAAATAGTTTTTTACTGTGCCTAAAGATATTTTTCTCAAATATTTATTTCATGCTGAATTAGAAAGCATTGATAAAAGGTAAGCAACTAGAATTTTTCTTTAAAGCATCAGAAAATGGATAAAATTATTTAAATTGCTAACAATAGACCCAAATCTTAGACCTATCCATTACTTTAAAATGTTTTACACGAAGGAGGTAATGGAGGCCAAAAGCCTCCAGTCCTCCTTTGATCCATCAATGAGCCTGAATTAAGACCCACTTTATGGTTGGCCCATGCTGTGCTAAACCTGGTGGGAAACAGAAAAACAAAAAATGTTGGTTTTGTCCTATAAGAGTTTGAAGTATAACTTGGGAGGAAAGATAAATCGGTTAGGGAAGCATGAATTGTATGGGAAATGCAAGATTGCATAGAACAAAAGGTAAACTTGAGAACTGGAGGAGATTTGAAGTAGACAGGAGAATACACGTTTAGTGCTTAAGTGAAATCTGAATGGACATGTATTGGTGACAAGCCCATTCCAGTCAGGAGAGAGAATGAACCCAAGAACACAGGTGGTTAAAGATTCCAACGTAGCACAAAGAATGGTCATGCTCTCTGTGATGGGATATTTATAACTTCATTGCAATCCTGGCTTTCCAGGTGGTGCTAGTGGTAAAGAACCCACCTGCCAATGCAGAAGATGTAGGAGATGTGGGTTCAATCCCTAGGTTGGGAAGATCGCCTGGAGGAAGGCATGGCAACCCACTCCACTGTTCTTGCCTGGAAAATCCCATGGACAGAGGAATCTGGTAGGCTATGGTCCATTGGTTTCCTGAGAGTCAAACATGACTGAGGCGACTTAGCATGCATTTTACAATCCTAGGAACTAAAGCTGAGGGAGTAATTAAAAAAGGACAATCAGAACCACTTTCTTCCAGAATTCATAGGTTTTTCAGGGATATCTGACTTGCAACAAGAGGATGCTTTTGGGAGGCGGTTTAACATGGACCTAGTCTTAGGAGATAGCCCATAGATTGACAGCTTGAGTTCCCATGGGCTCTTGAGAGAATTTGTACACATTTCTGAATCTATCATGATAAAGGGGAATTAGCAGTGTCCACCTGGACAAGACTGATAACTGGAGCTAATTGTAAATTTCTGTTGAATTTTAATATATTCTGAGTGAATAAGTAGTGATGAGCATAACTGTTTCATTTTCACAAAAATTTATATTCTTGATTGTAATTGAATTCTTACTCTGTAACTGAGTTATACCTCCCCAAATCATCTTACCCTTTGACATTCCTAGCATGCTATTAATAACGTAGTTTACATTATTATTATATCAAAATCATCCTACTTGTCCCATCAAAGCACTGGATCCAATGGTAGGCACTAGTTTTCAGTAATTCTTCTTTCAAAGATTCCCCAGTTTCCATCATTTTTCTATCTGCACTGGTATCATTTTTGTTATGTAACCTTTATAACAATTTCCCTATTATCAGCTATCGTTGTTGTTTAGTGGCTAAGTCATGTCCAACTCTTTGTGACCCCATGGACTGCAGGCCTGTAGGCCAGGCCTCTGCCCTCCACTGTCTCCAGGAGTTTGGTCAACATGTCCATTGAATGATGCTATCTAAACATCTCATCTTCTGCTGCCCTCTTCTTTTGTTTTCAGTCTTTCCCAGCATCAGGGTCTTTTCCAATGAGTCAGCTCTTTGTATCAGGTGACCAAAGTATTGGGGCTTCAGCTTCAGCATCAGTCCTTCCAATAAGTTTCAGAGTTGATTTCCTTTAAGATTGACCTGGTTTGATCTCTTTGAAGTCCAGGGGACTCTCAAGAGTCTTCTCTAGCACCAAGGTTTGAAAGCATTCATTCTTATGGCACTCAGCCTTCTTTATAGTCCGACTCTCACATCTGCACGTGACTACTGGAAAAGCCGTAGCTTTAACTATATGAACATTTGTCAGCAGAGTGATGTCTCTGCTTTTTAATACACTGTCTAGGTTTATCACAGGTTTCCTTCTAAAGAGCAAATGTCCTTAATTTCACAGCTGCAATCACTGTTCACAGTGATTTTGGAGCCCAGGAAAATAAAATCTGTCACTGCTTTCACTTCCTCTCCATTTGCCATGAAGTGATGGGACTGGAGGCCATGATCTTATTTTTTTTAATGTTGAGTTTTAAGCCAGCTTTTTCACTCTCCTCTTTCACCCTCATCAAGAGGCTCTTTAGTCCTTTATTTTCTGTCATTAGAGTGATATCATCTGCATATCTGAGGTTGCTGATATTTCTCTCAGCAATCATGATTCCAGCTTGTGATTCATCTGGCCCAGCATTTCACATGATGTACTCTGCATAGAAATTAAATAAGCAGAGTGATAATATAGGGCCTTAACATACTCCTTTCCTAATTTGGAACCAGTCAGTTCTTCCATGTCCGATTCTTACTGCTGCTTCTTGTCCCATATACAGGTTTCTCAGGGGACAGGGGGTCTGTCTCCTGTAAAGTGGTCTGATACTCCCATCTCTTTAAGAATTTTTTCACAGTTTGTTGTGATTCACACATTCAAAGGCTTTAGCATAGTCAGTGAAGAAGTAGACAATTTTCTGGAACTCCCTTGCTTTCTGCATGATCCAATGAATGTTGGCAGTTTGATCACTGGTTCCTCTGCCTCTTCAAAACCCAGCTTGTACATTTGGAAGTTCTCAGTTCATGTACTGCTAAGCTTGAAAAATTTTGCACATAACCCTATGAGCATGTGAAATGAGCACAACTGTATGGTAGTTTGAATATTTTTTGGCATTACTCTTTTGGGATTAGAATGAATATTGACATTTTCCAGTCTTGTGACCACTGCTGAGTTTTCCAAGTTTGTTAACATATTGAGTGCAGCACTTTAAAAGCATCCTCTTTTAGTATTTTAAATAGCTCAGCTGGAATTTCATTACCTGCATTAACTTTGCTCATAGTAAAGCATCCTAAGGCAGGATTTCTGGCTGTAGGTGAGCAACCACAACATTGTGGTTATCCAAGTCTCTGAAACCTTTTTCGCATATTTCTTTTGTGTATTATTGCCACCTCTTCTTAACCTCTTTTGCCTCTTTTAGATCCTCACCATTTCTGTCCTTTATTATGCCCATCCTTGCATGAACCGTTGCCTTGATATCTCCAATTTTCTTGAAGAGATCTCTAGTCTATCTCAGTCTATTGTTTTCCTCTCTTCCTTTGCAGTATTCACTTCAGAAAGCTTTCTTATCTCTTTGGATAAGAGACTCTCTGGAACTCTGCATTCATTTGGGTGTATTTTTCCTTCTCCATTGCCTTTCACTTCTCTTCTTTCCTCAGCTATTTATAGACTCTTCAGACAACCACTTTGCCTTCTTGAATTTCTTTTTCTTTGGGATGGTTTTGATCACTGCCTCTTGTACAATGTTGCAAACTTCCATCCATAGTTCTTCAGGGACTCTATCTACCAGATCTAATCCCTTGAATCTATTTGTCACCTCCACTGTATAAGGATTTTGATTTAGATCATACCTGACCTTCCTTTTACCACCAGACATTTCCACACTGAGCGTCATTTCCACTTTGGCTCAGCCACCTCATTCTCTCTGGAGCTACTGGTAATTGCCCTCAACTTTTCCCCAGTAGCATATTGGACCAACGTCGGAGCTCATCTTCCAGTGTCATATCTTTTTGCCTTTTCATACTGCCTCTGGGGTTCTCCAGGCAAGAGTACTGGAGTGGGTTGCCATTCCTCCTCTGGTGGACCACATTTTTTCAGAACTCTTCTCTATGACCCATCCATCTTGGGTGGCCCTATGCAGCGTGGCTCATAGCTTCATTGAATTACGCAAGCCCCTTTGCCGTGAAAAGGCTGTGATACATGAAGGGGAGTATCAGCTATAGACTATATTCATTATGTTAACCCATTCGGTGTATGGCCTAGATGCTTATCTTGCTTAAATTGCTTTGATATATATCTCTTCCTGCTCCTCAATTCTTCAGTGACTCCACAAAGTCACTGAAGGATTGGAATTTGTGGGGGTGAAGAGTTGTGCGGGGGTGATTTAGTCACTAAATCATGTCTGACTCTTGTGACCCCTTGGATGATAGCCCGTCAGGCTCCTCTATCCATGGGATTTCCCAGGCAAAAATATTGGAATAAGTTGCCATTCCCTTCTCCAGGGGATATTCCCAACCCAGGTCTCCTGAATTGTAGGAGGATTCTTTACCAACTGGACTTCCCTGGTGGCTCAGAGGTTAAAGCCTCTGCCTCTCATGCGGGAGACCCAGGTTCGATCCCTGGGTCGGGAAGATCCCCTGGAGAAGGAAATGGCAACCCACTCCAGTATTCTTGCCTGGAGAATCCCATGGACAGAGGAGCCTGGTAGGTTACAGCCCACGGGGTCGCAAAGAGTCGGACACGACTGAGCGACTTCACCTCACCTCACCTCTTTACCAACTGAGCCCAGAGGGATGCTGTGAAGAGAGCTATGTAGTAGAATCAAATGTTTTTCTCTCAGGTCTGATGTTTTCTACTTTAGAATCTTATTTTTCATATTTTATTTTTTGTTTTTATATATTAGAGTTTTTTTAAATATGATTTTTCTTATTTACATTTTTCTAAGTAGCATTCATAATGTTACCAATTTCTTACCTTTGCAACAGGAAACCGAAGATTATAGCTGTTTGGTTTTTGCTCTATTTGTAATTTCAGTTTCATAGTTTGAACTTGACTGTTATTTGTCTATATTGAATATACCTAAAAGCCATTTATTAGAAAAAATTTAATGATTGATTGCATCTAGAGTATTTTAATGTATAGCCAAACCAAACCAAATCCAAACATTAAGGTCTATTGTATTTGCTCATAATGTATGATAATATTCTTTATTTACTTTTTCATTTCCTTTAAAAAGTAAATAACATAAACAATAGTAGTTTTATGAGATAATTTACTTCAACTCTTAATGAACCACAGTACCTTTCTTATTCTCTAATTCTCTTGTGGCGCTCAAGAGCCCAATCTCCCACGTTATCAAACCCAAACTGAACAGGTTGAGAATTGGACCAGATTCCAGTTTTAAAGTCTGTTTCATTCCTACAGGTCTGTGATTCCATGCAGTCTGTGAAAGCAATAATAGCCATCATAGAGTTAACAATGCCTGTGTACCAGAACCTGTACTCAGGGGTTTTCAGTCAGTTCAGTTCAGTTGCTCAGTCGTATCTGACTCTCTGTGACCCCATGGACTGCAGCATGCCAGGACTCCCTGTCCATCATCAAGTCCTGGAGTTTACTCAATCTCATGTCCATTAAATCGGTGATGCCATCCAACCATCTCATCCTCTGTTGTCCCCTTTTCTTCTCGCCTTCAATCTTTCCCAGCATCAGGGTCTTTTCAAATGAGTCAGCTCTTCGTATCAGGTGGCCAAAGTATTGGAGTTTCAGCTTTAACGTCAGTCCTTCCAATGAACATTCAGGACTGATTTCTTTTAGGATGGACTGGTTTAATTTCCTTGCAGTCCAAGGGACTCTCAAGAGTCTTCTCCAACATCACAGTTCAAAAGTATCAATTCTTCAGTGCTCAGCTTTCTTTATAGTCCAACTCTCACATCCATACATGACTACTGGAAAAACCATAGCCTTGACTAGATGGACCTTTATTCTTACAAATAATCTTGCAGTTTATCCCCATTTTACAGATGTGATGACACTTGGAATGTTAACATGTCTTTGAGTTGAGTACATTACTGAGAGTTGAACCTGAGATTTTTTTAATCCTCTTAAAATCAAATAGATTTGATTATCTCTTTCCATAAATGTTAATAGCCCTATAGTTTAAATACATAGAAAAACCAAGATTTCACAGATTTGAAACTGGAAATTTTCTTGGAGCTATTTAAAGGAGACTTTTCTTTTTCGGTGAGAAATATGTCAGCTACACGTGCTAAAATTTTCACCTGTGTTATTGTGACCAATGTCAAGTGTTTAAAAAGCTGTGTATTCTTGACAGTATGCTCTGTTGGGACCCTTTCCTTAGTCATGAAATAAAATTTCTTTGTCATCACATAAAAAGTGTGTCAACCTAAAATCTTTGTTTTAAAGTCTAGTCAAATAAAGTATCTCTGGCTATGCATGTCATTAGTGACAGGCTTGGGACCTTTACCCTTGCTTTTTTTAGCATGCCACACTGCCAGCTAAAGAGCAAAACATATTTGCATAGACCTCTTTTGGCATAAACTTTATTAAATACCAAGTTATTACAACATATATTGCAGCATAGCTGTAATTTTGTCTAGTTTTTGATGTAATATTGAACATACAATGCACTCACTTATGTCTGAGAGCTTATATGTGATGTTTCTCCTCAGAATGCCCAAGAAATTCTTAAAAAAGATTAGTAGTCCCATGACTTTTTTGACTCCCAGTTTTGCTATCCAAACTAGAACTGATGTGTCCCTACAAATAGTTAGCAGAATCATTATGTCAAATTTCATAAAGGGAATTGACTTCATATATAAACCAACTATTTCTTCTGTTTTCCCAGTGTATTAATTAGAAAAGCAATCACTGCTGTGGCTACCTATTTTCCCTTTCGAAAAGCAGGATTGGGAGAGAATGGAGATTAGAATCACTAAATTTGTATTAGAATAGAGAATCAGTCAAAAAATGAGTTTCCCCTCTTAATGGGGAAGAGGCTGGGAGCATGAGATAGGCCTGATAGATCCCAAGGTGGAGAGATTTGGTATGATAAGGTGAAGGGCAAAGGATAGTTGAAGAGAAAAGTGCCTGGGAGGGTACAGTTCATTCATTTATCTAGTAACTCATTCAAAACATTCCTTTAATACCTCCCTGGTACTCTGCAGGGAATACAGAGGTGACCAGAAACGGACACAGTTCTTCTCATGAGTTTACAGTTTGTTAGAGAGAACACATTATTTCAAATAACCCCTCCACATAAAGAGTAGAAAATAAACTGGTGGGGGCCAGAATGAATGTCTAGTGCTAAAGTAGCAGGTGCTACAGCGGTCCAGATGTTGGTTGGACTATAGCATGGGGAGTGGAGAGGGAAGGACACTGATGTTGAGAATGAAGGCATGGCTCTTCAGACTCCAGGTACATTAGAAGAAAGCAGAAGTCAAGGTCAGTGGCAAAACTTTTCTGCTCCCTTCTAACAAGCATTTTCCCAAACCAAAAGCAGATGGAAAGGTATATTGCAGTCTGACTCTATAGGTAAAAGTGGTGATGGTAAGTCCAATTTCTCAGGAAATAGGAGGGACCTTGAGATGATATTATGATGAGCTTCCTGGGTGGCTCAGTGGTAAAGAATCTGCCTGCAATGCAAGAGACGTGAGTTCAGTCCCTTAGTTGGGAAGATCCCCTGGCAGAGGCAATGGCAACCCACTCCAGTATTCTTGCCTGGAAAATCCCATGGATAGTAGGGTCACAAAGAGTCTGGCACAACTGAAGCTACTGAGTATGCAAGTCTTTCTGTTTTAGCTCCAGTGAGTATAGTTATCCGTTTACCAGGCCTTCTACTGTCCCTGAGAACTTTCAGCAGAGGATCTCATCCTATGGCAGGGCTACTTCACGGATGTTTGAAATTGGCCCTGGCTCATTCTTTAGTGATAAGCCCTAAAAGAGAATGAGAATAGAGTAAGATATCCATCCAGTTTTGATTACATGATAAATATTTCAAGTTAACAAAGTTGCTATTTTTTGTTGGTGGTGGTATGGCTATTTGGCAACTCCCAAAAAACTAATTACTGTCTCACAGAATCATTTTTGTGTTTATTTTAAAAGCCTCCTCAGGCAGTTTCTAAGAATAGAAATTTGTATGAGTAATATAGGCTATGTTCTCTGGGACTTAGAATTGAGTTACAGTTTTGAAAGTGGGCACAATAAACATTTGGTGATCTCAAAATATTTGCCAATTTGAAGAAAACCAGTATATTTCAATAAAAGAATCTTACCTTATTGAACCATTAATATTAGTAGAGATTTATTTTTGTGCAGTAAAATGCATTAGAAGTTGAATCCCAACACTACATCTTTAATAGTACTGCAGTGGTCTATGCTCATGAAGCTATGCTGCTAAGTCACTTCAGTCGTGTCCAACTCTGTGCGACCCCATAGACGGCAGCCCACCAGGCTCCCCCGTCCCTGGGATCCTCCAGGCAAGAACACTGGAGTGGGTTGCCATTTCCTTCTCCAATGCATGAAAGTGAAAAGTGAAAGGGAAGTCGCTCAGTCGTGTCCAACTCTTAGCGACCCCATGGACTGTAGCCTACCAGGCTCCTCTGTCCATGGGATTTTCCAGGCAAGAGTACTGGAGTGGGGTGCCATTGCCTTCTCCCATGAAGCTATAGGAATCACAAACTAAAGAAAATGGTTTTCAAATAATTTTTTTAATTTGAAAAATTTAATTTAACTATATGAAAGGTTAAATAGTTCCTTTTGTAAAAGTTGTTCTATATACCATGCACAAGCATACGCGCTCAGTCGTGTCTGACTCTTTGCAACCGCATGGACTGTAGCCCTTCAGGCTCCTCTGTTCATGGAATTTTCCAGGCAAGAATATTGAGTGGGTTGCCATTCCCTATTCCAGGGGATCTTCCCTATCCAAGGATCAAACTCACATCTCTTGCCTCTCCTATATTGGCAGGCAGATTCTTTTCCGCTATGCCACCTGGGAAGCCCCGAAACATATATACCTCATGCTAAAGTCAATTTCGTCATTATCTTTTAACCTAATGCAATATGTAAATTGGTAGACTTCGTTTGGTAACTATGCTTAAGTACCAGAATTGTGTTGCAGAATTTTATGATATGCAGCAAATCCAAACAAGGACAAGTTAAATTACTTAATCAAAATTAGAAATTAAAATGGATATGGTGTTTCAAGTACTTTGTTAAATTGCAAATCCAAAAGTACTTATTTCTAGCCCTTTTGGCAATTAATGGCAAAATACAATCACATTTGCTTAACATTAAAGGTCTTTGAATAAGCCAACAATATACGATTTTAAATCATTCCTAGATTAATTTGCTAGGGCCACCATAACAAAATACCACAGACTGGGTGGCTCACACAGAAGAAACTTATTTTCTCACAGTTCTGGAGAATAGCAGTCAAGGTCCCCATGTTAGCAGGGTTGATTCCCTCTGAAGCTTGTCTCTTTGGACTGAAAATAGCTGCCTTCTCTCTCAGTTTTCCCACTGTCCTTTCTCTCTGTGCACATGCAGAGGCATGTGCAGAGGTGTCTTTTTGTGTCTTCTTGTTCTTATAAGGACACCAGCTAGATTGAATTAGTGCTTATTAAAAAGGAATCAATTTAATCATAACTTTAAAAGCCCTATCTCTGAATACAGTCAGATCCTGAGGTACTGGGCATTAGGGCTTCAACATATGAATTTTGGGGGAACACAAGTCATAACAGTTTGGAAGTGTTTGAAGGGTTCTTGTGTGGAGGATAACTACAAACTGTTGATTTCCACTGGAGTTACTGCAAGTTGCCAGTTAGATTTCAAAGATTTAAGGAAAAAATTTAATGAAGTGTTAACTAGGTCAGAGTTGTATGGCCCAACTAATTTAGCCCTATCCTTGAAAATGACATGATGTAACTATAGAGGAGCTGTGTTGTAGAATGACATAGAAGAACATGTGAGTGGATCAGTTCCAGCTGTGCTTATTAATAGAGCATCGGCTTAAACTTTGTTGGATCATTTTATACTTTTGTTCGTCTCTCCATTCAGTTCTCTGTGTAGGAATCCACTAGAAATCACAGTTGACTTTAGTTTAAAGGGGAGTACTGAGGGCAGTGGAGAAATTCATCGTCTTATTTGAAGTGATGCAATGAAACTACTCTACCTACTACATTCTGTAGTATGCCTGGATCTCAGTGAGTGATCTTCACCCACGCCGGGAGTCAGACTTGGGCCACTACCGGCGATTTTCAACTGTGTTCTTATCAGATTTTATTGGATGGGAAGTCTCATGAGGATGTTTCCTGAACCAGAAATAACCTCCCAAAGTACAGTTCCCTAGATCACAGGTGTTTGAGATACCAGAGAAAAGATTTTACTTAGCTAAATGTGGGACAAAGAGGTTTGCAAAGAGCACCAATTGATTTGAAGAAGTGCTTTAGATTCACTCTTAAAATTGTCCTCTCATTTCTCTAGTGCTAAGCATTTAAAACAAAGAGGAGGTAAACCTCTTCTCTTTTCAAATGTCATATTATACTCTCTCTCCTAGTCTCTTACCCACTTTTTGTAAAATCAGAAGCTCCTAAAATCTAATCTCTGTCAGCCTTTCTCCTCTTGAAATGGCTGTCAGAGCAGTGACATGCTTTGGTGGGTGGTTAGAAAGAAGCAAGACGACTGTCTACATGGTGAGAGGGGTGTGTGTCTGTTCAGCTGAAAGAAGAGAGAAGACAAGTTTATAACATTAAAAAATCAGAAAAAATGTAATGGCTTAATTATAAAGGTCTCTCTATAGGATGATTGAAAGTCTTCTTACATTTCCCAAAGCACTATGAGATAGTTAAAAAAAAAAAAAAGGAGGAAGAAAAGAAAAATCCTTGCCAATTCAAAGATTTCACACACTTCAAAGAAATTTTCAGTATTAGAAACATTGATGATATTTTGTTTTTAATGGCTCTAAAATTAAATCCATCATAAAACCCACAGATAGCATGTTTTAACAGATGGCATAATGAATGTCTTCCTGGTTCTACCTTAAACTTGGGGCTGTCAGTCATTAGTGTTGAAGATGTCTTGGGGGCCTCACTGTCCACCGACTTCATGTTACAGACAGTAGGACTAAGTTGCTTTAGGTCACACAGTATCCACTTCTGTGTATAGTTTCTATGACCCTTCTCTGCCACAAGCATTTTGTGGGGAGAGGAGGAACAAGAGTTAAAGACGTTCTATTTGCAGTACATCTCTTAAAAGTGTTAATACACAGATTAAAATGTCATTTAGAGACCTCAGTGATATCAAATGTTTTCTTATTCCAGGAGCATCATCGTTACTACACTGCTGCACAGAACAGATGGTGGACCCTTAAATTGTATTTTTCCTTTGACCTCCTTTCAGTTGTTCCCACTGGCTTACAGGTAGTCATGCATAAACCTCTGAGAAAGGAGCTGACATTGCTTGAGAGAAAAATGCAGGGATTTTGACAAAGCACCTATGGGGTTCAGGACATCACTTATAATAAGTCTAGTTCCTTGGCCTTTATTTGTCCTAGGAAAGAAAAACAGATTTGTTTTCTACTCTTTTCACATCTTCCTCAGCTACCTTCCTGAGCTCAGGTGGATGAGAAACAATTTTCATGACCTTTCTATTTCTAGATACGTCATATTAAGCAGATTTTACCAGATGACAAATAATGACACAATCACAATGTAATCGTTACTATTTACTGAATGGTTATCTGTGCAAGGCACTGTGCTAAGAGATTTATATATGTTATAAATATCGTGTCACTTATTATTATAAACACTTATTTTATAGATTACAAAACTGTTATTCAGGGGTATTATGCTCCTGGTTCAGAGTTACCCAGCTAGTTAATAGTAAAGCCAGGATTTGAACCCAGGCATTAGAGTTCAATATCTTAAATACCAAGAGTTCTCGTTCTACAATGAATCTGATCACACTGGCACTTTTTTCTAAGAAATAATTTCTGACAACCAAAACAAAATTTTATTGAGGGAAAGTTATTAGGGTTTTTAGTTCAAATTCACAGTGTTCTATTTGCCTACAAAAGAAAAATGATTATTTTATTTAAGGGGTTTTATATTTTATGAAATTGAAGAGGCTGGCATTGATCCAACAGCTGTATCTTAGCCTATCCTCTGCACTTGCAGGGCATTTAATCTTAATTTGTGTACAGTAGAGAAACCTCATCTTTCTAAATGAAGAAAAAAAAAACCTCCCTGCATTCTAATTACTTTTAGAAGAGAGAGATTGAAGTCCATTGAAAACAGTTAGAATGTAGTAGAAATCAGACATATATTTTTTTCACTAGAGTATAAGGAACTTTCTCAGTACTATTAGCAGGCTATATCAGACCATCTTTGAGACATTTATTTCCTCTCCCACAGACCAGTCTAAATACTAAGAAGAATAGACTAAAAGTCAAGGTTGACATGAGAAGGTAGAAAATCCATCTGTACACGTACTTTTCTGATTTTCAGAAATAAATGACTGGGAAAAGAAGGATGAGAGAGTATATATGTAAGTTCTTATTAAGGTGGATAAGCTTAAATGTTGACATTACGATTTAGAAAGGGCATAAGGTTCTCATATCTGGGAAAATTGCAAAATGCTATTTGTAAGGTAATGTGGAGATGTTCTTACATTTCATTTTTCTTATTCTCTCCATTGAGTGATTTCCATCAGTGGCCCTGTCTGTTTCAACACAGCTAGTACAAAAGAACTCTTTAGTATGCGTGATAACAGAGTATGACCCTTAATTTATCAGAGTATGTTCTGTATTTTCTTATCTGCTTCTCCCTGATGCTTTCATTTCTTCTTTTTTTTTCCACTGCTGGTTTTCAATATGAACTCCAGTTGTTTTTTTTGTTTTTGTTTTTGTATTAGGAATCCAACATCCTAGAAGGCTTAGGGAGGAACCTATAAATCACTGTTCATTACACATAGGCAATGAGACCCAAAGTTCACAAGATTACCTTTATTTCTAATTTTTTGGATGGAACAATATCCGAAGTAACATTTTTGAATGTAAGTAGCTAGTAGGAACATATGCTCATAAAAACCTTTGTATAAAGGCACACTAGATATCTTAATGTATTTCCACATAACAAAGGGACACGAAGGGAGAAATTTCTTAAGCCAGTTAGAAATGCACTAAGCTTCTAATTTCTTCCCCAAAGCACTGTTAAAGCCTGCATAGCTTGTGGTTTTCTGTGTTCAGCATAACAGCAGTCTCACATGAAGATATTATTTAACTGGATACAAAGGCCTGCTGTTTTACAGAAGGAACTGGGGTGCCCTGTGAAGCATTAGTCATGAACAGAGTATTTCCCTCCTTGAGCAGGCTGTTCTTTCTTCAACTGTGTAAGTGGGCTGACTGGCAGGGCACTTGAGTGTGCCACCCTCTCTTGCTATAACATTGTGTTAAGATACTACATTTAATTTGTAGAAAATGCTTCTTTTGAAAGAAATAGTAGGGGCAAAATTACAGTGTTTATAAATATATCAACAATATTCAATTAAATTTTGGAAAAGATCACTCATCATCCCTCCATCCTAACACAAATATTTTCATTTCTGCATATTACCCTCAAATTCTTGCCAACTGACATAGTTTTACTTAATAGTCCTAACATTTTGTGTATTACATGTTTCACTTTGCATGACAGAAGTATTTTAACCACTTTTATTCATATCTGTAATTATTTTGAATCAAAATATATTGCTAGAGAATGTATTGATTATAAAATAGATGTGGGGGTGTAGAGCTTTATGAAGTTACAGAGAATTACTTATCAACCTTTTGAAGATTACTATCCACATTACAATACATTTTTTATCTGGCTGTAATTTCAATAAGGTTTAGATTATTTGCAATCTAGGTAAAATCCTTGTGTTCTGTCATACCTTCTTTGTTCTAATCCATTTTCTTCTGTGAACTTCTGTGGCAACTACAATTCAAATGGTGGTTTATTGTATATGTATACCAAGTCATGTATTATGTTGAATTTCCATCTAACTTTCTTAATTAGGCCCTTGACTCTCCAGCCAAAGTCCAAGCACATATACCTGACACAGTACTTTGAGTGATTGCTTTCCTAATGTCTACCTAAGCTATGCTAAAGAAACAAAGGATTTGACTATTGAAACTAGAAAAGGAAAGTAAAGACTTTTGAGAACATAAGATATGTCTAGGAAGAGTAGTCATGGATCCATGACATCGACGAGTGTCATGAGACCAGAGATAAGAGATGGACAAGGAAGGAAAAACAAAGGCAATATGAAATCCAAGCATAAAGTGAGTTTATCATAAATAATATATTTATTTATTTATCATAAATTATATGGTACTTTATATTATATATAAATTATGATAAATAATAAATAAAATCAAAAGGAGAAATAAGTTGGCCAGACTCAGATGTGTGTGCATGTATGTATGTTTGTGCTGGAATGAGTGGGGTTGCTGAGGTGTACACAGAGATGCAGGAAATTTGCAAAGCAAGGTGAATGGCATCAGAGGATTAGCTTGTTTGTAGAAGCTGAAAGAAGTTCAGTGACTAGAGTTTAAAGAGTTAGAAATACATGGTTTGAAGATGAAACTGGAGAAGTCAGAAGCCAAAGGAGGTATATGTTTGTTATGTACCCAACAAAAATCATAGCAAATTATCTAATATGCAAGACAAATATTTTCATTAGAACATCTACATTTTTTTAAACAACTTTGTCCCTTCAGGAGTGTCAGTTATGTTCAAAATCTACTTATTTGAAATATTACTAGCTAGATTAGGTACTACTATATTGAATGATTTGTATAACAACTACTAGTACAGCATTTAGTTAGAAATTATATGGTAATTCTGCTTTTAACACCTGAGTAATTTTTCAAAATTATGTTAAACTTTTACTTTGTTTTATGGGTCTAGGCGTATCCAAATCCCATGTTCTCAATTATCTAAAAGTTGACTCCTAAGCTTCTCTAGAATATATATAGCTTTTAGGAACCCTTTTGTGTTTCCTTTCCTAGTGTTTTAAAGAGCAGGAATTAAGAAGCCTTCAAAAGAAGCAAGTATCTTTGTTTTCACTTTTGTATTATTTTGAACAAATGTTGGGTTCATAGTGTTGCTTTTCCTTATTGTTTTCCACGTATATTACTATGTCATATCAAAAACTGCCACTTTTATTTCCAAGGAGAAATTACACATCAGGGGAGATCTATGAAAATAAGAGTAGAAAAACATGTTAGCGAAGTTCATATAGCTTGTCTCTCCTCACCAATAGTCATAAAAATATGATTACAATTTTATTCTCTTTGTTTTCTGAGTCCCACCATGAAATTTAACTCCAAGTCAAGGATTTGAGTTTTATTACTCCTTGCTGCTACCTTGATTCTTTGAAATTACTCTTGTTTCCTTCACATCTGCTGATTTATAAAAAAATAAATAAATAAATACACTATACTGTGACCAAATATTATTGGTTAGATGGGAAAGTAAACCTATCCAGAATTCAATCAAAATTGAGGATGCTACGCTCTTAAGTCTGAATGATCAGATTTTCCTTTCTATTCTTCACCTGTGGAACCTTGTTTGAAATGCCCCATTATACATAGCTTGTTGTTTTTTAGTCTCTAAGTCATGTCTGACTGTTTTGCAACCTTGTGGACCATAGTCCACTAGGCTCTCCTGTTCATGGGATTCTCCAGGCGAGAATGCTGGAGTGGGTTGCCATTTTCTTCTCCAGGGGGTCTTCCTGACACAGGGATTGAACCCACATCTCCTGCATTGACAGGCAAGTTCTTTACCACTGAGTCATAGTACCTTAAACCTAAATGGACACACCGATTAGAGCTGGAACCTATTAATTGGTAGTAGTGTTACTACATGAAGACTTGTTTAGTCACTAATCTGTGTCCGACTCTTTTGCCACCCCATGGACTGTAGCCCAGTAGGCTCCTCTATCCATTGGTTTCCCAGGAAAACCTGGGAAAATACTGGCATGGGTTGCCATTTCCTTCTCCAGGGGATCTTCCCCACCTGGGGATCAAATCTGTGTCTCCTGCATTGGCAGGCAGAGCTTTTACAACTGAGCCACCAGGGAAAACCCACATGGGGCCTGCTTCCTGTCAAAAATACTGAATTCTGAAACTGATACAATGTTAGAAATCAATGATATTTCAATTTTTTAATTCATTAATTGAAAATTACCAAATCCTTCAATTTAAAGAAAAATAAACCAAAATTTACATACTCTTTTATTGCTTAAAAATTACTTTAACAGAGACATGCATGTTACTGGTGACATTTTCAGTGGAGGTACCAATTTTCACCCATATAAAATTAACTGAAGAATAAAAAAAATAAATCAAAAGGGAAACCTCATTCCACTTTTATTAAAGGAAGTATGCGACTAAATTATTATCCTTTATGCAATGAGAAGTTCTGGTTCTATAAATCTAATTTATCTGCTCGATAGATTGCTGTAGTTGATTTGCATGCTTTTTAAAAAGTTGAAACTCTACTTGGACCATTTTTATTATTCCAAAATGAGAAAGTCTTAGATAAGTGGGTCATTACTGCTTTATTCTCATCTTGGATTTAGGATACTTGAAGATGAAAATAGCTTCTCACCTTTGATTTGATTTGGATTTTCAGATACATTTTCTTTTTAAAAAGTATCTTCTATCAGTATAAACCTGCAACCTCTGACCATCCACAGAAAGCTCATGTAATATTTCTACATCCCAACACACTTGGTATCAAATCTCAACACTTTCCAAAGAAAAGAAAAGGTCATCAGAAATGATATTTTTCTTTGACCTTTCCTGATCAAATGGGTAGTTTTTATGTCCCTTATATTGTATGTAAAATTTAGAAGTATACCAAAATGTGGACAAGATTAAATAAAATTAACACAATCACACAGAGTTACTGGATATGTTGTAAATAATATAGTACCATGAATTTGTAAAGGAATGAAATGAATTTAGGGCAGTATCTCAGAATGCTGCTGCTTAGTTGCTTCAGTCCAGCTCTGTGTGTCCCTATGGACTGCAGCCCACTAGGCTCCTCTGTCCATGAGATTCTCCAGTCAAGAATACTGGAATAGGTTGCCATTTCCTTCTCCAGGGCATCTTCCCAACCCAGGGATCAAACCCAGGTCTTTTAACATCTTACCTGCATTGGCAGGCAGGTTTTTTACCACTAACGCCACCTGAGAAGCCCAGTGTCTTAGAATAATATACCTAATTTATAACTTTTCATGTTCCACTTGTTAATGAAAATCACGAGGTAGACACAAAATGTGGGCTTATTCCTGGCAAACTTAAGCAATCTGAGCTATTTCTTACCCACTACTAGAAGGAATTTGGGAATCATCTGTTAGAAGGATCTTGTCACTCTACTATAATTAGATGTGTTTTTGTAGATAATGTATTGGACATGTGTTTGAGCAAGCTCTGGGAGTTGGTGATGGACAGGGAAGCCTGGCAGGCTGCAGTCCATGGGGTCACAAAGAATTGGACATGATTGAACAACTGAACTGAATGTATTTATATATATTTTTGAAGAAAAGACATTAATTTTTTATTCTAGTAGAAGAACAAAGAATTTAGAGAATTAAGTCAACATATAATGAAGTAAGCACCATCTAATTTCCTATCCATTACACCAGGAATAAAGTCTGTCCTTGGAAGGCAGGAGGAGAAGGGGATGACAGTACGAGACGGTTGGATGATGTCACCAATTCAGTGGACATGAGTTTGAGCAAACTCTGGGAGACAGTGAAGGACAAGGAAGCCTGGTGTGCTGCAGTCCATGGGGTCACAAAGAGTCAGACATGACTTAGTGACTGAACTGCAGTAAACTGGATTTCAAAATCAAATATTCCAATTTAAAAGTTATTATCAACTAAAAGGCATCTAAAATTTGGGGGTTATAGGGGTTGCAAAGAGTCGGACACAACTGAGCAACTGAACTGAACTGAAATGAGGATTATATGACCCCATTTGTGTGGCTATCTTTCTTAAATATTATCATGTCATTTTATACCTATCTCTGCTGCCTACTCTAATTTTTTCTTCTTGTTAGATCACCTCTTTGCTATTCACTGGGAATTCAGTGGTTTTTTGTTTGTTTGTTTTTAAGCTGAGTCTCATCAAGAACCTTCAAAAGCTATTGCTGATTTAAATTGTGCTATAGCAATCATGTTAATGGTTCTGTGGGTGCCAGTTAAAGGTATGAGGCAAACTTTATGTGTGTATGCATGTGTATGTATGTATTCTTGTGTTTTCATGCACTCTTTTCAGTATCATTGGAAAGCCATCTATTTCCTCCATCTGTATTATGTAAGACTTTTCTCTTTACTTGGAGTGTGTGTGTGTGTGTATGTGTGTGTGTGTGCTCAGTCATGTCCAACTCTTTGCAATCCTATGTACTGTAACCTGGCTGGGTTCATCTCTCCATGGGATTTTCCAAGCAAGAATACTGGGCTGGGTTGCCATTTCCTCTAGGGGATCTTCCCGACCCAGGGATCAAACCCACATCTCCTGTATCTCCTGCATTGGCAGGTGGATTCTTTACCACTGAGCCACCTGGGAGGGTTTCTCTCTACTTTCCCTACTAATGATAACTATGATTATCTACTTTGTGGTACAGGGCAGTTATTATTAAAAAATAATGAACTGATTGACTAAATGGATGTTCAAATCATTAAAGACCTAAAATTATAATTGAAATGTTTCCTTTGAAAAGTACAAAGAGAAACTTAGCTACATGCAGTCTATCCTCTGGGCACAAGTGTTTGCTTTCTTGTGAATGTTGTTAGCCTGTGAAGATGAGATAATGGTGCCACGGAAGCTTTCAGAATTTAAAACAAGATTTCCTTTATTACTTCATTCTACAAATATTGCTTCAGAGTTCGTATGATAGGTATTGTGCACACACTGAAAACACAACAGTAAGCACTACAAATAATACCTGACCTCATGGAATTTCAGAGTTCAGAGAGAAAACATTTATTGAATATGCAATTACAAGGTTAGTTCTTATTTCTATAGGGCATATATCAAGTGTAAGGAAGGTATTTATTCAGGTGTCCTAATTTAACTTGGGAAAATCAGTGAAGACCTCCTGAGAACTAATGTTCCTGCCAAGAAGACTCCCTTAATGAGTCATGTTTGGCTAAGGAAAGATGAGAATGAGATGGGAGTGAGGGAAAGTCAAGTAGAGGAGAGTACAAGTGAAGAAGCCCAGAGGTGAAAGGAGGGCTTTAGAAGAATTGAAAGAAGTCTCAGTTTCCATGAGGATGGAAAGAGGAGAGCAAGGCAGTGACCACTCTGAGATGAGGTAGGGGAAGTGGGAAGAGACCAGATCATGAAAGTAGTCATAAACCTTATCATGTTGGTTGATATTTTATCCTAAAGTCAACAGGCAGGTTACAATAGACAAGCAGCGTGATTGGGTAGTAGCTGACAATGTGGAGATGGGTAGGACTGATTGCAGAGAGGTTCCAGAGAGATCTATTAATATACTGTAGTAGTAACAGGCAAGAGGTGATTTGTAGTCTGGACTCGGGTGGTGTCTGAGGGAATATTAAATCATTTCTGATGATGGGAACACTCTAGCATGAAAACTTGGACAAAGAGCTACATAATTATAAAGTTGTCAGGAGAATTATACCAGTGTAAATTGGTATGCGTGTTGGTCAACAAAGAAATCCATAGAGCAAAGATTATGTGTTTTTGAAAATAGTTTATCAAATTATGTACATAATCATGTTCATTACATAAATCATATATAAGTCAAAACACATTCATCAGTAAACGTGCTGCCATAAGACAACCAATATTAAATTTTAGTATATTTTTCCAAATATATATATAGGCATACAAAAAAGAATGTAAATTGAACACACTTTTTGAAAATGAAGACAGACTTGTAATTTAGGCTATATTATCCTTTTTAGAAAATTATCAATATACCAATATATGTTCCCATAGGAAAAAATTCTAACATTTTAATAACTTCATAATACCTGTCTCTTATACACATCTTACACATTTTTTTTGGTAAGTATAGTATATCATAAGACCAGCCCAAGAAAACCACATTAACTATTCTAAATTGTAAGAAAATTTATATCTTTTATCTTCTCCAGTAAAATGCTCTAGTCTTTTCCTATGGGCAGTACTACCATTCATCATTTCTTTCACCTCTGAGTTCCCATCTGAGCTATTACTAAAATTCCTTAGTGCAAGATTCCATGTTAACTAATTTTCATAGAATAGAAAAACTTCTGGCAATATACACAATTGAGTGCTGAGATGGAAGCCTAGATTCTTCCTAAGTGCTTTATAGATCAAGAAAACAGTCATCTATTTGCAAGCATTATTCAAGGTCATTTTAAACTATGTTTTTATTAGATTAATTTTTTGTTCAAAGTATCAAGGCTCCTACATAGTTTAGAGCTATGAATACAGAACCACTCTTGTGGCTTGTGTTTGTTCCTGAAGCTATCATGCCTTTTTTAGAATAGTTTAATAAAAAGCAAATATTTGAGTATATAATTTTTTTCAAATGTTATACGCCTCAGCATGTCAAGCTTTAAATAAATACACTTTATCCTTTAAATAAGGACACTCAAATAAAGTCACTTTTGTCAAAGCCTTTTCCTATCATAACATATTTGGATGATGCAAGATGTATTCCCTTATGATGTCCAAGTGGTTGATAAACCAATTTCTGTGGAATATATAAGAACTATTCGGACTTTGTGGTTTCCTTAAATGAGATGAATAAGGATTTCTCTTTTCTGAATAGGACATAAAGTATGCTAGGCCTATTTTAGATGCTTCAGTGTGCCAAAGATGGTATAAGTTTGGTGTTCATAAATTACTAATCTGGAATAAGAGATTGAATGTATTTTGAAAACTTAAACCTGTTTCACCTGAACATGTTTAACTAGTTAATAAGAAACATCAAAAAGACAAAACCCTGAGATCAACGGTCATTTTTTTTGCAAAGCTATTATATGCTGTTTAAATTGGTTGTTCGGGTCTGTCTATAACATAAGTTTTAATAACCTAGCTCAAATGCAGATTTCTAATTTTCAATTAACATAGGAATAATTTTGTTTGCTAAAATAAAATAAATGAATGAATGACAAGTCTGAAACATGAAATGTTCTAGGTAGAACTTTTTAAAATTCCAAATTTCAAAAAATCATGTGGCAACTGTATAGCTCAAGCTTTAAGTATTAACTTTTAACCTTTGACCTTACAGATTTTAACCAATGAAATGTCTCTTTAAACTTTAAAGGAAACAATGATAACGAGCGCCTGGCGATTGCTAGACAGCGAATTCCATATCGACTTGGTCGAGTAGTTGATGAATGGCTACTCGACAAAGGTAAAAAACATTGATTAAAACTTCAAATAAAAAAATAATTTGAACATAACCAAGTAGTACTTCATTGTAACACTAATAAACATAAAAAATAAATTTTCCGTAAAACTAAATTAAAAACAGATTTAAAACAGTAAAATGTAGATAGTAATATTTGCATTCCTTGTATAATACTTTCTATACATTTTTAGACGTACCAGCTGTTTAATAATCTTACCCTGTTAACTTAAGGTTAAAGGGACTGTTAAATATAATCCACTAACTCAATCTATGAAGGTACTCACAGCAAGCATTAACCCAAAATGATAAATCATTTGTAGATTATATTACATGTTCCAGCCTCTAAATTATTAACTAAAATATATGTAGTTCTGATATCTTTATTATGGTCCTGAAAAACAAACAAACAAACAAACAAAAACTCTTGGTTTAAACTCTAGGCATCTTAAATAGTGGGCAATATGGATTGCCAGTCAAAATGAAGTCCCTTTAACGTTTGCAACCTTCTAAGAGCATTTGGGAACAAGCCCTAATTAAAACTGAACTTAAAGTTGTGTGCATGCTTTTTATGAACAGAGAGCAATCTGCTAAAACTGGATACTCAATTTGATGATTTTGGTACTGTTGCTGAGGATTGCTGTTTAATGGAAATGTGCCATAATTTCTCCATCGGTTTGTGTATCATTCCTGAAGCCGCTTTTTACATCTGAAGCTATGTGTTTTTTTCATTTGTTTTATTTTAATAGACTTGCTGAAAGCCAATCAGAAAAATCTTTTTGGATTTTTTGTTTCTTTGTTTTGTCTCTGACACAGTGTAAACCATGTGTTTCTTTTCAGTGTATTTGCCAGAAAAGTAGAATAATTCAAATAACAATGGACTATTGCATTCAAAAAAATAAACATTTCTAAAGAAGAGCATATGGATACATGTGACCATTACGTGAATTATGAAATTTTTACCATAAATTTAAATTAGATTTCAGCTGCTATAGACTAGTTTCTGCCAGTTGTAATTTTAGAATGACAAATACTTGAAATGTTAGATACCTTACATATTTTTAATTTATCAATTTAGATTTGAGATCTTGAGGTAAAAGAGAAAGTGATCCACTTGAAAATTGATTTATAATATATATCTTTGATTGGTCTTTTAGCAAAGGCACTACATTTACAATAAGTTGAGAATTTATAAGTATTTGCCAGTGATTATGCATTTCATGGACACCTCATTTATAAGCAATGAATTATGAGTCAAATGCCTCTCTTATAGTTTATTGCTCTCATTATCCACCCCATGAAAGATCTGTTTTATCATCTTTTATAGAATGTAGAGTTCACAATCAACATTTTTGCATGTATGTAATATTATTTTTACAGGGCGTCAGCTCACAATCTTCAATAGCCAAGCAACCATAATAATTGGCGGGAAAGAGCAGGGCCAGCCCTTCCAGGGTCAGCTCTCTGGGCTTTACTACAATGGCTTGAAAGTTCTGAATATGGCAGCCGAAAATGATGCCAACATCGCCATAGTGGGAAATGTGAGACTGGTTGGTGAAGTGCCTTCCTCTATGACAACTGAGTCGACAGCCACTGCCATGCACTCAGAGATGTCCACGTCAATTATGGAGACCACCACGACCCTGGCCACTAGCACAGCCAGAAGAGGAAAACCCCCTACCAAAGAACCCGTTAGCCAGGTGAGTGCCTGGATGTCATTTCTTCATTTTGAATCTGTGACTATGAAAGTGGACTTTTCTGCATGTGTGTCTTTTCTAGACTGGGATTACTTCTGATCTCAATCATTATGGCTTTTTTGAGACTTGCTTAATATAATGGATTCAATTTGAAGATGAAATGTTGGTTTGTGGCTTGTGAACTTTGATAAATTTTGTATTGGTTTGTGTGTGGCTAGGCTGATGGTCTTGATCCAATAACCTTGCTCTAGGCCTGGCTAAGGGGATTGTCTGAGTATTATACACGCTTTTCACTTTTTAAATTAAATGAACAAGTAAATTAATGAAGTATCTGAAAGATGTTGTTCAAGCTCAAAACTTCATCAGAATTAAATAAAAGCAAGTTTTGAAAATCTTAAAAAAGAAATTACCTACAGCACTTGTATTTTGAAGTCTGAAAATTTTGAATTGGAAGACATTGGGGTCTTGTCATGAATGATAAGTCTACTCTTCTGTTGATAAAAAAAAAAAAAAATGCGCTATTAGTTTATCTGAGTACAAAGACCCAGAATATGGTATTTAATAGCTGTCTTGGGCCAACATATTTTGTACATTATGGGGCTAACTGCCCTCACCCAAAATATTCACTGAGCTTATTTTTCAATCTTATGTCTAAATTTTGGGGGGAAAAAAAAGTTTTAAATGTCACACTGTACAAGAAGTGTACAATTCAATTAAGATGTTACTTCATTAATGATTTGTGGTTGTGTTTATTGTGTATGGCTTATTTAACAATAAGCAGGTTATTAAGGTAAATCTGATATAGGAAAGCAAAACACAGAGCAATGATAAACTCTTTCCTTTAAGTACATAATTTAGAAGAGGATATTCTAGGACCTTTAGCACTGGAAATATTCTTGTGAATAAAATTTTAATTAACCAGATTTTTTTCCTCAGAAGTCTTACTTCATCATTAATGAAACTGCAGCTGCTTAAGTTTTTAGGTAAACCAGATATATCCCCCAATAAGGAAGTATCAGCCTCATTTCAATATGCTTTATCTATTAGTACTTGCTATGTAGTAAGAAATTATGTTTATTAAGAAAATATTTGTAAAATAGCTATTTCATTTATAATTTAAACATCTAGAAATGAAGAAATTAAAATTTATGTGTTTTATAATATTAAGTAATGTAAAAGGAAAATAGTTAAATGCCCA